>SSNP01000002.1:2502360-2936520 GCA_006937955.1 Pachypanchax playfairii | reverse complement strand
TCACAGACCTGTAACTTCTTTAAGAGGCTCCTCGGTCCTCCACTCGTTACCTGTATTAATGGCACCTGTGTGAACTCGTTATCAGTATAAAAGACACCTGTCCACAACCTCAAACAGTCACGCTCCAAACTCCACTATGGCCAAGACCAAAGAGCTGTCAAAGGACACCAGAAACAAAATTGTAGACCTTCACCAGGCTGGGAAGACTGAATCTGCAATAGGTAAGCAGCTTGGTGTGAAGAAATCAACTGTGGGAGCAATTATTAGAAAATGGAAGACATACAAGACCACTGATAATCTCCCTCGATCTGGGGCTCCACGCAAGATCTCACCCCGTGGGGTCAAAATGATCACAAGAACGGTGAGCAAAAATCCCAGAACCACACGGAGGGACCTAGTGAATGACCTGCAGAGAGCTGGGACCAAAGTAACAAAGGCTACCATCAGTAACACACTACGCCGCCAGGGACTCAAATCCTGCAGTGCCAGACGTGTCCCCCTGCTGAAGCCAGGACACGTCCAGGCCCGTCTGCGGTTTGCTAGAGAGCATTTGGATGATCCAGAAGAGGATTGGGAGAACATCATATGGTCAGATGAAACCAAAATAGAACTTTTTGGTAGAAACTCAACTTGTCGTGTTTGGAGGGGAAAGAATGCTGAGTTGGATCCAAAGAACACCATACCTACTGTAAAGCATGGGGGTGGAAACATCATGCTTTGGGGCTGTTTTTCTGCAAGGGGACCAGGACGACTGATCCGTGTAAAGGAAAGAATGAATGGGGCCATGTATCGTAAGATTTTGAGTGAAAACCTCCTTCCATCAGCAAGGGCATTGAAAATGAGACGTGGCTGGGTCTTTCAGCATGACAATGATCCCAAACACACCGCCCGGGCAACGAAGGAGTGGCTTCGTAAGAAGCATTTCAAGGTCCTGGAGTGGCCTAGCCAGTCTCCAGATCTCAACCCCATAGAAAATCTCTGGAGGGAGTTGAAAGTCCGTGTTGCCCAGCGTCAGCCCCAAAACATCACTGCTCTAGAGGAGATCTGCATGGAGGAATGGGCCAAAATACCAGCAACAGTGTGTGAAAACCTTGTGAAGACTTACAGAAAACGTTTGACCTCTGTCATTGCCAACAAAGGCTATATAACAAAGTATTGAGATTAACTTTTGTTATTGACCAAATACTTATTTTCCACCATAATTTGCAAATAAATTCTTTAAAAATCAGACAATGTGATTTTCTGGATTTTTTTTCCTCATTTTGTCTCTCATAGTTGAGGTATACCTATGATGAAAATTACAGGCCTCTCTGATCTTTTTAAGTGGGAGAACTTACACAATTGGTGGCTGACTAAATACTTTTTTGCCCCACTGTATGCTGCCAGACAAGAAAGGTTAAATAAGGAATGAAGAGATGAGGCTCTTTCTAATTCTATGCAGCTGCTAAAAGGAAATCATCTCTGCCAAGGTACGTCTGCCACTTGTCTTTGCGAAAAAAAACAACAAAAACAAACAACAAACAAACAAAAAAAATTAACAGTAATGATAACAGCTGTTTTCAACAAGGTTTTAACTTGTACAGAAATCTAATAATCTGATGAGTTTTATTTTGTAAATTTCCAGTGACAGAGATAGAACACTCCGTAATCTGCTGTTGTTTTGGATAAAACAGTAAAAAAAAGTTCTCAAAGTTCAGAGTTAATGCAGAGTTCTCTCACCGTTCCTGCGCCACCAAGAGTAAGGTGACTCATTTGCTGCGTGAGAGGAGCCATCATGGATGTAGGCTGCAATGACACAGCTGGGTCTATAGAGGGCGATATTACTGCACCCTTTAGAAACAAAGAGAAGAGAGATCATGTTCAGCTGGTGTGAAACAATGTCGATTTGTTTCTACAGAAAACATTACATCTTAGTTTTAAAAGGCATCAGGTTTTATGGGACTGAATCTGAGATGCAGAAAACCTGAGTAATCTAAAGGCCACCATCAAGCAAGCTGTCTATAAGCATCTTGGCTGCTCTAACGCCTCAGACAGTATTTTCTCATCTGCTGGCTCAAGTTCAAAATAAAAAAAAACGGCTTCTCTCTCAATTTAGAGCCATCTGTTATAAAATATTAAGCATCTGTCATTGCAGGCACTCATTTATTAAGAGTCTCCACAGCCGCTGATTTTACATTCCTGCACAGACGGTTTAATCCTTTAGCTTCACCCTATGCACATATCGTCCATACTGTGTCTGTCTGTTTACAGAAAAGGGAATCCGTTCTGTTGCAACCTCAGAGGGAAATATTTAGGAGGAATGAGAAAGATAATGGTAAAGAAGAGAGAGATGAGAGGTTCTTACTGGATGCTGCATGATGTAGGGTTGATGAGGCACCCAGGAAGGGTTCTGCATCTGGAACATTGACAAACACAATCTGTAAACACACTGTTACTCTGCAGATGCTGTTCTAAACAATCTAAAAACCAAAAAAGGTCAGAGTACTCGCAGTCTCACTTCTGAAGCTACCAAACAAATGAACTGCTTACAAATATTAGTTTTTCTTTTAGGAAATGTAAGTGTTGCTTGGTTGATCCAAACCTGATACGCTGAAACTGGAGACATGTAAGGAGACATGGACGTTTGGGCGATCATCCTGCTCGAAATACTGTACGATGCAGGAAAATATCTGTGGACACAGAATTAAGCCTAGTTTTAATAAAACAACAACTGTGACGTACATCAGGTACGGCAGAAGCGTCTGTGTGTTAATCCGAGTTTACCCGTTTTGCATAGCAGCTGTGCTGGGGTCATATGTCAGGGTCATTCCAGCCTGGGACAAAAGAAGTCAAGTTTAGCCACTTCACACAAGCATGCAGCTTCAAAGAGGAAAATAAAAGCACAACAGTAAAGACTGGTGATCTTAACTAAAGACAATGAACCTAACAGGATCCTGTTTGTCTTGTCTCTCTACAGGTTATAAAGATGTAATTAGAAGAGATCTGGGACAGAAACATAGATTTAGATAATAAAGCAGCAGCTATTAATTAATTTCTTTTAATTTACCAGGAAGTGAAACAATAGAAACAACTCCTTGAACAGCTGTTCAGATATGTGACATGTTCAACTGCATGCCTTTGCACGCGTGAACAATGTGCAGATTCTGTAGGCAAATACATTTTGAAGTACATACGGTAAGCTCAGAGCCAGAAGAACTTAACTCATCTTCAACCTTTAAAGCAGTACAAAATAACTTTTAAAACTTTAAGCTACTGTTTTGAAACTAATTGAAAAACATGTTCAGCTTCATGTTAGACATCCCTCTGGACCCTCCACTTGGCCTTATAATAGACTGAATAACTTCAGTGATTCAGGTCGTGGCCATGAGAGGGGCGGTTCCTTTGTTGCTTACGGTAACAGCTGTTTGTTGCAGCAGCGGTCACCATTCACTCCTATAAAGGCTAGCAGTTAGCATTTTTGGCTCACTAACTGGAATTCGCTTTTCATTGGCTTCATGCCGGAACATAAAAGAAAAAGGAAAACAGTAACGAGGAGAAGCAAGACAGGAAAAGAGCTAAAACCAGAGTAAACATCAGCGAGGCTACACTCGAGCAATGGGAAACATGGCTGTTTAGTTAGAAAAGTTATTTAGTACTATTTTAAAGCAAAATTATATCCATTTTCAATTCAAACATACTTAGAATGTATAATTCTGAGTAAACATTATAAAAAAAGTTGCACAGCATCTGTATCTAAAACAACCGATTAGCTACAAACTATTCCTAAAATACAATCCAATTCGAGTTTCATACAAAAATCACTGTAAAATGGAAGAATTGTTCTTGGAAGTGGGACAGTTTGGACTTAAAGGACCTGCATCCTAAACAGATTGCTGACATCTTAAAACAGCTCAGATAGCCAAAAGTTCATAGCCGACATTGTGACCACTACTTTTAAAGTTTATTTTGTGTTACAAGGTTATTTCAGTTTGAAATATGAAGACATTTTTGCCTCACGTCTTCCCTGTATGCACCAGAAGATGGTGAAAATGTGATGGTGGTGTGAAGGTTTACAAAATAACACCCAAACATGATGAACTGTTATGAAATTGGAACAGTTTCAAGATGGTTTTGGTATTAGCTGTATTCAGAACAGAGCACTCGTCACTAGTGTGAAGAAACAAGTCGACTCTCTATACTAACCAGTTTGATGCAGAAAAAAATGCTTTAAATGTTTTTTACAAGAGATTTATAACTTCTGGAGAAAATTTTATAAGGAACTTTGTTAGGGACAATTCACATGAAAAGGGTTTAATGTTTTCATATCAGAGTAATAATGTATGTCTAACAGACTTAAAGTTTCTCCCATATCTTTGCCTGTTCTGTTAGTTACCACACTCAGAAATAGAGGTACGAGACAAGTACATTTTTGTACCTATAGGTAAATTGTTCCCGCAAAAGTACAATATTGGTCTTTAAAAGGTCAAAAATGTCCCTCTGAGGGTTAAAATTGATATAAAGTACAAATTTGTACCATTTCAACTGCACCTGCAACCCTGGTCAAGGCTGGTTAATCTCCCTTTTATTAAGTTTCTTCCATCATTTTCAATATTATGTTTCAGAATGTTGGTTTTAGACTTCAAAATGTGGCATAATTTTACTGTTTTAGTGGAAAAACTTCATAAGGTACAAAAATGGACCTGGACTACAGGGTACACCCCCAGCGACAAGAAGGGTACAAATTCTTGTAAAATTATGCCACATTTTGAAGTCTAAAACAAACATGTAAATCATAATATTGAAAATGATTGATGAAACTTAATAAAATTGAGATTAACCAGCCTTGACCAGGGTTGCAGGTGCAGTTGAAATGGTACAAATTTGTACTTTATATCAATTTTAACCCTCAGAGGGACATTTCTGACCTTTTAAAGACCAATATTGTACTTTTGAGGGAACAATTTACCTATAGGTACAAAAATGTTCTTGTCTCGTACCTCTATTTCTGAGAGTGAGTTGCAATGAGTTCAAATTCTTACTCCATCATGGGTGCTGCTTACCAGTCTGGAGTCGCTGTCCCTCATCCAGGCGCGACCATTCTGACCAAATTTATTGTGACTTAGTCTCTTTTTCTGTCCGCCATCTGCAAACTTGCACAACAGTGGCTCAGAGGGTGCTAAAGAGAGAAAAATGCAAAGTAGACCATATGAAAGAAATGTCTTTAATGTAGTCTTTCGACCTGAAACATAGGTGTTGTTGTCTGTGTTGCTTTCTGTGCAGATATTCGGGCCAGAGAATCCAGATATATTAACCAGCCTGGGAACTGAGACATGTAATTTGGCAGCTGTGGAGATGTAATCCTCTCCCCTTCCTAAAGGAGGCAAGGCCAGCAGAGACTATTTCAGTCTGATAATCCAATTAAAAAGCTTAGAGAGGGAGTGGAGGCCGCACAGAGCTGCTTTCTCTCGTTTCCTTTGTCTTTGCTCTGCCACTTCGAGCTGAGAGCATATGATCTATTCACCTCCAGACTCACTGACTCCTGTTGGATGCATTAATCATCTGGACAACCACTTTATCTCCCTGATCCAGCTCCACCCATTAAAACAGCTCAGACTGAAACCATCCTAGCCAAAAACCTGTTTTCGTCCAGACATATTTTTAATGAAGCTGCAGTTTAGAACCCATTTCTGTGTTTAATAATCATGTATATGTTATTACCTGGAACACCTGCGGGGGTTTTAATGAACTTTCCATTAAAGTGAGAAATTACGGCTTCGCATTTTTCTGTTGATTCCATCCTGCAGGTATAAAAAGACACACAGATATGACTGTATAAGTGATAACTCCAGTCACCAAAACAAACAGGTGCTTTCCTAAAACAGCTTCCTGTACACCTTCGTGGAAGTATTTCTGCATCATAAAAAGATTTTATCAGCCTTTCCATATGGTGCATGCAGTATGCTGTGCACTGCATTAGCTGATAAAAACACCTTTAAGAACACACCCACATAAATATGATCCTGTGACACACAATGATTTTTGTTTTCTCAGTCATGGTTTAGGTACTGCTTGTCAGGTCAGTCATGTCAGGTTATACAAGTACAACCACTGGAACCCAGCACAATGCACTGTAATTAACTCTGCTGCTCATTGTGAAACAATTTTTTGTCAAAGTTTCTATTTGTCTGCACACGCAGGGCTCAGCCTCTTTTACTGACAATCAAGACACATTTGGATGTATATACTGTATAAACAAATCTTAAAGGTGATATTTTTTCTATTTTTTTGGACACTTTTGAAACAATATGTGATTTGTAAAAACTTTTCAAACAAACTCAAAATATGAGCAGACTTGATCTCAGACCCTGTCCACACTACGCAAGGTAATTTTAAAAAGATCTATCTGTGTTTTTTAAGAATCAACACAGTAGAAAAATGAGTGTTTGAACAATGCGAATCAGCAGGCATCAAGCCCTTGAAACAAATGCTAGAGGGTTTTTGTTTTTCATGTTTTGTTCAGTAAAATGTCTTATTTGTTGATGTGGAAAGGGCTGGACTTCACACTTATACTGCAGCCAGCCACTAGGGGGGGTTGTTTTCCTTTTTCCCAGTCCTGTGTCTAGTTATTATATTTGTCGATGGTGTGGACGAGTGATGCTTCTCAAAAACGATGACATAGCAGCCTATTTCCTACCCATCACTTTGTGTTCTTAAAACAAAAAACAATAATATACCTAGTTTCATCACTTTTTCTACATCTGTTCCCCTTTTTCTGATCCATTTAACATCAGTCATGTGCTAACATGTTTAATAACCGAGGAAACTGTAAGTAACATTAAAGAAAATCTTTACAAAAGCTAAGAATGTCCTTTGTCTGTGTTTAAATACACCATTAACGTCATTTACATAGATGTTCTCACTCCCTAGTGGCGGGGTGTGGGTGTTACAGTGTTTTTCTTTAGAATTATGTGGATGCAAATATTTCCACAAACAGAAAAACATCTAGGTTTTAAATTGTACTCAGGACTAGTGTAGATATTGTGTTATATAAAAACTATTGTATCCACGTTAATCTATGTGACGTTATTTCGTAGACCATCAAGGCCCAAGGTTGTGAAAAGGAGACTCCCATTAGTCTTTTCTTCCTGTCCCTGGCATTGCCTCTGCTACACTGGTCTCTTCCTGTTTACTGTTCACAAAATGTCCTTGGAAAAAAAAAATCCCACAAATTTCCTATACGCTAGCCAAAGGACAGGAAAAGCTGTCGGTCTCTACAAACCTTTTTGTTCATTGAATCACTTGAGTGTGTCATTTCTGACCTATTAGTGGAATATTTATGTAACATTTGACACCAGTAAGACATTAGAATCCAACCTTGCGAAGCCCACTCCTCGACTGACTCCACCGGAGTCCCTTAAGATGCGTGTGGATATAACTTGACCAAAATGTTTCAACATGTTCTCCAGTTCCTGCTCATCCATTGACAAGGGCAAGTTGGAGATGTATAGATTTGTTGGGTCTTGTTCTTGTTGCTGTGGGATGATAAAAGATTCAGATTCAGTAAATGAGCTTTACAATTTTTCAAAACTCACTGAAAAAATTAAAATGTTGCATTCATGTTGGCAATAAATACATGTAAAAAAAACATGTGGGAAAAAAGAGCGAAGGGAATTTCCACATAATTTGTAGCTGGAAATGTCAACTCATTTATTAGATTTCTGATGAGTGATCTCAGCTTTGGTCTTATCATGTTTGATTTATCTTAAAAATGTCGGGGTTTTAGATCTGAAAGGGTCAGCAGCACAAAGAGATTTACATGCAGCTCATGGAGGCTAAAGACTGAGAGCAGCTGACTTCCTGCTGGCTTTTAACAACATCAGCAGAAACATGAGACATAATGAGTCCACGAGGAAAAGCTTTAATATTAATATTTATGAGTTCTGTGGAGTTTAGAATCAGCAAAGGAGAAACAAATACTCAAATACTTTAATGATTCTTCAGCAACAATCCAGCCTTTTGTGACTGAGTATGTAAAAAACAATGATTTGTCAAAAACAAAACGCACCACAGAGGTTAAACCTGAATGACTTAATCTATACACACACATCACATGTTTCTATTGATGCAGCTAGTCGACCACAACAACTCATCCCTTATGCAAAGACACTCACCAAGGTCACACATGAAAAGAAAATGGGAAACTCCTATCTGGTCATTTCCCACCATCTTCCTTTGAAACAATGCAAAAACATCTACTGAATGTTTCTGGGTAGGTTAAAAAACAGGAAAAGAAACCACACAAGTTTCTGCAACGGCAAAAAAGAAGCACTGAAAACTCAAATTCTACAATTAAACTCTTTAAGCGCAAAATTCAATATTTCAATTATAAAAGCAGGAGGTTTGTTTTTATAATGTCAGAACAAACTTCAGATGAGGATTTGTGTTAAAGGGCATTTAATTTGTGCCACAGGGGAGAAAAATTCCCCTGATTTGTTTCTGTTACCACAACAACACACAAGTATTTACTTCCTTTTCTGCTTTCAAAAGCCATTCTTTAAAGCTGCTTCCTCTTTATTAATTGACTGTATTAAGACTCCCTGGAATTACAAATAAAACTTAGCAACATCTTGAAGAACCTTCTTAAACTCATGCTGCACCAACTCCACAATTATCTCATACTCAACTTTGCATGAGAATAAACCTTCTGCAAAAACCTTTGGGTTCTTTATTTGTTTAAAAAACTGATATGCACAACACAGCACATTTCTTCATGACTCGGTTACTAATGAGCTCACAGACCAATAGCTGTGCTTCAGCGTCCACCCTTACAGTCAAAGATTCCTGTCTTTGTATTTAACTCTACGAGGATTAAGTTTAAATAGCCTGCCAGGCCACATGGAGGGCAGCAGCATTACTGTGCGGCCTGTATGTATTTGATATCCGGATTAGTCCGGGATGAATCCTTACCTTTGCCATCTGAGCTTGAACACCAGTGCTCTTCAGGGCAGCCACGGCCTTCTGAGCTGCAGCAGGGCTGTCAAAGTCGACAAATCCATATCCTGAGGAGGCACGTTTAAATGTTTTATAGGGTTTTTTAGCAAATACTAAATTCTATATACATATACTTTAGCTTTGTTTGTTTGTGGGTGTGAAAGTAGAGGCAGAAAAACAGCTGAGTGGGCGGAAACAGGTGGTACAGGTCAGCTCTTTGTCATGAGGGGTACAAACAGGGTGCATCTATAGTCTTTGGCCTCTGTAGCTCCTGTTATATTTAACCTTTTCAAAATCAGTTAGAGTAGACGTATCAGCTGAAACAGGTCAGTCTGTTACAGAGGGTTTAACCTGAATCCTTGTTTTAGAGACGATTTAAATACTTGTTTAATTTTAGGTTACACAAGCATCTCCGAGGTCTATTTAAAACTCAATGAGAGAACTGTGAGATCTTTAACAGTGTCACCTTACACCGAGAGCCTTTGATTAACCAGCATCTGCGTAATCTCAAGCAGAGTGACAAAGCAATTTCTTAATCTGCAGAAAATCAGTAAATCCTTCTCAGTTAGGAGGAGGACAGTCTACCAGGACTGGACCGAGACCAACCATGTCACTCAACAGGAAGAGGAAAAGTTGGCCACTTTGTCTGAGGACGCTTTAAGAGTGTTAAAATAACACAAGCAGGCAGCTTTCAGAAACCTGGTTGTTTCCTGAATCACATGAAACTGCAGATCTCATCAATGATTTCATGTTTAGTGAAAATTCACTGGATATCTGTCATGCTTGGGTTTTAGAACGAGTGAAGAGATGTTCTTTTCAACAGAGGAATGATCAGAATTTGAACGCACCTTTGCATTTATTTGTAGCCTTGTCCAAAATGGCCTTTGTTGATACTATTTTGCCATACCTGAGGAGAAGAAAAGAGACGTTTAGTATATAGGGCTGTGCACTAGAAGCAGCCAGTTAGTTATAAAACACACACACACACAGAGGGAGGATTGAGCAACAATCCATGACATCACTGCAAAACTATGAGAAACAGGAAGTGGTTTCTCTGTGGAGCTGAAAACCCCAGTGTGTGTTCAAAACACTAATCTTAACCAGGCCCGTTTTCGTTTGAGCCAAACTGAGCCACTCTTATCAAACTTTATCAAGAGGAGAAGTTGAGTTAGTTTGGTAGCAGCTGGGTAAAACCCCTGCAAACACAGGACAGTCAGATGCTATTCTGAGTCGTCTAAACAAAAAGTCCTACAACTGATATACGTTTATACGTTCACGCGGCTGTTTAAGGTTTGACCTCAGGACGCAGGAGCATCAACATGCCCAGGTCTTGTTTCTGCTGTTGCCATAGCTTTTTTGTTTTGTTGTTTTTTTTTTTACATCATGATGACACCTAAAAAGAAGATATTAAAAAAAAATCATTTTAAAAAGGACGAACACTGCTGGAGCTGTAAAAAATCATGAAATAAATCTTTTGTAATATATTTTCTACAGCAGTGAGCAAGAGAGAAAACAGCTAACAATCAAGTTCTTATAGTTAATATCAGAAGTTTCTAAACTTTCTACTGCTGCTTTTTGACCTGCATTATCGACTCAGCTTCCAGAAACAAGATGCAATACAGCTTGCAGTCATTTAAAGGGGTATTTCAGCTGGGGATTACAGATGATACTAAACCAGGTGAAAGAGCATGAACTCCTGACCTTTCTGTTTTCTGCACTATAATCTCAAATCGAGCAGAAAGACCATGTTTTCTTTTGAAGTGTGTTGGAAATGTGAAGAAAATTTGCTTAAAACCACTTTAGATTTATACAGTGAGACATTTTGGAAGTTCTGAACGCATAACTAAATAAAAAATGAATGTCTCCCCCCACCGTACAGAGGAAGTGGTGGAACACAGGCTTTGATGTGAACACTGTGACACACAAATACACATCAAAACAAGTTAAAAGAAATTGCAAGTTTGAAAACTTTTTGATCCAAAGTTTCCACGTTTCGGTATCGAGATATTTCAGAGCAAAAGCATCAGAGTAGGAGACAAATATTTTTTTAAATTTCTCTTTTTTGAAACCAAACTTTTACATTTAAACCTGTTTTAACGTGCAACAAAATCCCCTGAAATGAAATGTATGTTTTTGGGATTTAGATATAAAGGTTTGGACTTATGGGAAATGGAATCTGGGGAATCACGCCACCTGTTTATTCTATGCATATGAGGTTATTGTAAAAAAAAATGATTTGCAAACCATCTCAGAGCCGTGTCTTCTTTTTATCTGCACCTGTTCCCGTTAGCCTTTTATATATTCAACAAATCTTTGTCTAATTAGCACAAATACAAACATATTTCTAAAAGGACCAGCAGAACTCTTCCATTCCTTTTTAATCTCTACTTTGTCAATAAGTGACTTCCACTGCAAACCCATACTCAGCTAGGCTACATAAAAGGATCAATGGCCAATCAATAGCTGATAACACTGAGAGGAAATGTGGTACTCACGGCTGACACAGCTTGACCAGGTCATGGTCCATGGTCGAAGGGGGCAGGCCTCGGATGTAGAGGTTTGTTTTGCTGAGTTTTTCCCAGCCTCCACTGCTGCCGCTGCTGCTGTTGTTGGGACTTGGGCTGGGCGGAGCCATGGGGTGTGTTGGTGGGGCAACAGGTGGCTGAAGAGGGAACAAATATAACAGGACTGACTTTAAATCAATTTAAGGGAATTTAGGTTATTAGACTTTACCAATTTGATCAAATTATGACATTCATTGGAAGGCAAAATGCTACATTTCTCTAAGTCACTCAGATAATGAAATAAAGGTCCTAACGTGGGCTTCTGTCCACTGTAAGGAAGATTGTTTTAGTGAGCAGCAGCATGTGCAGAGCAACCCCCATCACACTTTAACAGTCAGCACAAAGGGGTCCACAGAGCCCTGCAGCACTGACATCAAAGTAACATTAATATCTCAATGCATCAGCAACACACAGTCCTCTGTGATGTATGACATAGCTTTATCCAAACACAAATGTTATCATCATTTTAATTCCTACTTTTGACTCAAGTACTCATAAAGTTCTTCCATCTGAAAATATTTGTGCATTTTTGTGCTGTACAAAACCCAGATATCCTGGTCTGATAGAACTTTTCCCTTCAGGGATTTGTCCTCCTCCTTACTATCAGACACAGATTATCTCCCCCCCCCCACACTCACACACCCTTCTCTGATGAATCCTAACCCGAGAGGAAGCTGATGGAATCTCAAGAATGAAGCGGTGACAGGATTGAGCAACCCAAGTCGGGACTTCAGCCTTAAGGATCTTCTCTTGTGACCGACTGGTCAACTGCCTCGCATACTTTCTAAATGAAACAAGTCTGACCAACTGTTTTGAGTTTTTCTTTTATTGACTGGAGATTAAAAGTCCTCACTTTCTCTATTGATCATCTGCAACAGCAATAGTTTATTGGAAAATAATGAAAAATATAATGAAAAATAAAATAAAAATGCATTCCTCTTAAACTATAAAGGCTAAATAATGTTTTTTACTATGGAAAAACATGTTAGTTTGAAACCGTCTTAAATATTAAGGGACTTAGTTAAGATTAACTAAGACGTAGATTCAGGGCTGATCGTAATAAAAATGGGAAATTATAGCCATTTCTACAAAACAAATACAACAGAGGGACTGAAAGGACTAATACAACTTTAAATAATTGTTTATAATAAATGTATAAACACACAAAGCAAAGCAGTTTGTGTTAGAACATTGAGCTTCATTATTCCCAAATTTTGGATTCTGGAATTACATTATTCCCGTCCTGTGAGACTGAAAGGGAATTTTGTTTTCTCATGCTGGCTGTTCGGAAGCAGGCAGGACTGTGAAAGTCTGAGATGGGGAGAGGGTGGCATCTTATCTGAAAGCTCCAGACCAGCAGAGCCGTCATACTCTCTCCGGAAATATACACAAGGTTTCCAGTAACAGGCCTCGCCCATGAAGCTCCATAGCCACAGGACAACACCAAGAGCAGGGTGGAATAAATGTCCTAGTTTCATGAAATAAAAGTTCAAGTCTAAAGGTAATCTGCAGGAAGGGAATTCACATTCAGACATATTTACTGTGAAATCCTAATAACACAAGCAAAAAACAGACTATATGACGTACAGAAAACACTCAAAGGGAATGAATGACTTATTATATTTAAAGTATTGTTAATGAAACAGAAACTATGCATAAAGAAATACCATTTAAAACCATCAGGATCACAAAAAAGGGCTCACGTTTTTGGTTAAGCGGTGGTAATATTTGCTAATGTGTGCCAATAACTCAACATGTTTAATGATGGGCAGCTTCCTTAAACATTTAAACCGCATGTCTTCCTCTGCTGTCTCCAGTATCTTAGACGATAGTCCGAAAAACCGGGTTTCTCATCATTTATAGTGGGTTTTGCGTCACAAGCAAATAACAAATGTACAATAACTAGTTGTTAGCTTACATCAAGGTTAAGAATGCTGTACAAAGCTGTTAGTTTATACCAGTTTCGTCACTTAAAAGCGTATTTTATATTAAATATATATTTATTTACCTGTTTGCGGTATGGTGTCCTTGGTGGGTTTCCAGTATTGGCGAAAATCATTCTGAGTTGGGGATAGTTTTTTTAGTCAACAAAATGAAACTCAAGATATGGCTGGAAACTGGTAACGTAAGATGTCGTCTTTATTCCGCTAAAAGAGAAAAAGTTACGTTTTTGTCCATACTTGCTGTGCACATATTCTTTTTATCGAGTATCCAGTAAAAAAAAACCTCTGTAAATTGTCCCAACTTCGGTCGCCCAGCCGTGTTTATCTAACTGGCGGCTTCATTGATTTGCAGTCGCCGCTGCCCGGACAGACGACGCTGCTACCGTGGGACAAACCATTTCTCTTTCTCTGTAGGGGGGAACCAACAAACAAAGTTACCAGAACACATAGCAATTCTTAGATTTTAGCGCAATTAATAATAGAAGGACATTTTAAATGTATTAAAAAGTATAAACTTAAAGCTAATAAGGTTTTTTATTGTTTTTTTAAACACAATAAAAAACATTGAAACCACTTTTTCCCCCGTGATGTTGTTGGTTCATAAAGGTTGCATACCAAACGTTCCAATGTGTCTTAGGTGGTCCTGGATTCGATACCTCGTATTACTAGATTGTATTATTATTATTTACAGGAGGAAGACATATTAATTATCTTTATTCTGTGTGAAAGTTAGTTTCTGTATAATGCACGAAGGTTATTATCTGTAATTACCCTGCAACACAACGTTGAAGGGCCACATATCGACCGATTATTAGGAGGACGGAAAACCTCAAGATGCTGAGTGCTTCACATTAATTCAAAAATGTCACAAGTTACTAAGGCTTAGTTAGACAACTGCTAATGTTATCCAAGATTCATCTATTTAACTTATGCGTTATCACTCGTTTCTTTGCAATTTCATCCTTTTTTTTTACAGGAGGTAGTACCGTATTCTATATTTATATTATTGAAAACATCAATGTAAATTCAGTTCTATTAGCAGAATATCGTTTTTTCTGTACACGATAAACTTGTCAGGGCACTAATTTCCAACCACCCCAAAAAATGAATAAATCAAAAAATAGAAATAGACCAAAATAAGCTGCTGACTTTAAATCATCTTACGTATAATTCAGATTGATACTGTTTGCAGAAATAAATATGTGAGCATTTTACTTTGCCAATCAAATGCATACTTGTGCTTATATGTTTGGTGTGATAAGAATCATGTAGATATTTTCAAACCTCTGAAAATAGAAATGTACTTGGATTGAAATGAGAGAGAATTTAAGAAAATATGTTTCTCTGCTTGTACATGAACAGATCTTTCAAAAGCATTGTTGATGCAGACTCAAAATTTTGCTGGAAGAGGCGGCTTCTATTATGGATTTTGTCCTGTATGACCCTCTTAATGTGAGTGATGGTTGGTTGTGGGCGTAAAATGCGTGCAAGTGTTTCTTTATTGGAGCAGGCAAAATGAGGCAATAAATCAAAGGCAATTTAACACCTTCTGATTCGAAAACCAATATTGTTCTGCCATTATACTCACTCTAAACAGTTTTTCTTGAGGTCAGCTGTCATGTACGACCTGTACTTGATATGCCCTTTCATAAACTTATCAAGCGGTGTGTTTGCAATTAATAGACAGAACATTTGTTGAGAGATGCCGCACTCTTGAGTGTATAAAAATAGTCACTAAAGTGATCCTATGACATCAGTGTCCATGTAATGAGCAGTTCAGCTCACAGTGGCGTGCAGTAAGTCAACTTAAATGAAACAAAAGGTCACTAGTCTTGCAGAGTTCATTAGGCCAGCAGGGGATATTAGGTCAGGCATTAGAGGAAAAGGATTGAGGCCTATTCAGCACTCTATCCAGGATGCTGGGGGGGTGGGGGGGCACATCAGACAGAGAGGCAATTGAACTACCTTTTACAAGACCTTGAAAGAAAAGGTTATCTGTTATACAGACCTTTGCAACACTAAACTCTATCCACAATAAAACAATTCAAATTGCATAAAATCTTATTAGTTATTTGAAGGTATTGCTTCGTATAACGCAACACCAAATCTCACTAAAAAGGTTATTTTAATACAAGAAGCAATAGTAGAACTGTTATCATTGCACTGATCACAGTGCAGGTTTATGTTGCACATATATAAACACCAAACAGGCACCAACATGCAGAGTTGAACAGATTACAAGACAAAAACTCAATCACACAAAAATACACAGCATTATACCCACATGCACATATTGGGTATTTCCAAAGGAACTTAGCAAGTGAGGTTATTTTAAGACACTGTGTTACTTTGCTCCTTGTTCTCGTTCCTTTTATGAACTCATAAAAACAAGATCTAGCGGTGAACAATTACATGGAAAAGTGTTGATTGTTATTTTGCCCCCACAGGTTATAGCAACACTTACCATCTCACAGCTCACTAACAAGACACAGAGACAGAAATGGAGAAGCTGTGGAAAGTCAAGACCTCAGTGGTCCCAGTGGTCATCGAAGAACTCAGTGTTGTGACCCCCAAATTGGATGAGTGGCTCCAACAGATCCCAGGAACAACCTCAGACATCTCCATCCACAAGAGCTAAGATACTTTGTAGAACCCTGGAGCTCCCAGCGCTCTGGTAGAGGACCAAATATGTGCATAATATTCTTCACCCCTTGCATTTGTCAACATATTTAGGAATGCTGAACTATACTGTAAATAATCTGCATCAAACAAAGAAAAAAGAGAACAACACAAAATGATCTTTAATTGATCCACACTTAAAGTGCTAGAGGTTAATATAATAATTATAATTCTCTTTCAGCATGTTCAGAAATGAGTCACTCTGTTGGTTAAAACCATGGATGAGATATTACTGATGACTAAGAAATACTTTACACGTCACGGTTCAGTTAACTATGTGTTAAGCCATTTGAAGTCTTTCATGGTTTTAAATATTTTGGATCTCTCATCATGTGATGCGTTAACGGACTTGAATCCCATCACTGTGGTTTGCACAAGTGAAGAAGCCTTTAAGGTTTGGAGGTCATGCAAAATAAAAATAAAAATACAGTTCTTAAGCACTCACCTCCCCATAAAGTATTAAAATAGGCTTAGGACAGCCTTTATTACAAGATATAATCAAATGTCTTCTTATCTAATTGTCTTAAATTGTTCTCATATAAAGAGTTTTTTAGTTTTGATTCATATTTGTCACTGTCACGCACATATCTGGAATTTCTCTGAAAACTTTATGATGTATAAAAAATAGCAATGCTGGAGGTTTAACTGTAGAGCCTGGCCTTCAATTTGCAAAATGTCAAAAGTCCCACAAGAGTAGTAGGAGAACAAAGACAGTCCTCTCAGGCTCGACTCTGACATGCATAATCAACGTCCCTCAGGGGTGTTCCATTGTGTACATTTTGCTGCCTGGCAACTTTCCAAACTTTATTGTAAACATTGTGTAAGGTGCCATTCAACCTTGACATAATGCCATTGTCCACGCTTTCACCTTCCACAGCAGTGAAAACATTCACCTGACAATGGAGTTTGATAATTAAAATTCAGCAACATTAATTTACATCACTTCCTTATTTTGACAAGACATTTATGAATTGTCCTTAAAAAATACCAGCTTAAAGCTTGTCTTAATATAGGTAGGCTAATAGGGCAATTGGCAAAACAAAGAGAAGTGAATGTGTCATTTGAATAGAACAAAATGTGAAATGTATTGGGGGTAATTATAAGAGACCATTTGGCTTATTAGTTTGGAAGTCAATGTACAGCAACCCCCAAACAAACTGATTTGATGCCCCGGTTCCATAAAGAATGTAAAATCTAAAAGTCTATTTGTGGATGAACCTTATGAGCGAGATTTCTTCCATGTCTATAAAGCATAACTGAAATAGAGAACTCTTAATAACTGAGGGAATTTCCAAACTTTGTTTAACGTTAAGGAGTCTGTCACTTCTTCTAGTTTTATTGCATGTACACTGACTTTTTGTAACCTTTTAAAACTCTTTTTACACGTTAGAAGGAAAACTAAGAACATTTTAAAGCAAGAAATCTTAATAGTTTTAAAGGATTACATTCTTTTAAAACCTGATTTTGCCAGCAGATAAAACAACCGATTAGAAACGTTTTTTGAAAATGAAAACACCATGGAAAATCCTCATCATCCACTTCACAACACCGTAACTCAAGTGTTATCAATCTGAAGCTTCCTCAGATCCAACACAGACAGGAGATCCTTCCTGTCCACAGCTAGAACCCTCTAGAATGACTCTCTGAAGAAACACTGAGTTACTAGAACATCTAATTTCCCTTCAGGGATTAATAAAGAACATGTGAATTTGAATTAATGCTCAAAACCTTATCAGATATACAATCAGATACATGGTTTCAAAAAGAGTTTTTTTATCAAAGTTATAAGGAAACATTCTCTAGTCTGTGACAGACCACAACATCTTGTATTCTAGGAATTGTATTTCTCAACATGTTATAAAATCAAGTGGAGTGTAATTGAACCTAAATGTAGACTTGGGGATAAAGGAATTTAATATCTTTCATTAGAAGCACTTGGAGAGTGCAGACCTTTGCCAAGCAACTCATTCCCCCCCTAGTGGTTTTTTGTCGTATTAAAGATTCCTTCAAAAACTTCCTGGATCCAGACTGTGATCATGTTTGCTCCCAGAATTCAACCAATTAGTACTTCTATCCTGAAATTGTAATCTCAATTTACCTTCAGTTCAGTTTATTTATGTGGCACCAATTCATAACAATAGACGTCTCAAAGCACTATACAGGAACAGGTCCTGATATACAAACAGTTCCATTCTATTGTAATCTGATCAGTTTCAGTGAATAATTAAATGCTGAGCAGTAGATGTTTTTGAATAATAATTTCATAGTCCCCATCATGAGCAGCATGAACTGATGACGGTGGAAAGAAATTATTCTCTTAACAGGAAGAAACCTCCAGCGGAGCCGGTGAACGGCCTTGACCGAGGACAGGAACGAGACAAAGACTGAAGGACTGTACTACTCGTCATTTCTATGGAAAGAGAAACAGAGTTAAAGTTAATGGCAGCAATAAAAGTAAATATAAACATGGAGAATAAAGAGAGCAGAGGGAAGAAATGTGTTCAGCATGTCAAAGACTACAGCTGCATAACTAAAGGGAAAAGTCAGGATAATTGGTCAAAAGGGATTTAAACTGGAAGCTGGTTCCTCAAGAGGAGCCTGATGAATGAAAGCTCCACCTTCTAGTCTAATTTTTAAAATACTGGTGACCACAAGCAGACCTGCAGTCTGAGAGTGAAATGCTCTGATTGGAAAATTCAGAATAATACAATTTTTATTATTGGTTGTTATTTTATATGTCTGAAGAACACTTTTAAATTCCATTCTAGATTTTAAAGAAAGCCAGTGAATTTATGCTAAAACTGAAGAAATGTGATCTCTAACTCTCATCAGAACTCAAGCAACAGCCTTTTAGATTAGCGGGTGGCTTTTATACAGAACTGTTTGGACACCCTGACAATAAAGACTTACAAGAGTCAAGACTAGAGGTAATTAAAGTATCGACTAGTTTTTGTCATCACTTTGCTCCTTCTTTTTAGCAACAATACGCAGGTCGTCCTGGTAATGTCTTTTTTTTAATTATGAGAGTTACAATGTGGTCACAATGTACACCGAGGATCTTTACGTTTGTACTTAAGGCCAAGTGGTTGCTGCTATGGTGCTTAGGTTCATCATATCCAATTATCATCTAGTTAACAAACAAATAAATAAACAAACTCCAATAAATATGTAACTCCCTGGGCAGATCAATAAAGAAAATAAAAGGGCTTATAAGGCAGCAGCGATAACTTACACAAACAACAACATCCAAGAAATGTGAAGAAATACAACAACAAAACAAAGTATTTATGCTGGGAGGTTTGATTGCTATGTGTGAACAGGTGAGATCATGAACAGGTGAGGAGCAGGTGTGTGATGAACTGGAGCAAGGCGAGCTGAGGGAAGCAAAGAACACAGGGAACAACAGGAACCACAACAACTACAAGATTAGCTTAAATTACAAAACTCTTAACTCAAAAATTCTCGTCAGAGTGGGATGTTTGAGAACTCATGGGATTGTGGTTGTAACAATAGAGAAATTTTATAATAAAACAAAAGGCAGGAAAAAAAAGCACCATTAAACAAGTGAACAAAGGAAAACAAGGAGCAGACATGGAGGTGAAATGATCTAGAAAACAACATGATCTGCTAATGAAAAGACAAACTGAAGGCTTTTAACAGGAAGAGTCGATTACTGGAATGAGCAGCTGAGAAAGGCAAATGAATGTGTTTATGATGTTTTTAATGAACGTGTTTATGAATGCAGCATAGAACAACAGTGCGTTTATACAAGGTTATTGGAATGACATCACAATCCAATCCATTCAATCCAAACAGTGTCTTTAAAGCTACAGATCTGTAAAAAACTGTGAAATGTCAATATAACAGTTTCTATTATCCAATTTTGAATCTACTTTTAGGTTTCTTGCTAAATAATTCCATACACCTCGCTGTTCAGATAGCTAAAATACCCTGAGGCAAGAGCTGTCACCAAAACAGTGTCGTCTGCAGCTTTAGCTGCCAGTGATTCACTGCTGCTTTCACATATTTCAGGGAGAAAGAAAAACACTTTACATCACTTTTCTGTGAGATAAAGCCTTGTAAATAAAATTAAATATTCAACACCATACTCAATACAATATACTTTATTATTAGCTCAGTTAATTTGTGTGAATCTCCTTCTAGCTGACTTCTTTTTTTTCTAACTCTCCCTCACCTCCCTCTGGGCTTCTGAAATCTGATCTGTGTGTTTCTCCCCACATTCTTCCTCTCCCCTCCTCCCATGTGCATGCCATAGTCCTCAGCTCTGCCCTCTGTCAGACTTCAAGTTTCTGCAGACCTACAGCGAATTGTTTATTCTGCTGGACACGGAGGAAACATGGACGGACCTTTCATTGGTTCAAGATTTACTGCTGAGCCAGGCTCCAGTGTGATTCAGAATATATCAGCAGGCTGAGCATCCTTTTCAACACTCAGACACCACAAAGGACAATGAATTTGCCTGCCAGGGAGAACATGATGTTATAGGTGATTACATCAGTTGGTATTCAGTGAAACAACGCCTTACACAGGGCATAAAAATCCATATTCTGAGTTGATCTTGGAGAAAATCTCCCCAGAGAATTTCTCTAAATTTATGAGTCTCTCTGGTCCACTAATGCTCCCCTTGCAGATGGTATAGACATAAAAATGTTTGGAAGATTCATTTCTTGACATAAAATCATCTCTCTTCTAACTTTACTTTAGCATACGCAAATTATTTGTGTGTTTTGAAGGGCTAAAGGTTTTAAGAGGGTTTAAAACAAAAACTGGGACAGTCTTTTTCCTTTTGTACACATGGCAAATACACTGTGGCTGCACAATACAGGAAATGCACATTAATGATGGAAAAGCGTGATAACTGATAACTCACACACACACACCCTCCTTGCTAATGCATACTGGATTGTTTCAGAGGCAGCCCTGATTCACGAGGCATGTGAGGGAGGGTGAAGAGAGGTCGTTCAGTTCAAACCTTTAAGAAAACGCAGAGAAATCAAACTAAAGAGAAGTGGAAATTGGAATGGTAGAGTATTAAATTATAGACTTATCATTCCTTGAAGGAATGCACATCCCCCAACATCATTGAGGCCAGAGATTTTAGTAATCTTTTGCTGCTCAGATCATGTGTTGGGTCTGACATTCAGCTACTACTGCAAAAAAATCTCAAAAATTTAAAATTGACAAAAGCTAAAGCCATTTCTTTGGTGTCCATCTTGAATTAGATTCCAAATTTTAAACAATTTCTAGATGTAAATACAAGACTTTCTGACATTTAGTAGGTCATGTGACATTTTACAGGCACACAAACACAAAACCAACCTTTCATGTTTTGGCAGAAGGCAAATAGAATTTTATTCTTTATGTCTCAACGCTTTAGCTTTATCTACTGTCACTTTAGAACATTTAAAGATTACGTTGCAGATCATGTTTTCCATCTTATTGTCTGATTTTTGTAAAAATTTATAATATGCTGCATCGCCAGCTGAGAAACAGAAATTCCTTCACAGGAAATAAGAACAAAGGGAGAATTGTGAATTGAATAGAAAGAGAAAACGGTAACTGAGGTGAATGATTGTGTGGTCATTGAAATGACTCATGACTCATTCAGTGTTCAGTTCAGTAACATCATGACTTATCACTTCACCACAGCCTGAGTGACAATTTTCTCTACCAGAACCACAAGACCAGGGTTATGTCAGTCTGCCACAAGTTCAAAGCAACCTTGAAAAAAAAAGCACATGAAACCCTGAAGATATCCCAATGTTCTCTTCGAAGAAGCCAAAGTTCTGAATTAGGGTTGTTTGTAGTGGTCTGGGTCTGTAAGTCATTCTCAGCAGGGGCAGAGGTTGAGGTTAGAATGTCAGATTGGGTCAGAGATGAAAACCTCTGTGAAAAGACCTGAAGAAATGAATCCAGGAGGAGCCTGTTCACTTAAACCCTGCTGTGATGAACAGGTCAGATGAAGGTCTGCACTAACTCAGACGGAAGATGGTGACAGGAAATACTCATTCACTCATCATTCGTGGAGATCTCAGGTGTAAATCAAGTATATCTGGGACTGAGAAACTCCAAAAGGATGACATCAATGTCCTCCAGGTGAGCGATGTAAATGAAATGAAGATAACGCTTGTTTTTAGTTCAGTTGAACACAGAAAGGCCTGTTTGTATCGCAGTAAAACAACCAGAGGGGAAGTTGGACACAACTGCTTTAAAAAATAGGAAATTTACAAAAATTGTAAATGAGATTAATCTATTTGTACAAAGAAAAAAGGGAAGTAACTGTACTTCATGTTAGATTGGACATCACATGTGTAACGAGAACAAACTAATTGCTTCACCTCCAAAAATCACTCTCAGCTGCCATCTACTGGTGAAACTTTAAGAGTTCACTTGCTTTTTTGTTTTTTTTACTTTTAATCGGTTTACTGTGACATTTACAGAACACCAGAAAGGATACAGACGAGAATCACAAAACTGCAGTCAAGTAAAACATTGAGGTTTATATAAAACATGCGATACCAGTCAGTTGTGCAGAAACAGGGTGGACATTTTTCCTCTGAAAACACTGTGCTCACTTGTTGTATATTCAGAAAAAGAATTAGTTAATAGACATGCATCTGTTCAGTTGGGCAGCTGTAGGATTTCCTAATAAAAACTGGGTTCTTTGCACATGTTCCATCAGCAGTCAGGTGCCTCGCAGCTGCAAAAATATAAACAAGGGCTCCAAGGTCACAGTTTAATTTGAGAGTTTTTATCATGCAAATGTGCGAATGTTTCACTCTGATGGCAAAGTCATGTAGAAACATCAGTTTGTTTTTACTGTCATACTTTATTAAACTTGTTGTTGAGCTGAGCATTTACTTTAAAATGTAACTAATTTCTAATAAAAATGAAATAAGTGTAAGTGACTGTACATGCTGTATAAAATGCTGACTGTGTACCAAGGGCCAAGCAGATATTATTTGGTTTTTGTTGCTGCAGAAAAATTTGAAATAACTTTTGATTGAATAAAATAAAAAAACCTGAAATGGGGTTATGAAAAACGAAACCTTCAAATGTCCAATTTACATGCTATATTTAATAATGCGTACTTTTCATAGGTGTTGAAGCTTTTAAGAGTGTGAAGTCATGTTTCCTTTTGGGGTTTTTTTTCTACAAAATCTCAAAAATTTTAAAAGACAGATGAGCCACAGATGCAGCATTAGCTTCTCCTGTTTGCAAGCAGAACAAGTCCAAAGTGCCCAAATAAGACGACTGATTCTGGTGATTTATGTTTCTGATGCAAGTAACAAACAAGAACAACTTTCAATGCGTCCCGTTGCTTCTTGTGCTCTAGAAAAAAAAAAGACGAAAAAAGAGACAGAGGTCAAACTCATGCATGCAAGTTCTATAACTGCCTATAAAGTTTCCAGTTTGCACACAAATAAAATATAAAGATGTAACTACAGTAAGTAATTATCTTATAATAACTTTTAAATGGTGGTTGTTTAAAAGTAGGTCATATTATGGGCAAATTCTAATTATTACAAAATTTGAAAAAATAAAATTATAGCTTTTTACAAGTCTTATAAAATACACAGGGGTTGATTTGTTTAAAACAGATGGGCTACTGCATCACCTGACTTGCTATTAAACGTTGAACAAAATGCACATTTGCACAGAATCTATTTAATGTAAAATGTCAAAAGTCAATTCTGCAGTGTCAATTCTCTTTCTGTTTCCAAAACAAAGTATAGAAATAAAACAGACAAGAAAAAGAGGCCTTGCAGCTAACAATTTCTCAACTTCTAAATCCATTAAAAAACAACTTTAATTCCATTAAATCTGTTGCAAATCTTTTGGCAGAGTTTGCACAAAGTCATATAAGACACATATATGTATAAAAAATAAGGTTAGCAAAGTAACAAAGCATAAAACTTGAAGTTTGGGGACAATTTTCACATGCACCAGAGTCGGTTTGCAGACGCGTAGGCTGGAAGAAACCTCAGCCACTTAACCACCCAGCTCGACGCTGATTGGTCGGGCTCGACTGAAGGCGGAAGTCCACAGAGCAGGGGGATTCCCCGAGGGAAGTTCCCAATTCAAACTGGGCTATGTAAAACATACATTACCATATCCTCTCCTGCGCTTCGTAACTTTACATCTAAAGATTAGGCGACGATGCTGCGGTGGTGTCAAAACAAGATATTCGACTTGAAGGAGTAGCTTGAACGAACGTAAGAAGACGTTCACATCGACCGGCTGCGGAGAGGTAAACGGATCCGCGGAGTTTTTTTTTTTTTTTAAACTTTACCGAACACCGTCACTGGTCGAATGCATCATACCAAGAGTCAGTCACAGTTCAGAGAATACGGAACTGTGAAAGTATCGTTTAAAATGACACTTTAAGGCTTAACACGAATGTATCCTGGCAGGTTTATGTTTGTGTGTGTTTCCAGCTCGGGCTACTGATCCAGGAGTTGCTGATATGAAGTGTCACTGATAAGTAGCTGCTGTTTAACTGGGACATTTACGATGGAGATGACTCAATAATTGATGGAGAGCTCCTGGTAAGACTTCCATTGTCCTGTTTATCACCTGATTCCTCTGTGTAAAGACCTATATGTGTCTCTAAAGTCGTTTTATGAATGTTTACTGTTAAACAAAGGGAATAACTCTGTCTTACTACAGATGGTCTTATTTCTTATCACTTTTCAGTGGTTCAGATGTTCATTTTGACATGTAATTGCTACATGATTACTTAATTACTTGTTGCTCTTTGCATTATTTACGTATTTAAACAAAAAGCCTTTTATTTGTGTTATTTTTCAACATTTAAAGACAAGTTAAAACAATTAAAAGGGGCATTGGTGATATTAAATGCAAGATTTTACTTTCAGAGTTTATAAAATGTTGTTTTAAGAGTGTGTATGAGTGGATGCAGTTATGATAGCGTTCCTAATTTGCCTGGCAGGGCTCATGTCTGCCGTGTCAGTGATGATCGCGGAGCACAAGGCATGGAAAGGAACATTGGAGACCAGCTCAACAAGGCTTTCGAAGCTTTTCGCCAGGTCTCCATTGAAAAGGACAATGCTAAAAAGGAGCTGCAGGAAAGGGTAACAAGCACAAGTAGAAGGGACTGTGTGTGAAATCCCCATTCGTGTTGCACAAATCATAACGCCACATCGCAGCTTGCAGTCACCATCGTTTCTATACGAGAAGTTAAATGTTTTAACTCACGTTGGTCTCAGAAAGTAACAGAAAGTGTTTGTTTACAGACGGAATATTATAAGCATCACACTCAGAAACTGCAGAAGCAGATAGAAGACCAGCAGCAGCTGATTTCTGAACTCAAAGCCAAGCTGTCAGCAGTGAGGCAACCTTCAGGTTAGTCTCTCTTCACTGTCTTGACCCCAGTTTTACTCCATCTTTTTCGATCAGTCCTCATTATTTTCTTCTTCTTTTTGTTTTATAGAAGAGATGAAATGCGAGCCTTGCAACCATCTCCTCGAAGGTGCCAGCTCTTATAGGAAAACACAGATCCCGGTATGTTCTCAGTGGTGTAGCTCTCACTGCTCTTTCCACCACAGCGTCAAATTAAGGATGTGCATCCAGTAATTGCTTGCAGCTTCCTCTCACATATGTAGAAGTCGATGGCGCTTCTGCTTAAATTTCCTGCTTCTATGCAAAAGGATTTTACAGGAACAAACCAGGCTTGCACCATCTGCTAGTGTTTAATAATATCAACCCACACACAAACCGTAACTTTAAAAGTCTTATATTTAAGATTCTACGGAGGCCTGTTGTGTTCATTATAGAGACTTTTAAATGCATCTGGATATTTGGCTTTTTTTTTTTTTTTTTTTGCAAATTCAGTCATTAATAGAGAAGTGCATATTCAGATTGTTGTTGTTTTTATTTTGGACATTAGCCTGCAGTGCAATAGTAAAAATGGTGCATCCTCTTTTACCTCCCCAGATGGTGCTAGAGGATAATATCCCTGCACAGTTCAGCAGCTTCACATTGAACAGGATGTTTTTTTTTTCTGTCTTTCTTCATATTTTTCACTTGCGATGTATAAATAAAAGCAATCGTGCATCAGCAACGTTCCCCTCGGATAATTGTTGTTAATGATGACTTAAATAAAATATGTGATGTGTCTTTTTCAGGAGAATATGTCCACCTCTGCTCCTAATTTGCCAATCAACAGCAGCATTGACTAGTACGTGTGTCTCTCTTTGCCAGATTTTTATTTCTTATGTATCGCTCGGTTTGTTTGTTTAATTATTTATTTAGCCCACCAGTCATGTTTTGACAATTTAAAATTGATTTGCCTGCCACATCTTATTTATTTATTTATTTATTTGCCAGTCAGGACATGCATGAGGCATTCGAAGCGATTCAAGGCAAATTTCGACAGATCCAGTCTCTGACCAGAAGACAAAAAGATCACCTGAAAAGATTTAATGGAGGATATGATGCATCAAATGGTAATATTAACCTTTATTTTTCACAATCAGACCAACGTGTTTACGTTTCTCTATTTTAGTTGCCAAAAATGTCAAGATTTTGCTTTTAAATCGAGTTTGTTTCTGCAAAATCAGCCTGTGAATTTACAGATTTGAATTTGTTTTCAAATTAAATTATTCTTTTCTTAGATCTAAATGTCCATGTTTGATTTGAAAGTAAAAAGAAATATAGATTCAGTAACCAGCAGATGCTTTTCTTTTCCTTTTTCACAGCAGCTGTATTTTTAATCATAACAAGTAGAAATCTTTTTTTTTTCATTTCAGTGCTTCAATATGAGACAAAAATATCTTTGTTTTATGTTCAACTTAGAGAAACATGAAAAACCCATGGAAAAACATGCCACTCGAGCCTTTAGTATCTTAAAATGTCATTGTTCCAACATAATTTATGTTCATAAATAAAATATATAGATAATAGTTTTTAATTTTGTCTAAATGTTGCTTTTGTGTCTTAAAATGGTTTAAATCCCAAATTTCCTCATTTAAAACATGAAAATACCAAATTGGTTAAAAATCCGACTCCAAGTGGATGCAGCTTTTTAAGTTTCAGGATTTATAGAGACAATGTTACATAGTACGATGAAATTCCTAAACTGTGCATCTTTTAAGGTCAAATAAGGCTTGAAATCAAACAACAAATGACACTTTTCAGTCAGCAGCAAGTGTCAAAGGATGTAAAAAAATATGCAAGCAACAATTTGTTTCAATAAAAGTGCAAATATGCAAATGATGAGAAAAAATGTTATTAATAAAAAAACATTTGCTATATAAAACAAAGTGACTTGTCCAACGATTTTGTTTTTAAATGAGATGCAACAAAAATTGCATTGTGCAATGTATTTGTGTAAAGCATTTCTCTGGAAACTTGGGTCAGGACTGCGAGGATTATATTTAACCTCCACTCTGCTCAAACACTCCTGACTCCTCGTGCTTTAACCATATTTACCATATTTGTGCATCAACTCTCCTGGACTTAGCGGACAGACATGCTGTTCTCTTCACATTATCGCTAATGTCAGTCAAATATCAGCGCTTTGCACATATGGAGATTAGCAGGAAAAAAAAATGGCAACTTTGTGACATTCTAAAAACAAAAAATATATCTAAATTAAAAAAAAAATTGCCTATAAACCTCCCCACGCAGTCGTTTTTCTTTGCAGTAATCAAATGCTGCACAAAAGACTTTTTGCTGATACATTTTCACTGAGTCGTTTTAAAATGTGCACATCATGCATGCAAATATTAACGGGGTTATGCGCCATCAAAAAGTCCAAAATTGCAACATTTACCTCCTGCTTGTTAAAATTCCTGCCGTATGATTTGAATAGTTAACACTTGTTGACCCTCGGTTACCTAACAAACCCATAAAAATGATGATTATTCAATGTGCACGATAACAAAACTATGACACAACACATCTGCTGTTGCAGTTTCAAGACGCACTTGAGTTTGGTCACATCAAAACTAGAAAAAAAAATATTCGCAAATGTTTTCGTAGTCCTTGGATACGCGAGGAAATAAGATAATTAACAGATAATTAACATTCTGTCTGTGCTTGTCTTTAAGCAGGATGATTCAGTACACTGCGTCTGCTTGCATGTTATTTTGTAAAGGCTAGTTGTGTGTCATGAACTAGCCTACCAATTTAATCAAAAATGCATCTTTAATGTTACTTTATTGTGGGAAACTAATTTGGTTTTACTGAAGCATTTTTGCTTTTCGTTTTTGGAAATTAGTCCCAAACGTTTGACTTTCTCGGTCTCTTTCGCTCATTTTCTTCTTGTTAACAATTTTTTTTTCCCATTACACAGGAAACCGTGTCAGGATGTTGTCTGACAGTAATATTTGTCCCCATGAAATAGGTGAATCTGAATCTAAGCATGGAATCTTATTATTTTGCCTGCAGGATTTTTTTTAATCGAGTTATTTGAGCTAGTCTGAGCAAGACCTAAACTAAAACTGATAGCAGATTATTTTAATAGTAAAACTTCTCCAATTTCAAAGATTTTACAGTAGCTAATTGTAATATTTGCTTTAAACATTGGAACTGCTTTAGGCTTTTCCAGGCAGAATTCTTGGTTGTTTGAAGACGTGGCTAGCAACAGCAGTGGCTAGCTGTAGCACTTTCAACATAACATTATAATATTTAAACTAGAATAATCATCTAATGCTAAAAAAACAGAGACGGAAAGGTTTCCTAAAACAATGTTTACATGTTAGGTTAGTTTATGTTGGAAGAAATCATTTTATAACTAGCTTTACTGCTACTAGCAGTTAGCGCATCAATCTTATCAGAACTAATCTCTGTTTCTCCAAACTGAGGTCATTCAAAAGTTATTTAGTACAGGTAGGATATCAGATGATCATAATCTTTTCACAGAAACTCTCTTTAAATGATCTGCACAATCACTTTAAACCATAGCAGGGTTTTTCTTGTCAGTTTCTAACATTTAAGCAAGTTTGAAGCAAACTAACAGAAACGTACCTATTAGCTGAAAGGCAGTTTGTTGGCCGTGATGGGTGCCAAGTCTCCTATATTAAAGCTAAAACTGGCTTTAAATAAACAGAAAAGTTTACATGCTGATTGCAGGTAAATGGATATTTTTATTTTTTTTTTTAACTCCTTGTATATCCGTTCGCATATAGAACATAAAAGTAAACATTACCAGTGGGTTTTTAACTGAGATTAAAATTAATAAAAAAAAAAGTGGGCCAGTAGAGAGAAGTATGAACATGTTTTGAATCTTTATTTGTTGTTTTGGTACCACAGCTAAGTTTCCATAAATTAACACTTGGTCAACAAGTTAAATGGGAAAGAAAGAATGAGAATTTTGGGATTTCTCACATTTTTCTAACCTCTTACAGATCAGCGGTTCTCCATGCCCATCCAGTGCACAGACCGAACCGCAGAGGCAGAACAACCCTTTCCTTCAGCTTTAAGGTCAGCTGTGGATATCCCTCGCCTGCCCGCGTCCTTAGCGTCCCGCGGTGCCACCCAGGAGGACAGGGAATTGGTAGACTCTCTCACCAAACTCAGTGTCAAGTTCCCACCCCCCACGGACAGTGAATATGAATTTCTGAACAGTGCTCCGGAGAGAACCCGTAATCTGGATGTGGCCATGAAGCAGCCGCTCAGTGGCGCCTCTCCCACGCTGAAGGAGGAGAAGCCTGTGGAACTGCCCATGCTTTTTGTCTATCCCACGCCCCCCTCCCACTCAACACCCTCTTCACCCTCCCACGAGGGTGTGCGGGGACCCCATCAGGTGAGGAACACAGGAGAAGGTCTGAGAAAAGTAGTAGCAAATTATCAGTTTTGCGATTGGTCTTTACTAATGGAGGAATAAAACAGTGTGAAGTCCAAAAATATCGCTTTGGCTAAACTTGAAACATATTACCATGTAATGTGTGCGGATTCCTTTTATCTTTATTTGAGCACGGATGCTCTGGTTATATTTGGCATCTTTTCTCGAAAGTGGGAGCCAGATGGAAGCACATTGGAACAAGTATGAGGGTTTGCAGGATTTTATTGCTGATGTGTTTAAACGCCTAATAAATAATAGAAGACGAGGAGATCGAGTAGTTTTCTAGTTTAATTATGGCATTGTTAGTTTGAATGAACACAAATAGTAGGATAATTAAACACTTGAGAATAGGGTTATTTTTTTTTCTTTGCTTCTACTGTTAGTTCATACTAAAGAGTTTCTTTTCAGAACAACAGATACATAAACTTTAGGGTCATGTTTGTGGAGCATGCATAAAGGTGAGCTTTTTTTTCCCTAACATTAATGACACTTTGCTTTCTCTCATTCTGCAGACTGTCTGGAGCCCCAGGTTGTGCGATGCAGCCGACATGGAGACAGGTCATGAACCTTCCACCAGCAGTCCGGATAAATGCGCTTTTTGCAAAGCTGTGGTTCCTCAGAGCCGAATGACCAGCCACCTCTACTCGCATTGCTCTCCTGAGAATGAAGCCAGTGATTGACAGTGGCAGCAGAGACGGGCGAGCAAAGGACTTTTTAAAACTTTTACTGCTTTCATGGTCCACTTTCTAGCTGCCATGAAGTAAAAGCGCTGTACAGGAACTGAAATTACACTGCTAAAAGACTTGAATCCATCTATTTAATACTGAAGATTTAAATGGTACAATTGTTTTTATTGCCCATATTGATTTTTATAATATTAGACTGAGATTTTACAGTGATGTATATATAAATATATAAATGAGCAAATAAACCAATATTTACTCTTGTAACAGTTTTCATCAGTAGCATTTAAAATGACAAAGTATGCTTTTAAATCTATTCATAGACTGTAGATTGACGTTTTAGCCACAATGAGTGCCCCCTGGTGGATGGCTGCAGTATACATTTTAAGTCCCGCCCCTTTCATGTAAACAAACGGGATATTTTCCTGAATAAAAATAAGAATGCACTGATATACAGATTTTTTTCAAATCACATAGTTTTTACCCTGTTGCTTTATCTTAAAATATGCATTATTATTATTATTATTATTTGTAATTGAGGTTTTAAAACTTAAAATCCCTTCTGATTTCAGCATTTTGAATACAACACTGCAAACCCCATAAACAGGATATTACAACTTCATTTTTTCTAATTAAGTAAATGGCGACACTGTCGTCCATCTTTACATAAGTCTATATTTCAAACATACTATATCTTCAAAATTTTTCATTTGAATTTGACATCAGTCAAATCAACAAACTTAGATTTTCTTACATTTTTAAACTTGTACATCCCCTCCACAGTATAGATACTTCAACCAGAGTTATTTGTAGCAGCTGTAAAATACTTTGTAGTGGTTTTGTTTTTAGACTTTGAATTTAGTTGAGGATGTGTTTTTTGTGTCGGTACAGAACTCCAAAAATTCAGTGACATGACAGCTTGTAATGATATATTGCTTGTAACTTGCACTTTTCAGATATTTTTATGCATAAATAAATGTAAATAATTCTAGTTCATGTCAGTTTAAATTGAAATCTGAGCAAAATCAGAAACATTTACTAAAAAAAAAGGAGTTCAAGGGAGACTGAATGCTAAAGGCAAGTGAATTTTATATTTTTTTATTTTTTAACAGCACAAAAAATCATCTTTTCTATCCTTTGGTCAAACTTCACAAAGAACGTTGTGGTTTTGATCATTCAGTGGGATTTCGGAGGAAATGGGGACGCTGTGTGACACCGATGCTTTTGCAGACTGTTTCTTTTGCTCAACAGATGATCAGATATGACGACAACAAGCTATATATTTTCATATTCATGAGTGCTTGTAAATTACTTCCAAAAATCAAATACCCCGAACAGACTGACTGATTTGTTCCATCAACCTGAAATAAATGTTGCCACTCAGCCTTTCTATGGATGTTAGAAACAGCCCATAAGGGTGTAGAAATGTGCCGTTTTAATTCTATCAACTACTCCCAACTAATGAGTCATTAGGGTAATATACAGGAGCACTATTTAAACATCCACATAGCAGAAAAGAGTGAAAATACGTACCAGTTGGTGTGTATACAAAGGTGAATATTACATATTGATGTAACGCAATGTGTCAAACAAAATGCGTGTTTATTTTGGAGTGGCATAAACCACATAATTCTACATTTTTACATCCCATCATGAACACTGCGGGGGGAGAATTTGTTCAGTTATATATATATTTTTTGGCAAATACATATTCCTAATGATCTTGTCTCCTTATAATCTGTGAACAGTCCGAACAGCCTGCATGCTTTTCTCTCTGGGATCATGAACAGCTGCTTGCTCATAATTATGTTGTCATTCGTTGTTATTGGGAAGAGGAAACTCATACTGACAGCTAGGTTTTTTTTTCTTTTATTGATGTGTTTATTTCTGTATGCTACATTCACTTATTCCTGTAGCCACTTTAAGGAATTATTCCTGTCATTAAAAAAAACAAAACAACATAGGATCCATCTTTTTTCCTTGGGACATTTACCCAAGAGCTAGATCTGAAAAATACTTAAGAGCTATAAAAAAAAATCAAATGGAGAACCAAAAAAAAAATGAGTAGGGTATGGATTGAGATGGAGAAGTAGCAGGCTGATTACAAGGTGTCAAAATTGCCAGGAGCAAGAAGGTGAAAGCAATCAGGGGTGAGAAGAGTGCAGCATTCGTGAGGGGCAACTAATTATCCATCTCATTTGTGGAGGGAAGCATTTGAGGCAGCTCTAGCCCACTGAATGGTGACAGATTGGTGCGGAGGAGAGGGGAGGTGTTAGAACAATGGAGCCCAGCTCACCATCATTACTGCATGCTAATCAGTAAGCTCTCCTGCACCACCAGTCCGTGCTGGAAGAGAGAGTTCGGGGAGACAGGGAAGTCACCGGCTTCAGGGGACTTCATTCATTTCCAAGTCGGGAAAGGAAAAAAGAGGAAAGTGACGTGCAGCATCGCTGTTGGCTCTGTACCACCGCTTATTTGAGCTTGTAGGTTATTTTATTCAGCCTGATCTCTGCAGCCTCTTTTTTTGTTCTGTAGGTGTCAAGAGTTTTTAATAAGCACCAAGAGGAATAACAGTTCACTCTGTGGTGTAGAACAAAATATATACTGTGGACAGTATCATCATTTATAATGCAAAAATAATTAAACAATTATAATGTTTTAACTTTTTTAGTGTAATTTGAAACCCCAGTAAAGAATATGCTCAAAAAACTGCGCCAATTTTTTAACACAGCTTTTGGCATACTAAATATTATTATTCAAGTAAGAAAACACATTTTAGAAAAATGTTTTAGAGATTTTATTAGCATTTTAAAAAACATATCTGTTCCAGAAATCAATTACTTAAATGGTGCAAGAATGGCAGATACATCATTGTGTTTTAAGGGCTTTTAATACCTTTAAGTCTGGAATTTTGGCTCTAAATCTGTAATTATTAAATACATTTTTATGTTCATTAATTGGCTCATGTAAAAATGGAACATGTGTCACTGTTTAAAGGTGAAGCCAAAATATCCAATTTACAGGAACTGCCTTGTATTTTTGCAGTGGAGTCTGCGCACTAGAGACATGGGGCTAAAGTCCCACCCACTCACCTGCACACAATTATGCTCTTTTTAAGATTCACATAACTAATTAAACCTAAATTTATATGAAAAAATGAATATTTAAATATGTAGCAGTGAGATCTGACATATTTTTATTTTTCAGTCAGGAAAATGTTCCTTGTTTATATGGAGGGGGCGGGACTTAAAAGTTATGGTGTAGCCAGCCACAAGGGGGCACTTATTTATTTTTGACTTCAATTTTCATGCTACATTCTGTCTGGTACTTCTATATGTTGACACACAGTCTTAAATTATAGATTTGTCTGATAATAAAGATCACATATACATTATTATATTACATAAAAAAATCCCACTCTTGCTATGTTGAAAACTGCAGCACCAAATCCACCATTTTTTCTTTTTTCCTTACAGGTCTAAACGCAAGGGGTTTAATATAAATACATTCCTCCGGCAAGTGTTCAGATTTGTAGAGTTTAGTAAGCAGACACATTTTACGAGATTAAAATACAGATTGTTTAAGACAAAAACACAAGTGCAAGAAAGAAAGAAGATTGTTAACCAAGCAGGAACAAAACAGAGAGCTAGCGAGTCGATGAGGGTCACATGGCTGGAGTGGCCTCTTCACATCAATGTCGTTTAGACAATTAACAACTTAGAAGAGAAGCATATTCAGCTGTCTGTGCACTGGTCACCGTTGGCATGAGTGAATGCCAACTCTCGTGGCGTCGGGAGCGAGGAGTATCACCTCACAGTTGTCTTGCCATGCGTTGGGCTCCTATTGCTCTCTCTGTATGTGTGTGTGTGTGTGTGCAGAAGTGCCGTAGCTGACTTTGTGTTCGATTAAACGTGTTGAAACCATTGCTGCCAGTGTAAAGTCTCAGAACAGTGCCCCCCCCCCTCCATTGTGTTTGTTTCGGTGCTGGTCTGAGAGCCCTGATTTCTGGAGTGGAGATTTGGCAGTCACAGCAAAGTGATGACAGAGGCAGTGGTGATATCGCACCCAGAACCCCAAAGGAGGCTCACATTTCAGGCAGATGAGAAGTCCATTCAGTTTACACACACACACGCACACACACACAAACCCTGATCAGTGGGGTCTGATGATACTATTGTTCTCGATCAGAGCAGTTACATTTTTCGACGTTGGATACTTCTCAGCAGCATTTGGCTGCCATGTAAACCTGAAAGTCTAGCTCCTCTTCTTCTTGTATTTTCTCTGTTAAATCCGTAGCAGGTTGTTTGTCTTCTTGACACATGAAGAGCGAGAGCGATCATGGGGATATTTGCAGAATTGCAACTTGCAATTCAAGGGTTAAGGCAGCATGAAAGAATCCATTCTCGGTTTAATGACCTAGCCTTGCTGGGCGAGGACGACAGGGGAACATGCTCTTGACTTGTACTGAATTTGCCAATTAACACCTCCAGTAACAGGCTGCCTCTGAACATCACCAGTGAGCAGAAAGGAGGAGCAACTCTCATGCTTTTGTTTTTCAGCCTCTGATCCTGTAATGATGTGCTCTGTGATTTCTTCATATACAGAACATCATTATGTGTTCCACGTTTTTGGTGGGTTTTCTTGTCAATGACGAACCCCCTCCTTGAGTTTAACGGGGACTGTCAGACCGGCGATCAACTTGGAAATATTTGTATTTTTCGACACGCTGCTCGATTTCTCGTGTAGTTATTGGGCTTTCTATTTTATCACGCACAGCCATATGGCCATGTGCCTCTTGAATTAGACACGTGGTTGGTTTCTAAGATACACCGTGCTTGATTAGCTTTGTCCTCTCTTATTGTTACATGTGGAGGGGGAAAAAAAACAACACAACAGATTTATTAAGGAAATATTTTTTCTCTTTCTTCCTTCTTTCTCATAAAATCCCCTTTCTAACCACCCTTTTGGTTTCACATATGCTTATCAGACTCCCAAACAACACCTAGCACAGGTGTGAATCTCAAAATCCCCAGAGAAACTCACAGTGGGTACTCTCATGTTGTCTTCGGAGTCCTCTTACATCCAGCAGTGGCTTTGCATCGGGGCCGAGATGCTGCTGGCTAACAGCAGCTGCAGAAACACCTTTGGCTAAGTGTAAGGTGGACCTCCTTACACCAAATGCTCTTAATGATTGGGGAAAAAAAAAAAGCCACCCGGATCTAATTGAAAAAAGGAGCCTCAGAGTACAGTATTGCCCAGTACAATCACACCATGACACAGTAGCTTCACAATTCATTAGCAGGTACTTTCACAATATACAATAATTGAAAGATGGCTGCATAATTGATAGCAGTTCACACCGTGGGGAAAGTGCGCTGATCTATCTAATGATAGTAATAAAGTGTTGTGGACTGAAGATGATGCCACTTTAGGTGTGAGCTGTGTACATTCGTGATGACAAAGGCCTCGTCCCGACACTTTGTCAAACATAACAGATACAAACCCCGTGAAGATGTTACTCGTGTTCATGTTGGCAGAACCGGCGCAGTTCACAGAGTTCCTCAGATCGATGCGCTCATTCTGATGCTGACCACCTTTTTTGTGTTGAAGAACCTTATTAGCGATGCTCCGTACAAATCAATTCATTTATTCAGTGTTAAGAAACCATCTGGCTTGATGGGAGCTGAAAGTCATCCTGGCAGGCCAGTTTCCTGACTGACACCTCATAGAATTAGTGGGAGGACGGCTTTATTTACCGTCTCTGATCAGCTCAGACCGCGCAGTTTATCATCTCAAAGCACTTCAAAGATCAGACCTGAACCACAGAGTCCTCTAAAGGCTGAGGATACCTCAGTTCTCTTTGTTTGCACATATTCAGCACATCAGGTTGTTTATTATTCCAAGGTAGTGAGATATAACACTTTTTGTGTTCTCTTTGTGGAAGCTGTGAAAATGGCACGCCATATGTAATACACTTGCTTGCTGCTGGTCTTGCCAATTCCCCCAAGATTGATAATTCCTGTGCCAACGCTCACACTCTCTCTTTGTCCTTGTGATTTGATTGAGCTTGTTGGACTGGTTTCTTTTCTGATGCCGTGTCTTGTGTTCAGTTGTTGTTGAATCAATGGCACTTGGAGTCTGGTTAAAATAACCGTTTGAACCAGAACATAAGTATCTGTTGAGTTGTACCTCAAGGGTACTGATAAAAACTCAGAAACAATATGGAAATCAGAGACAGATATAAACCAAAGCAGACACCCGTTTTGTTTTGTTTTTTCATCTTCTAATTCTGCACAAAACAAATTGACTGCATATTTTTGTTCACACCTCGCGTAGCTTGGGGGATAGCAAGCGCTATTCTCCCTTGTCATACCTGTGACAACAACCTGCAAAGTGCTCCCAGTGCCCTAATCTGCAAGGTAGAGACCTGCTGCTGCTGCATGTAGATGTTGTTTTCTTATTCCTTGGATGCACGTCCCTGTGGTTTTTACATTTGCACATCCACCAGCATCACACAAGGTAAAAGAGAATATGCGAATGCCTCACAAGCTCGGATTTTTTTTTTCCCCTCCTCAAAAACATGTTTGCATCCAGTTGAAAGCAATAAAGGCAAACCGATGGTGTTTGATTTAGAAATGGCAGTCAGACCGTGATTTTAGCTTCAACAGATGGCCGGTAGATTGGTTTAAATGAGTAACACCACTGCCTGCTTTAAGAGTTGGCTCAAGTAGTAGAGTAGTGTACTACTGTCATATCATATCTCCTTGTGTGAATGATGATGTCACCAGGATAGATGCTACTCAAGTGGGATCAGACCTACTCAGTGATGCCTGTAGAGACCTGCTCTGGGAGATCCCTGTCTGGCTGCATTATTCAACAATACTCCTTACCTCTCCCAGGGAAAAAAGAAAAAAAAGGAGGGGGGGTGCTTTTGAATATTTGAGAGACAGATTTGATTTTTTATTTACGTGTATAGATGGGAGAAAGAGGGGGAAAAAAATAGAAATAGTGCCAGCCGGTGGAGCCTGGATGGTCACCAAGGCAACTTGCCGAGTTTTGCTACTGTACGGGACTTCTTGGCTGTATCACTGGGGGGGACGGTTTGGAAAAGTGTGCTACTTCGAGCGCCTTTTGACTGCAACTATGTGTTGACAAATCATTGATCATTTTAGTTTCACAACTATGTGTACCAGTTAGTAAAGTGCTGGACTGTCAATTAGACATTTATCTGTTTCGTGGCTAGGCCCGATCTCACTCAGACCACACCTTGATAAGCTTTATGAGGAATCAAATGCTAATTCAAGGCATTGGAAAAGTGTTTTAAACTCTGGTTAATCTTTTGAAAGTTGCACTTTAAGCTCTGGCATGTGGGGAAAGTGCTTGAAAACTCCTCTAAGATGAAACTTTTTAAGTTGGACCACAAAAGATTAAGAACAACTGTTCTGTGTTTGTCCCATTAAACAAACTGAAATAAAGTGTCAGAAACTGTATCATAAAATCCACACGCTGAGCTGATAAATACATTTTTTGTCAAGATGTAAAGATGAAGATCACAGATTTTTAAAGAATACACCCAAAACCCACTTCAAAGTAGATTAAACTTTTCTACTTAATAAAAAACAGTAAAAAATGATAATTTTGCATTTTAGGGGTAAGATGAGAAATAATTGGTTATATTAAAGATTTTAATGGTCTTGTACGTATTTTGTTATTTTATGAATATGGAAAGTATTGTTCATGTGAGATTTTGTTCCATCTTTTTTTAAGTCATAAATTGTGTCTAATCTTGTTTGTATTTTGTAAAGTATTTTTGAGTACATGCTAATGCAATGAATAAAACAGAAATGAAAGGATTTATTTGATCAAATGTTGCTTTACATTGAAGTGATGGCTCTAAAACAACATCAAAAATCTTAAACATTACCTGATTCATTGTAACAGAAATAAAGCATAAGAAATGCTGTTTTTATATGAGTAGAACTGAACAGTCCAAACAATACTTGGAGTTGATTGTGGCTCAGCGTGGGCGGCTGTCCTGCAACCAGAGATCCTGGGTTCAATTACCACAATATATTTACTGGTGTCTAATTTAGAGAATAAATAAATGAATAAGAAAACAGATTGTAAAATCAGTTGTAGAACCTTGATGAAATTGAACGCGCTTTGTTTTATCATAAAAAAAAAAATGTTGCTGCTTCTGATTTTGTATCAAACACACCAATACAAAGGCCTCTACGGTAGAAGAGGTTAAAACTGTGCCAGAACCAAATGATTCTGGAATCCTTGGCTGTTTAGTCAAATTGAATGAATCAATATTTCAGTCGTAGCATAAGAAAGGAAATCTGCTTATTGATAACGTAGCAGACACTGTGGCAGACAGCGATAGTCTATTGTCAGATCGGCAGCGTACAAACATGGCTGCAGAACCACTGCTCAGGTCCTGATGAGCCAAGCCGAATATCGATCCATCTGGCTCTGAAGACACTGTCATGTCACCTTTGCATTTAAGTGTTATCTTGTCAGCTTCAAATGATCTAGCTGTCAGATCTGGAACAACCTGGCCGGTGTGATGTTGCTTTGTTTCTAACGCCCAGCTGTTTATACTGAGGCCTGCGCCAGCAGCGTATTACAGTCTGGTGTTTACTGTGTTTTGACGATTTGTCTGATCTGCTACGATCTGGTTACCTATACATCGCTTTATGTTGACACATTGTGCGTTTTTGCAACTGTAGCTGCAATATTTCCTCATTATATGCACAGGTTTCCTCATGCGTCCACATTTTGAGTGAGTTCTCATCTTCCTTTCATTCATTTTCAACTCTCTCTTGGTTTCACCCATTTTCTCAGATAATTAAACAGACAGCTGAGATTGAAGCACAGAAACAGCTTAAAACATGTGCAAATTGCTTGTGATTTAATTCCAGTTTTGACTGCAGCAGATGTAACTGGTAGCTGCCAGCCTTGTGGTTAAAGGGCCTAAACTCCTCCAGCCAACAGAGACATTTTTTTTAGCAACCCCCCCTCTACAACATTCCCTACATCACACTAATAACCATACTGTCCTGTTTTAGTCTTTCACAATTTTTCTGACTATTAAGACATCTATTTTTTTATTGATCAATACAATTTTTGTAATTATTTTAGAAATAATTTTAACTCCTGCCGATCGTGACATGTGTCTTTGTGAGGCCTATCGTTGGTAAAGTTTGTTCAGAACCCACATCTTTTTTTTTTGTTTGTGGCCTGGATGTGAGTGGTGGAGACGTGCATCATGACACATTTATTTTCCCCCTTCAACTTGGAACATAGTTCTCTTCCCTTTAGAATTCAGAACTGATCATTAACCTTTCCTTTGGTTCCTTCCCTTGCCTGGTCACATTTCCTCTCTATTTGGTTCCTGGCCCCATATGCCACTTTCCTATTTCCTGCCTGCAGACAGCAGGGAGTAGCTCTATTATCACCTTCCTAGAGCTGTCTTTGAATGTGAGAGGCAATTCCATTTCACTCAGCCGTGGGGAGGAGGAGGAGGAGGAGAAGAAGACGGAGGAAAAAAAAAAACACACCTTCGAGCACACAGAAATTGGTTTAAGTCTTATAGGCAGCTGTAAGACTATTTTGCTTTTTATTTCTAACATAAGAGGGTTATACAACGCAGAGAATGTTGTTAATGTGGAGGTTTTTGTTGCAAAGTTTCCAGTCAGATCAAAGGTTAACTGCAGCGTATCATGTCTGGTTGTTGTGTGAACACTTTATTGTCAGTCCCCCATTTAGAAAGCATCTTTTGAAATATTAACTATCCTAAAGCAGCTATATTACACTGCTGTGAATCTGCGCTAAACATAGAGCAGATGCTCCTCCGATGGTCTCACTCTCGAGTGTGCTTTGCTGCATTTTGCGACATTTTACTTGTGTTATTTTTGGGCTTTCCTCGGTCTCATTCCAGCTTTTATCAGCGTTCTAGTTCTAGTTGGAATGGAAGGGCTCTTGACAATATTGCTCCTGGATAAATTAAACATGAGTTACGCAGAGTGATAATCTGTGGGCCTCTCTTTTCACACTGCATTCCCAATGAGCTGCGTGTTGGCCTGGTGTTGTTGCCTGTGATTTTAATGAAGATTATTCTTGTAACACGACTGTCGCCTGTTTGCTCCTATTCTCCCCCAAATATATTTTTTTCATACAAACTGAGATTTTTTTTTTTTTTTTTTGCCGTTTTTGTTTTCTTTCAAGCAGTCTGGGCTATTTAGTGGTTTATTTTTAAGGGTATTTCTGCTGCAGGTCAATCACTTGTTAGTAACAGACTTGTAATTAGGATACTAAACAGAATCAGAAATATATTTTTTTGTGTTTGTGTCTCTTGTTGTTGTGGATTAAAATATTCATCATCAAGTCTGCAGATTGACTGTGACTTGGTAATTAGTATTTATTTTCTTCTTGTCTCAGTAATGTATCATGGACTCTCTTTAAAAAGAGGAAAAGCTTGAGTCACTATCTTTTATTGTTTAGATTTAGGCTGACAGTTCTTAGTAAACCTTCTGAGCATCCTCGAAGGAGAAAAAAGTGGCTTGGCTACTCTTAAAATGGAACTGATGTTTAATAAATAATTTCAAAGCCACGAACATCAGCTTCAAAATCACAGCCATTCAATGATATTCATTTGGCATAAGTCAGTTTCATTTCTGTGTGCTTTTCATGGGAAATGGCTTAAAAAGTGGAGTTAGTGTGAATTTTTCATGCCGTGGGCTTTACCGAGGGGGACAGTGGCCATGTTCTTCACTTGCAGACGTCTGACAGCGCATGGCAGCAGAAATAACAAAATGGTCACAAACCCCGACTGCTCTCCCCGGGTCACACAAGCTCTTTAAAATTTAACAAGAGTGGCAAAAAAACCAAACAGTTGATAACAGATCGGGAGCAGGTGATAAAAGAAGTTACGGTGAGACATTAGCCCTTTCCACCGACTTTCTGTGTCTTGATTTTATGTCCTCACAATATGTTAGGCCAAATAATAAACAGCAGCGTGAAGCCGCTGTAGCCTTTTCTCTCAGGGATTTTGGTACCCAAAGGACAGAAATATTTCACAAGTGTGACTTTGCCTCTGAAATAGTATTAGACAACATTCACACATTTGTAATTATGCATGGATTTAACATCCTCTCTGTTCACATTATTCTAGATCCTGAACAGCTATAATTTATGCTGCTTCCTCTTGTAGAATCATATTGGTGCCTTCACAGAATTATATTTACTGTATGATACAGAAATAAGAGGGAGATAAAGATTAGAAGTTAAAAATAACTTAAATAAACACGTGCTTTTCTCTGTATAAAATTAACAAGATTAGTAAATATCCATATCGTTCATCCATCCATATAAAATGTCAGAGTTCTAATTCGTCTCTTTGGACCTGATATTAATACAATATATAAAAACAGGACTGATCGGAATCAAAGTACAAAAAAGGGTGTAACTGGATTACAAAAATCAATTGGAAATCCTATAAAAGTATTTATATTACAAAAAGAGCAGCATTTATAAAAAATGTAATTACACAGACCCAAAAATCTCAATTAAAACTAAAAAGTCATTAAAATCTTAAATATAAATCTGAAAATGATTTTACTGTATAAAAACAGAAACAGTGACAGTTTTATTGTTACAGCTTTTTTTTTTTGCAAGTACAGTTTGACGTTTATCCATTTGATCTAATCTGTATGTAATACAGCTAACAACTGATGGTTCTGCGCCACCAGAAGACCTTCTGATCATCCCACACAAATAGAACTCTTTATTGTTCTCTTGCATTTTATTGTTTTTGTGGTTAAATCATCTAAAAGTTGCTCAGAAGGTGAATTATCTTCTCTGTACAGCAAAGCTTCACATCAACGTGCATTTAAACAGAGATCTTCATCAAATCAGCAACCCTCTAAATGCATGAAGTGTGTCATGCTTCATATAGTTTCTAAACTGGATTTACTTTTCAATTATTCTTAAAGATGTAACAATTTACTCAAAGTTTCTTTGTTGTTGTTTTTAATCAGCTAGAAACAAGTTTTTATTTCATTGTTTTTTGAGACACAAAGATTTGTGATAAAGATACGAGATGCTCCCATAGTGCAGTAGTGCTGGTATGGTATTAGTCCATGATACCTGTCATTTGTATTTCCACTGAACACCATGATCACCTGTCCTGAGGTTAATTTGCTGTGAGCTTTGCGGTGAAGAATCACGCTCGAGTCTGGTCTGACTGGGCGACCCTTAAAGGCCATCAATAATGAGCAGGTGTAGGAGTGCACTTCTGCGTATACGTGTGTCCCAGTGTGTCCAGGGAGGACGGCTAATAAGGGTTTAAAAGCCACAACTGTCCACTCCGCCCCTTAGCAGGCCTCCAGCTGTCTTTTCTGTCAGAAAGCAGCCTGATTCCCTCTGACAGAGCAGATCACTGATGGCAGGAAACCACAGGGGGATGTAGTTATGTTAGCATGGCACAAAGCACCACCGCATTCAAATCAGATTAGTCCCGCTTGTTAATTAAACTCCTAACTTAACCGGTTCTGATGTTGCTTTTCAAGTCAAAAACCAAGAAAGAAATATGAAGAAAACCTTTCACTTTGAGTTATTGATGGAAATTGCGACGTGACATCTAGCAAACAACATATAAATAACTTAAAGGCCATCTTAAATGCATTCCCATGAAATTTTTAGAGCTGCTGTAATATAAGCCACTACCTGTCATGAATCCCAAATAACCTTGGCTTTACCCTCTTAGTTCAGCCCAGTGTGCCTCATTCCTTATTACTGGCCTGACAAGGAAATGTTTACCCATCCGACAAGAGACACGCCATTTCATAGTCAGAAAAAAAAAGCAATTTCACCTGACTGGAGAAGCACACGATGTCCCAATATCCTTGCTGGCTATAATTTTGTTGTCATTTTGTGTGCTGTGATCATATCATTGAAGTGACAGTGCTGGGCATTAGGTAAAGTCCCTAAGCTGGTGTTCACTTTCAGGCTTTTTCTCTCCTTGTCATTCACATTGATTGGATTAGACCCAGGTGGCGAGCAGATTCTTTTGGCACAACAATAAAAAAATGACAATATGATGGCTGAAGGAACTGTATTGTTTAGTACTCAGATTAAACAATGTGAAAAATATGTTTGTTATGCTTGTTTATTGTTGAACTTTCAGAGTTTATTAAAAAGGCGTCTCTGCACTGTAAAAAACGTTTTCGCCTGTTTGTTATTTTAAGATATTTTATGTCAGCTTGACAGATTAATCATGAAGTGTTCAGATAAAATTAATGTATTAGTTAAAAACTGTTTAAAATACAAGATTAAATTAAATTTTACCTTGTTACCTTGACCTTGGAGGCTCATAGGCGATTGAATGGTGTAAAATATTTGCATCCTTGTTATGTTTGTACAATCTGGTTTATGTTGATGTTATCACTGCCTTGTTGTGTGGACAGAGAAACTTTTTTCGTCATTTGAAAAGAAAACACGTTTAACAACATCTTGAAATTAAGTTGAAATTGAGGATTCAACAATAATAATAAATTTTTTCAAACAGATATGATACCGATACTTGGATCTAAGTACTTGCTGATACTGAGTACCAATGCAGATAATTCTACCACTCAAAAAAATGCAATAAAATGGAAGACAGGCTTTATTTTCTTCTCTGATTGTAACAACAAATGATGGCGAACATGATAAAAAAATAAAATATCAATAAAAATAATCACAAAACTAAACCTGACCTGAAACCAGAATTGGTATCGGTGCATCCCTAATTGAAATATATTTCCTAAATCAGCTGTTACACTGAACTGTTCAACCAGTTAACTGTACCGAAGTAACTCCTATTAAAACAAAGGTTTATGTGGCTTCAGATGAAATAATTTGACCAGTTATTAAGTCTGTCATTCAAAAAGGTCTTTTCTCTTAACTTTGCAATATTTAATCTGCTATTTTACTTCAACATGTTAATTTTTATAGTGTGCTGGAGCTGCTTGGTTTGGTTGCACTTTAATACTGACAAAATACTAATGTATGCATCTACATATTAGCATGTATATATTATTTTCAGAATAGAGATGCTGTTCATGGTGAGTCACTGCATTTTGTTCAGATGGTCAAAGGAGGTTCTGTTCAAGGCAGGAGGCAGACATCCCTAACCTGCTCTGCTCTACGTCCCCCCAAGGGACAAATCTGGCCACGAGCATAACAAATCAGCCCCCTCCTCTTTGACTATGTCCACTGGTTAGCTGAACCAATAAAGAGAAGACTTGGCCTGATAAACAGACACAGCAGCACCTGGGGAGATATACAGAAGAGTTGCTGCATGGTTGATTCAACAATTGGTTTCTTCAGTTAGAGAGAGAAAAAAAAGCTTATTAAAGATCATGGATGGAAGTGAACCATAATCCTGTAATGAGCAGAGCAGAGAGTGGCCCCTTTTCCTTTGGTGCAGACAAGCCTGTGCTTGCATGTTTCTCAGAAATAGATTGCTGGACCCAGTAGCCCTTCTGTAATGACCCTTCTTGTTAGCTTCAGAGATTCATGGCTGTTCATTAGAGATACAAACTGGTAGATAAACCTTCCACTGAAATAGATTCTTACTGGTGTTGCTTTAATGGCTCAGATTGCCCTGATTGGCTAATCATGCTGCATAATAAAAAGTTTTTCACTGAAGAAGATATTTTCATGTTGAGCAGTCAGTAATAATGAAATGTGCACGCTCACATGAAAAAAGGCAAATGTTGGAGACACGGCTTCAGACTAGTGAGGATAAAAATGCTAAAATATGACACTGAAACCCAATTTTAAAAAAAAATTGCAGAATTCAAGAAATTCATTTTCAGCTCACTGAACTGCAGCTACTGTTAATTTGATTGTAACCTTGTCAGGAAGTTAAACAGGAATGTGTCCAGCTTAATTTCATCTTCTTACTAAATGAACTTATTACAGCCAAAACTGCAATGGAAAATTCAGATTTCTTTTTTTCTTGGATTTATTAAATGTTAATTACTGAACTGATCTCATCCTTTCATTTTGGGTTGTTTTTCCCCACAGAAAAATATTTATTCTTTCCAATTTAATGAGCATCCAACTTGTTTTTCCAATTATTTCCCCTAAAATCAGTAGACAGGGTAACGGATCAGAATATTTTATGTCTAGTGGTTTTCCCACCCCCCACTTTTTTTTTTGTTTTTTTTTTTGCCATAGCAGGTCCTGTTATCGGTGCATCGGTTCATAACTTTTAACGCATGAAATATTTACCAGCTCTGGGACTCATAAACACATCTTCAGTGGGACGCCATGATTTCACGCTATATCACAAACATTTTAAGGCTTCAGATGCACTGCCTGTCATGGACTGTCATTTTTTTGGCCTGTTAATAATATATCTTGGTTTCTCCCGCCGACATACTTTGGCACTCATGCCGCATAAATAGGTAAATAACGCGCGTAAAAAAGGTAAATAACGCAGCTGCAGTCACAGCTGACGGCAGAAAACAACTGTAATAATTACCTTCTTTATTTTTGTGTTTTCTGTTTTTTTAACAGCCGGAGTCCATGTGCTTTAATCACATATAAGCCCGTGTCACACTACAAACAAATCACTTTGCTCACAGCGCTCCTCAGATTGTCCTAATTAAGAGCTGTCTAATTAAATTACAGCCTTGAATTAACCAATGGCAGCACTTGTTTCATTAGCAAAGCGCAGAGAGTGATGGAGAGAAAATCCATCCTGATTGCAGGATGTGTCAATTGGCTAATTTGCCGCCTTCCTTACTTCAAGTCATCGCAAAGGCGCTTTTGATAGTGTTAGATTAGGAGGAGGCGTGTGCAAAAGCTTGTGATATAAGTTGAGTTAATAGCTGCTTCCTATTGAGCGATGCAGGTTGAGAATTGCATCTCGCTGCCGAGTGAACTCTCAAAGAAATTTATGAATGTGGGCAGTGGCTTCGCGAGCTCCAATGGATCGGAGGGGCTTTCGTTGCAGGACCATCCTATTATATCTGCAAGTGACAACCTGGAGAGAAGTTCACCTCTGAAAAAAAACTCCAGGGAGATGACGAATCAGTCAGAGGCAGACAATTTTCCCGACTCCAAGGACGCATCAGGGGACGTCCAGAGGGGCAAACTCTCTCCTGATCTTCACGGAGTCTCTGACATCCGTCATAATTTCGATGGATCTGCAGGAGAAAGGTGCATCTTTTCTCCGTCTTCTCAGCCGCAGTCAGTCTCAGCAGCAGCTCCCACTGCAATGTTCCCCTATCCGAGCCAGCATGGACCAGCACATCCGGCTTTTTCCATCGGAAGTCCCAGCCGGTACATGGCCCATCACCCGGTTATAACTAACGGAGCATACAACAGCCTTTTAACCAACACTTCTCCTCAAGCCTACCCGACAGCAGGTTATCCTTATGCGCAACAATATGGACACACATACCAAGGTGGGGCTTTTTACCAGTTCTCCTCGGCACAAGCAGGACTGGTTCCGGGGAAAGCGCAGGTGTATCTGTGCAACAGGGCCCTGTGGTTGAAGTTTCACAGGCACCAAACGGAGATGATCATCACAAAGCAGGGACGGTGAGTAGACGCGCACGTGCATCTGTCAAACGCAACAAGGATTAATTTGGAATTTTGGACACATTAATTCCACCTGAGCTCAAAAGAAAACGTGTTTTTTATTTTTAATTAATGTTCTTCCTAAAACAAAAGCATAAATTATTTTATTTATCATAAAATCTCATTTATATAGGAAAATACAGAAATTACAAAACATTTTTGAGGCTGTTGATTTATCTAAATTTGTATTTATGTTTTTTTTTCTCCTACAGACGAATGTTTCCATTTTTAAGCTTCAATATTTCTGGCCTTGACCCAACTGCTCACTACAATATATTCGTGGATGTAATACTCGCCGATCCGAATCACTGGCGGTTTCAAGGCGGAAAGTGGGTGCCATGTGGAAAAGCAGACACAAATGTGATAGGTAGCTTCTAATTTATTATATTACCGCTATTATTACAACGTATTTCATTTAGTTTGTTTAATCGGATGAAAATCCAGATTTGTTTGTTGTCATTTTTAAATTTGAAGGAAATTAGAACTAAATATGGAAATATTTTATTTTTCGGTTCTTTGTATGTTTATTTTAAAGGCAATAGAGTTTACATGCACCCGGATTCACCAAACACTGGCGCGCACTGGATGCGTCAAGAAATCTCCTTTGGAAAGTTAAAGCTCACAAACAACAAAGGTGCATCCAATAACACGGGGCAGGTAATACACGATCACGCCTTTATTCTTCTTAAAAAAATACATTTTGGAATTGTTCTCTCTCTTTGTGTTGGTCTGGTTTACTGCGCAACAATGGCGGAGTGTTTATCGTCTTTCCAAAAATAAAAGATTTTTTTCTTCATTTGAAACTCCAGATGGTGGTTCTTCAGTCGCTCCACAAGTATCAGCCCAGGCTCCATGTGGTGGAAGTAAACGAGGATGGGACAGAGGACACCAGCCAACCAGGGAGAGTCCAGACTTTCACCTTCACAGAGACGCAGTTCATCGCAGTAACCGCGTATCAGAATACAGATGTACGAGCGCTTCTTATACATGTCACTCTCAGACAAGGTTCAGATTTACTCTCATTTCTCTGACACAAGAGTCAACATTTAGAAAACGAAATCATGGATATTTAGAATCATTTTCTGTTTTTTTTTTTATAAAACAAGAAGAGATATTATCAAATTTTATTTGGCTTTCCCACAAAATAAAACTCTTCAAAATAAGAAGCAAACCATGTTTTTATGCTTCTTTTCATTGAACTTTGAAACACGCGTTTTAACCTCTATAAATAAAATAATCGACCCCCTCCCTAATTTTCTTGTTCCTCTACAGATTACGCAACTTAAAATCGACCACAACCCGTTCGCCAAAGGATTTCGAGACAACTATGACACGTAAGAAAATCCCTTTATTACATGTTTCCTCTGCTTTTCAGTTTTAATTACGCGTAATTACATTTTATTTAATAAAATAGAACGAGATTTAGTTCATATAATTTTATTCATTCATTATTTATTTATTTTTTAAAGCGTCTGCTTACAAATATTTTGTGTGCTCCATGTCTGTTCAGGAATAAACGCTGGTGTTTCTTAATATTTAATGGAGAACTGTTGCTACTTTGTTTGTCTTTTACGCACCGAGGAGTGATTAACAAGCTGGTAGTTTCAAGATATTAGTTTACAGTTATCCATAATAAGATACAATAAATCGTGCAAAAAAAAATCTTCTTGTGATGCAGATTTTTAAACATTTTGATCATCATGTGAGACAGAAGGCCCGATTGGAGCTTGTGTCAACTGGACCAGAATAGTTTTGTCGAAGCTTGACAGATATGTTATAACCAGAAATATGATTTTTTTTTATTCTGGGGTTATAAAATATCATCTTAAATTGGTGCATATAGATGCGTTTTTGCTCTACTTGTTTATTTGTTAGAGAAACTGCCAATGCGCACAATTAAGCTTTGAATTGTTTTTGTGTTTTTCTCTCCATCTTTTCAGTGTCTACACAGGCTGCGACATTGACCGCCTAACTCCATCACCGGGTGACTCTCCGCGTTCACAGATCGTGCCGGGTGCGAGATATGCCATGCCTAGCTCTTTCCTGCAGGACCAATTTGTCAGCACTTATGCCAAATCTCGCTTTCACCCTGGCGTGGGGACTGGTCCTGGCACGGAGCGCAGCGTCCCACTCGGCAACAGCTTGCTATCCCCGCAGCAAACCGAGGAGCCCACTGTTGCCACCCCCCCGCAGCGATGGTTTGTCACCCCTGCCAACAACCGACTGGACTTTGCAGCCTCGGCATACGACGCCGCCGATTTTGCCGGTAACGCGGCCACCTTGCTGTCCTACGCAGCGGCCGGAGTGAAGGCTCTCCCCCTGCCGACAGCGGGTTGCTCCAACCGGCCTCTTGGCTATTACGCAGACCCGTCTGGCTGGGGAGGACGCACGCCGCCTCAGTACTGTGGCGTAAACAGTAAATCCAGCTCGGTCTTTTCCTGCTGGCCCGCTAACTCCCTCAGCGGCAGGGCGGCCACCAACTACCTGTCGGAGGAGGGAGACTCCATCGCGACGGAGAGGTCACCGATCGGTGGCTCGGAGGAGACCAAACCCAAAGACATCACGTCTGAGTCGAGCTGGATTGAGACGCCGTCGTCAATTAAGTCGATTGATTCGAGTGATTCTGGGATCTTTGAACAGGCCAAACGGAGAAGAATCTCACCCTCTGCTACACCGGTCTCAGAATCGGTGTCCCCGTTAAAATCTGAGCTGTTGGCACCGAGAGAGTGTGAGAAAAACTGCACGAAGGAAATTGGCTATTACAGTTTTTATCCTCACAGTTAGAACAAAGGAATATCTATCTATCTATCTATCTATCTATCTATCTATCTATCTATCTATCTATCTATCTATCTATCTATCTATCTATCTATCTATCTATCTATCTATCTATCTATCTATCTATCTATCTATCTATCTATCTATCTATCTATCCTATAAAAACATGTAAAGGACAGTCATTTCCAGTCAATGGCCATACTGTATATCTCCACACCCTTTGAATCAATGTAATTATGAACATAATGTACATATTACTGAACATTTGTGATAGTGTTTGAATGTATAAAAACATAAGATCAAACCTGATCCATCAGTTGTGTTTGAAGGAGGAGACTTTCTTCTGTTAAGTAGCCTCAGCTGTTAGTAACTGAAGATATAGGAATCTGTACATGAACTGGTCTTGTGTAGCAAATACTGGGATAATAATAATAATAATATGAATAATAATAATCCTTGTCAGTTAAAAAAAATGTATTTTGTACTTTATCAGATCTGTAGGTAAACTCACGTGGTTAAAAAGTTATACATGTTGTAGATTTAGACTTTTTCTATAATTTATTTCAGTTGTCTTTTTTTAAGCCTGTATGCTGTGATGTTGTGAACAATCTTCGTATTTTGCTGTAATGTGCCTGAAACATAATAAACAATGTCGTCATCTTAAACTACCTTTAATATGCTCGTTTCAATAGATTTGATTATTTGGACTAGATCGGAGGTTAATAGATTGATTTATTTATGTATTGATTTGGACCTTTTCGAACGTTTCTTGGATTTTGTGAGCAGGCTGGCTGAAAAAATTTAATTTAAAAAAAAAATTTGTTCTCACTTCCACGAGTCCAATTGATATTGTTATTCATATTATCAATTCAACTGCGCTTTGATCAGTGATAGCTCTAGAAATTAATCACATGTCAAAGAAACATGTAAACAAGGTGTAACAATAAAATAAAAAATAATAAAACAAAGACATTAGGGCAATTATGAGAAAAAACAAAATAGACTTGGTGAAATGAGAAATATATTTTTCATCATTTGAAAACTAATCTGAATCTGCGCTCATATAATTCTGACTGAAAGTTTCATCGCGACATGTAATCGTTTGCCAAAGATTAAATTTGTGTCCAGAGTTGCATGAAGCAGAAAAAAGAGTGAAATTACCTTAAATTATTGTTTATCAGTCAAAAGAAACTCCAAAATAAAGGTCTTAAGCGTATAGAATATGTAGAAAAATAGCGATGAAGACAAAAAGAGGAAATCTTAAAGTAATTCAGTCAATAAATTTGTATCTGTTCAATTTTTGGTGAAATTGTCGAGCGCGTGGCCCAATTTGTGTTTAATTTCCAAACACTTTTATTGCGTCATTTGGAAAAAATGATGGCAACCTAATTAACCCAAAAAACGATGCATGATATATAAATAAAATCGGTGAATAATAAGCTGAATGTGCAGCTCATTGGCATGCAGTGTGAAGAAAACGCTCACAGCTGTCAGTAAGAGGTGTGGCGTTTAGCTTCTCACGGCGCGCGCTCTGTTATCTGCACGACTTTCCAGCGATAAACAGCAGATGGCGATAACTGAATAAAGATCTTTTAATCAAACAGTTTCTCCTGATCGGTGTCCGGAAGCTGCTGCTGGGGAGACTGATTTTATCCAAGATGACCCTTTATTCATAAACACGCTTCTGTTTGTTGACTGAGTTCCAGTCATTTTCTTCTGGATTTGAACACACGGAGACTTGTGATCGACACCAGATGGCGGCACTTCACTGTCTGTCTCTGTCACGGGAGTCCACGCTGTGCAGAACACGCAAATGTCACTGAGAAACTCTGCAAACAGCCTTTCAAACACACAACAAATACAACAACTCAATCTAATCTGCACTGCAGGAAATCAGAGCAGATCATTTGATTGTTTTCTATTGATGTTGTCAACTTTCATGTTGATTATAAAAATGATTTGTTTAAGACCTCTACCAATTACATGCAGTGGATTTGTTTACCATTGACTTTGCTGTAATTTTTACACTCTTTTCAGCACTGAAACTGAGAGCTACTTCACAGGTACTAAGTTGAATGAAAGGCAACCAGTTTGATACTATTCTTATTTAAACTTTATGTTAAATAAGAATCAGAGCCAGAATCAGATTATCATTAAGTATACATCGGAATAAGATACAATCCCTGCAGTTTAGTAAACTATAAGAAATTATAAGAATGAAGAAATTATACAAAATGCAAAAGAAATAAAAACACAAACACTAATTTGCATAAAAACAAACATATTGCACATAAAGATAATATTGCACAGCATGTGCAATTAATGTGTTTTAATGATTTTTACTATTATAAAATCTATTTAAAGGCAACTATCATTAAAGAAGAAAAGCTACAGGATAAATTTCAATTTTAACAATGTATTTATGAGTTGTGCTATTTTTAGAACAGGTTTATGACTTACATCGGAGTTTGGGAGGTCCTGCTTTGAAGCATCACTGTAAATACTTTTGTTACTGTTTTTTTTATTTTATTTTTTGTGTACATTTTCATGCCTCTTTGATTGTAATGATCCTGTCTCTGTTTTTAGTTTTCATTTTGGATTTCAGTTTTGTTTTTTGTCATCCCAATTTTTATAGTCACTTTGAGTTTTCTTATGCAAATGTATAGATTAATTCAAACAAACATTTCCCAACTGTTTAAACAGATTTTGACTTTCATTCATGGAAAAATGTGTCTTTTTTTTTTTTTTTGCTTTTTGTTAGTTTTATTCATCTTTTGATAGTTAATCTGTTTGGAGGCATATTTTTCCAACCTGTCTGTGATATCTTGAGTATATCTGTTATGAAAAGCTTTGCAGCTGATCCTCCTGATCTCTTTCCTCCTGAGGGTCATTAAGGTCTTTGTTTAACTGGTTTGCATGCAAGATGTTCTGGTCACATGTCTGAAGGTGTGAATTGTTGAGAAATTGTCAGGGGATTAGATTCAGAGCTGCAGTGTAAGTTCTTGAGAGTAGAAACCTGATGCCTCGACAGCGGTGAGACCAGCCATGTTATCTGGTTTGGAGACGGTACCACTGAGGAAGGGACAGGAGACACAGCTAGAAGTAGCAGAAATGAACATGTTGAGGTTCTTTGGGAGTGACGAGAATGAACAGGATTAGGAATGAGTCCATCAGAGGGATGACATATGCTGGATGTTTAAGAGATAAAGTCAGAGAGACTGAGATGGTTTGGACATGTGAGGGTTAGTGGATTTATTGGGAAAAGGATGCTGAGGTGGGAGACAGGAGGTCTGAAAAAAAGACCAAGAAGAGACATATGGATGTAGTGAAGGAGGACATGAGGTTGGTTGATGTGAGAGAAGTTACAGATCGAGGACAGGGCTAGATTGAGACAGGAGACTTGCTTTGGTGACTCCAGAAGGGAGCAGCTGAGAGGAAAAAAAGAAGAAGACGAAGGTTTGGAGTTCTTTCTGATCCCTTTCTGTGTCTTCTCTCTTGGTTGGAATATTTTTAGCTGGGTATTTTTAGGATCTGGTGACAGACTGGATTGTGGGAGTCAAAATGCAGATGTAGATCTGTGAGTCTGATTGTTGAACATCTTCAGTTTTCATATAGCACAATCTAAGAAGGCAATCTGCTGTCCTCCACTGATTCTCCACTGAGTTGGTGAAAGCTACTGATGTAGCTTCAAGTTATATCCTTAGTTTTAACTTCATACACAACGTATGTTGAAAGTTTCAGTTGTTTAACTGTCCTCAGTTTAACACACGAACCCAATTCTGGGAAATGTTTTGTTTAGAAATTACCAGGAAATGATGCAGATGTTTAATATGAAACATCTGTTCTAATCTATAGGCCAAAAGAGTGTGTGTTTATGTAGCTGTGTGAAGAGCTGTGGTTGGACGGTTCGGAGTGGTCCAAGATCTCTTCATGCAGTACCTACCATAAAATTGGAAAAGCACGGCCAACGACTTGTTCTGTCTGATGTCTTCTTTGTACCTCAAATTTATTTAATAACCAACACTATGTACAACTTCATGAGCATGGATTTTAACTGATCTGCCATCCTCATGCCTAAACTAATAGCTGTTTCCCATGTATGAGCTGATGTGGTGCTCTCCAACTTCTTCATATAAATATTTACAACAATGAGATTTAATCTACTCAGATTCCTCTTGAATCTATTAGTTCCTCTGTCACCTCATTGTGGTTAACCCCCCCAAATGTATAAGGCTTTTAACTTGTTTTCACTAATCTGTCCAATAGTCCTTATAAATTATCCAACAAATAACAGGATTTTCTGGGGGAGGACAGAATTCATAGTTCCACTGTTTAGGCCTTGAAGCAGCACTTAAGCTGGATTCATACTAATGCAGCTCCGACGTGTTGGAGACACGCTCTGCCATGATACGACGCCGTATGGGCTCTCCAAATGCCTCGGGTGGTCGGTTGGAGTCACTCTCTATTTTCTAACTTTCCGACGGCAGTGTCAGATGATGCACGTCTGTGATTGGTCAGCCAAACAACCCAGCATCATTTCCGGCACGACGTAGCTTCCCTTTAGTAAACAGCGCGAGTGTTGACAGTCTTGAAGACAAAATTGTCCGCATTAAAAGAGGTCTGACGGGCAGCAGTGGCGATGCCGGTGGCTGTAAAGTCCCTGCTTTTTATTTGTTCTTCTCATGGTTGGAACCACACATAAAGCACCAGGAGACCTCTAAGTAAGGAACGCGCCTCCTGCTGTCCTGGCGGAGAATTTCTTTGCAACAGGGTCGGGGTAGTATGAACAGAAACTGGCTCCGTCAGTACGCCGCCGTGTGGGAGCACATTTGCCTTTGCGTTAGTATAAATCCAGCTTTAACCAAACCATCACACTACTACCACCATGTTTGACTGTAAGCATGATGTTCTATTTCTAAGATGCAGTGTAATGTGATAGACACCTTTCATATGGTCAGCTTAGGCTTATCAGTAGAATATTTTCCAACAAATCATGGGGATCATCAAGTTTTGTGTTAAACATGAGACGGATCTTTTAAGGTTTTCTGGTCAGAAGTGGTTTTCACCTGAGAACTCTATCAGTTGCCATTATCTCTCTTTCATATCCTTGAATCATGAACTCTGATCTTCACTGAGGTGAGTGAGACCAGAGCTTCAGATGTTGTTCTGGGTTCTTCTGTGACCTCTTATAAGAAAACAGTTGAGCTCTTGGTGGGCAGCTACTCCTGAAAGATCATCACTCTTACATGTTTAGGTTTACTAAACAATCCCAAAACTTAGGAATGGCTTTGCAACCCTTTCAGACTGATAGATGTCAGTGACTTTGTTTTGACAACTTCATTTGAAAACTGCCTTTTATATTCACTCAGTTAAACTTTCATCTGACCTCACCTAAACCCTGACAGCTTCATGCCACCTGCTTTTACAGCAAACAATCTACAGACTGTTTTATAGTTACAAATAAAAAGCCAACTTGGATCAAACATTGTTTAAACTTTGTTGAAGATTGTAATTCATTGCAAAAATAGATATTTGTTCCTCAATCAAAGAATTTGTCAACTTTCGTCTCTACTATTTATGAAACCTTTTGCTTCCATTTGTTGTTTGTTGACTGGGATAAAACGATCTAATGAGGATCTGTTAATATATTTAAACAGAGAGGTTGTTAGCTTTTATTATTTTTATAAACAGGACGTTTACGTTCTCGGTTTTGATTGACAACGTGATAAAAACTGCACTGATTTGGTGGAGAATCACGCCAACCTTTTTTCTCCTTAAATAGTCTTTGCGGATGAGTCAGACTCTATTAAAAACCCAGATAAAGGCTAGTTATATAACCCAAGACAGATTGAACATCTCATACAACAACGCTGGAGGAAAGCAAAAATAATAGGCTACATATATTTATTTCGTTTTATGGGTGACGCGTCCACGTCAGCTGGCGGGAATGCGCATGATTATGTCTCTTTCTATCCTTCTTTTTTAAATGTAAGAGCAGTCATGAAGCATCAACGAGCATCTGAACGACGATCATAAAGACATGTGACCGCCGTGTGGTCACTCATACACGGCCACACCTGACGGATTAAACACAGCAGAACTCTCTGCTCCTCCTTGCGTTTGGACTTTTTGGACCTACCGCGAGAGGAGGATGGATCCCACGGAACACGGAGCTCAGGTAAAAGCTGAATCCGATCAATCGGAACTAACATTTATTGAAATAATACTGTGTCAATCTGAGCGCTGCACGTGGGTTATTAAGATGTGTAAAATGTCTATAAATATGGAAGAAGTATAGAACAGGAGGGTTAGTTCAGCAGTTCAAGTGATGAAACTTCAAGTGAAGTTTTCTCTCTCAGAAGAAGAGAAATCTATCTATCTATCTATCTATCTATCTATCTATCTATCTATCTATCTATCTATCTATCTATCTATCTATCTATCTATCTATCTATCTATCGTTGTACATTAGGAAAATTAGTTAATGTGTTTTTGGATTCTACAAAAAACTAGAAAAAAATAAATCTTTTTTTGGTCAAATTAAATGGTGGCTGTTCTCAAACAGATAAGGGTCCAAGCTCATTGGGATCAGCTGATGGTAAAATGGATGAGGTTTGTTGTCATTATCTGATGTCTGTTTGTATCAAAGCAGATTTATATTTTCCATGAACTGCAAAAAAAACAAAACAAAACAAAAAACGTTTCTGTTAAGCTACTTTTAGGGTTTTGTCTTTAGGTCCTAACATGACCTTAAAAGTCCATGCAAACGTCAATATTTTGGTGTTTCAACACGAGTGAGAAACTTTTACTTGCACAGAAGTTTTGTAAGGTTCGTTTTGACATTTTAAAACAGGTGTCAACCAGATTGACTTCTCTTTCAGGTCAGCACTTCATTTGCGTCATCAGTTGGACGAAGGAGTTTGGTGAGTTGGAATTTTTGTTGTTCTTATAAAAGTCATTTATTTTCCCTGTTTGTTAAAATCGAGGATTCACTGTAGGATCAGTAAAACGCTGACAGTTGATTTGATGCATCAGAAGCTTATCCTCAGCTCTTTTTTTTTTTTGCATATTATTCAACAGACAGAAGAGACACTATTTAAACCGAGCTTCATTTCAGACAAAATGCTGCATGGCAGCAGCTGCAATATAATCTGTAATCTCACAATCAGAGAGCAGTGAAACTGATTCTGGATGCTCATTCAGAAAATTCCAGGGGTTTGACACAACAGATGGGCATCAGCCTTTATCAGACATGGTGTGAAGGAGGGCAGTAGGAGTTTGCTCAGAGCTCAGCTTTTAGACTGTCACATTCGCTGTAAACTGATTTTAGAGCAGGAGACACAGACGGAGAGCTCATGCATTCCGAGACCTTACATGTTCCTTGGAGCTTCAACAATCAGGTAGGATGTCGCATATTTGACGGATACTATGATGTTTATCGTGCGTGAGCTACTTTTCTGAAAGGAAGCTTTGGATGGCAACAGGCGACGTGTAGGACGAGTTGGATTTTCTGGCTTTGTGAGAGCATACTGAGCCTAATGAAGCCTGAAAAAAGAGAGGATAAGTCTTATTTATTCAATGTGGGGCAGAGAAGCAGAAAGTCTGTCGGTCAGAGCTGAAAAACACCTCGAATAACAGCTCAGAAAAATAGAGTGCTTTTGGTTGTAGGTTAATGTGTATTCTCTTGCATGAGTTTGAAAGCAGAATCATTTAAGGATTACGGGGCATTTTGTCTCACATGAAAGCCTCCGCTGCCGCTGATGGTCTCTAAATTGCCATCTGTAGGGATCAGATCCAACTTCATGCCACATCCAGGGATATCATGTCAGCTGTGCAGTTTGCAAGTCTTTTAGTCTGATCATGAGTCCTAAAAGTAGCAATGTGGAACATAATTGGATGATAATAAGAAGAAAAAGGTTTATTTTGAGTCCGTTCATCTGTAATCAGAACTTAATCTGAATATTATTTTTACTCACATGATTGTTCATTTTAGGATTCTTGGATCTGTGTAGTATAATTTTATTGGCATTGATGTTTTTTATACAGATCATCATGATAGATGCTGGGATTATGGTGCATTAAGTTCTATACTTCCTGCTTGAGAGTAAAATATATCCCACTTATGGTAAATGTACTGGACATTAATGCTGCATTATCAATTGCAAATGAGGGTCGCGAACATTTAAAATAAGTTAGTGTAAATGGTGTTTATCAACCACTGGTGGTTTAATCTTGCCAGGGATGTTGAGCCATTTCCTGTTGGCAGATTATGGCTAAACCAGCTGTGAACAGCAGCTCCTATCATTACCTTGATGGTCATTTAAGGGTCAAGATGGCTCCAGTGAAAGTCTCAGGATAACCTTCAGAATTAAAGCACAAAAAACTGTATCTGAGTCTCGTGCTTGGTTGAAATAATTAGAAACTTGTTTGCAAGGTATAAAAATCTTGACTTTGGGTTGGTTAAAAAATGCATGGATTGGTTAGATGCAACTCTTACACTATAAAAAATACTTATTGAATTAAAATAAAACAGATGATGAATTTTTATCACAATTTTGTAGATTTTTTCTGTCATTTTAAAGCTACATGTATGATTACAGATGATATAACATTTATTATCTTTGTACTGTTTGTTCTCAACATCATTAATTTAAATTATCAATCACTTATTGATTGGAACAATTTGTAATTTGAAGGGTTTCTTAATGCAGTATTTTTTTGTTTCAGATTGACAAGTTTTTTTTTTAAACATGCACAAAAACAACTGTAAAAAGATAAAATTAAAAAAGGAGTTTTGCAGTTTTATTAGTAAAGCATTGGTCAGCTGAAGCAGTAATCCTTGGAATCAGAGAGCTGTTCTCCACCAACTAAGCACAAAACTAAAGCTTTATATTCAGTAAATGAAAACTTTCGTGTTCATGTTTTGGTAAAAACTATCTCACTTTTTTAGAGCACATTGACATTTATTGGTAGTAACTTGGATCTCTTTACTCCATTTACCTGGAAGAGTCAGTCCCTCCTAAAAAGTTAAACAAAAACAAAAAACTACAAAAACCAACAAACAAACAAACACACAAAAACAAGCAGTCACTTTCAAAATAAAAGCAAATTACATATATTAGGACTTATTGTGACTAATTTGATTTCAGCCTGTAATGAATCAGTTTAATTGCTGGTGGTTCATTTGAGCTTTTCGTCATTTATTACATCTCTAAAATAACTTTGTTAAATCTAAGGTTTGTTATGTTACTTCACAAAGTAGTTTCTTTATGTTTCAGGAGTGCTGATTTCATTGGATTAATAATTAGAACAACTTGTCCTTGTGGAAAAATGACACAGTTTTAACATATTTTTCACATGTAATCACATCTTGTAAAACATGCACTAGAAAATGTTCTAAATCCACATGTTTTTAGGTGCAAAACACGTTTTTCACATATTCATTTGACATGTTATATTGATTTTGTTTATCCAATGTGAAAAGCACACTGGGTTGCTATAGCATAAAATGTGCTATTTAAATAAAGTTTGACTTGATGTTTTCGGAAATTCATGTATTATTTTTTTTCTATAAGGTTAGTTGCTATTTCCCATTCAACTGTATAAGATCACATTGTATTTTTACTCAACAGATTGCTTTTTTGAGTGTCCAGTTTCCATATTTACGCAGACTGTATCTTGCAAGACATTTATTTGACCAATGTGATATTGCAGCTCCTAGTATGTTCATTTCCTTAGCAAAGTTCATCAAGTGTAAAATGTAATTATAAGTGTAGGTTTGCTTTTAACTCCAGTTTAACACGTTTATAGCTTATGAATAAACAGCCAGTAAAAGAAACAATTGGAAAAGCGCTGATTGTTGTGTTAACACTTTGGCTTCAGTGCTGATTAAACAAACAAGATGTTAATTATTGAGCTTTACAGGTGCTGGTAGGGTTTAGTTACCTTTGCTTGGTTGTTTATTTCCTTTATTTTGGTTTAAATGAGATATATAAGCTAACTGTCTCCATTTTCTTAGATTTATAGCTGTTGTATCTGACGTGTTTTGTTATACTGAAAATTTGCTTAAGGTTCAAGTAAAACCCCTGACATTTGGCCTTTGAACAAGTGAAAAAAGGCAGTTGGCATCGTTAACTATTTAGATCCTAAACAGAAAATACAGAGAAAAATACACTATACATGCGCAATTCTTTTATTTATTATTTATTTTTTTCAAGCTCTTTTGTCTTGTGGCTGCACAGTTTTGCAGTTGTTTGCACTGTTGCCTTGCAGTAAGTAGGTTCTATATTTGAAACTATGACTTTTTTGCATGAAGATTGTATGGGACTCTAGTTTCCTCTCACAGACCATAGACATGCATGTTAGAACAACTGGTGACTCTAAACTGGCTCAAGGTGTTTGGCTGATTAGTTTTGGTCCCTGTATTGCCTGTGATGAACTGCTGACCTGTCCAGAGTGTGACCTCACCTCTAGTCCAATGACTACTGGAGATAGACACTTGACACCACCACAACCCTGTTTAGGAGTGAGTAGGTATAGAAGACGGATGGATGCGACTTGTTTTATCACATCTGCCAATGACAAAAAGTGGAGGCAACGTTTTAAAATAACAAAAGATGTTTTATTAAAATAACCAAAAATAAACCTAAATAAATCTTTCCAAAACAAATTAAATATGGCATTTGGATACCACACAGTTATTAGCATAGGGTATGCATGTTTATGACGAAAGAGTGCATGTGAATGTTATTTGAATTAAAAAAAAAAAAAAACAACAACATAAACCCAATACAAAATCCTCAAAAACTAAAAAAAAACGTGGAGCCATCTGGTGCCACATGAGAGCCAGCCAGAGAGATCCGGAACCAGGCCAAGACTATAAGTCTCCCCCAAATGTCCGATGGAAACCACTACCACCACACCTGCAAAACATGTACAAATAAAAAACACAGCAGGGCCATCACATGCTCTCAGGTTCTTTTGTTTCATTTTGAGTTGAGGGAGTTTTAGTTATTTGGGTATAATTGTGTTTAATTTTTGTAATAAAGCCTCCTAATGTCCTCAGTAGTCTCTGGTTCCAGATCCGAACACTCCACCTGGCTTTAACTGATCAGTACACCTGTCTCCACCCACTCGTCAACTCTCATGTTCATTCATTGTTTTCCACAGTTTGTTGTCAGATAGTCCTATGAAGGAACCCTCCATGCTGGATCCTTGTAAGATGTGATAAACACATTGTAGATGGTCTTGGCGTGGCCTTGGTGAGATCTTTCAGTGCACGGTAGGAAAGCATGAGGCTCTCCATTACACGTAACAGGCCACAGTTGTTTTGAACATTGTGATTTATTATTGCTGTAGCAGTGTATCAGGGTCCTTGGTGCAATGTGGTATAAATGACATTGGGCCCATGTTGGTTTAGTTGTTGAGTATTCAAAGCAGAGTTGGCCAAGCTGGCCTCACTCCTTGGCTATGACCTCATTAGGCCCACACCATGATGGCAGCGCTACAAATAAGTTCTCTTGGCTTTGATTGCTTCACTCATTGCGTCCCTCTACCGCTCTTGCTACAACCAATAAGATTGTGTCCCAGTCACACCACTTGGCTGCAACAACCAATCAAAGCTCTCGGCATGCCAATAAATACTGCACCACATTCAGTTATTCCTTTATTTGCCTTTTGGATGCTTGTTATAATCAGCTGATATTAAAGATCTGCTGGTGACCTTTGTGCATGCGTTTAAGATTCTTCTTTATGATGACAATGTCATAAATGTGCAACATGATGCACCTTCTTGGAGACCAAGACAAACTTCTAAAATGAAAAATAAATTCTACAGTTATATGAGCAGCTTTAATTTCCACATACAAACATTTTATTGGCTTTTATTTATTTTATTGTAGTTAATAATTTCCGTTGTGCAAATTTTCTGGCATTTTTTGTTTCCTGGTCTGGTTTGCAAACCTGGAGACAAGATCATGTTGCACATGCAGACTGAGGTGGGCTTGAAGAATCGTTACCTCACCCTCCTCTTCATGTATCACACTGGTTATGCCATCTTTGTACTGACTGGGTCCCTCATTCTTCTGCCTTTGTGCGAGTGCTTTCTCAGAGTGTTCATGCCGAGTTGTGTGTTAATCTGTTTTATGTTTAAACCTTTCAAACCATTATGAACATTTTGCATCAAGAAAAAAAAAAAGTTTTTTTCTTAATTAAATAAAGGTAAAAGCAGATGTTTACAGCCTTTCATGAACTGATAAGTGAAAAGCAGTGAGTTCTACTGATTTTATGAAAAGCCATTCAACACCTACTCATCTCCTTTCACAAGTGTTACATAAGCAGGCCGATGGTCACGGCAAAAACTACTGGTTTTCTCTGAAATCTGATTAACAAGCTTGATATTTCCTGTGTAAAGTTCTTATTCTGTGCAAAAGTATTAGGTGCTAAAAAGTCCTGATTACATTTTGATTCCATACTCTTGTCATGTATCCTTTTAAATCCTTTATGTTCTTTCTTCTTTGCTTGTGTCAGTTTTTCATCACAATCCAGCGCTAAAATCATACGTTTTGCAGCAAAAACTGAATTTAATATGAAACAATTTTACATTGACACTCCATTCAGGCCAGATTGTATTTCATCAGATTTTCACCTTAAATTGATTTTCAATTGCAAACCCTAACAACTTTTAAAAGTATCAGATCTGAAGCCAGAAAAAAGTTATCCAACTTTTATTTCACATTTAGCTACAAGCATCTTTTTAGCTGTTATCCAGTTTGGAATCCACACTGGAAAACAAAAACAAATAAATAGCAAAAATAGTAATAATTTGTATTTTGGTGCCCAAAAATAGGACAAATATTTATTGCCAACCACTAGAAGGCAAAACGGTGCAATAATGTTTTTGCCTGTGTACGTTTGCTGGTTATTTTTCTGTGGCGTTATAAAAATATTTGATTAACCGCGAAATTGAATTTAAGGAAACTCTGGAATTCTTCATTGTATGTCCATCTTCATCTTATGACTTTTAGAGTTAAACCCAACCAAGACGACCGCCTTGGCCAACTAACCTTAGAAAACTACATACTACAGACTCTTACAGATCTTGTGAGATCATGTGATCCAGTAAAAATAGGATCGTTTTCAAGATTTGACCACAACAGCTAGCTGCTAAAATAAATAATTTCATAATTTATCAATATAAAACATATTTTACAATTCTGATACTAATACTGGTGGATGACATGCTTTACTTTGTGAATTACTAAGTTGGCTATTAGAGTTTGTCTTGCTGAAAATATAATGAAATGCAACGTTAGGTCAAATCAATATTTTTTTTCACAACATAACATAAATATGTTAAATATTAATGAAAAAAGCCCATTATCTTAGTTATATTTTTGTCTTGTAATCAAAAAATTTGCAAATATCACATTGCAAAATAATCAGTATTAACGTTAAAAAGTATCATTGGAACTGCAAACTTTTTACATTTGAATGTGGTTGTGCAGGAGAGGCAGCAATTTGCTTTGTATTTTATTCTGAGTGAAAACATAATTCTGTAAATGCTGTAACAAAAACTTCAAATTGCCTTTTAATATTTTCAAATAAGCACAAGTGTTTACGTGATTAACTGTATCAGAACTCAATAAAACATTTAAAAGAGAACACAGTCTGACTTGACCCGACTCAGCTCACATTAACAATAAAACATTTCAAGATAGGAAATTTAATTCCCGTCATGGCGAGTGCTTTGTTTAAACACCCATGAAAGTCTTTCCTTCTTACTATAAAGACATATAATTAGTTTCCAAGGCAACTGTGATATTCAGAGGGGGGATAATGTGTTTGTTTACGATGCTCTAGACTATGAGAGGAAACCAAGTCAACCAGGAATTTACTTTTAAAACAGCACAAGAAAACTGCTGAACTTTATGTCTTAATAATTATGATGTTTTTGCATATGTGTGTCCAACAGAGGAATGATGATGAGGCGGTGGTTGACAGAGGAGGAACGCGATCCCAACAGAGAACCAACTTTGAACAGGAAGATCTCGAAGGTACCAAAAAGCGAATTGCTGCTGCTGCTGTTGAAAAGTCCACCCACTCTGTCCTAACAACTGCTGCTTTCCTCTTGACAGCTTTTTTTCCCAACTGTGAGATAAGAGCAGAGTAGGAGGCTGAAGCTGTGGGTGAGCTGAGTTTACACCAGCAATTTTCACAATAACTCAGGAAAAACATGCAAGTCAGTGAGACTGAGTTACTAAAGGTCGGAAATATCTGTAAAAAATCTGCAGCAATAAATAACATAAAGTTGTTTGGAATAGTTAAAGGTGGAATGTGGAACATGAACACCACAACAACAGAACTAAATGCCCGATTTATCAGAGATTTACGGTTGTTAAAATGGGCGTAAACCTCTCAGTGGCCGCAAAAACAAGCAGCAGGTTATTTACTAACGACGCGCAGGCAAAACTGCGCCTGTTAAACCTAACGCATAAGTTCATTTTAGCGCTTTTCCCATTGATGTATATGCAATGTGGATTTTTCTGTCAGAAGACGCACAATGTTGGAGTAGAACATGTAAATAAGTGGGCGTTCCAGGGGCACTGTGATTTATCAAACCTGAAAATGTTTGCGGCTTCTAATTTTGCGCGTATTTTTACCGCCTTTGAAAAGCAGGTCTTAACTCGGCGTGAAAACGGATGCAGTGATCGTTGTGTGGAGAAGGCATAGACAGACGTCTGAATCATTTCAGCACACTGTGGCAGTTAGTGCTGCGTCTCCCAGGGTAGATTGTCTAGTGTGTCACAGGTTTTGAATGCAAGTGTTTCCAAACACTTGTGATGCAAACGTTGTGGCGAATTATCCAGGCTCACGATTCTTTCCTTCTGAGGAACAGTGTTATATTTACGAGGTTGAGAGATGGTTTACGAGGTATGGAGATGACTCTTGGATACATGTGTGACATTATTCATGCCCTGTAAATATCATTCTACACATTGATGAATCTAATAGCAGCTCATGATCTATTCCTAAGGTGATGGCGCAGACCTTCACCCCTTCCTAACACCTGTGCTCAACCCGACTTCTGAGGGGGAACATGGATATAATCTGGCTCATATACGCACTAGAAACCTTGTGGAGTGCACCGCATCCTGAAAAGCAGGTGTCTGTGTTTGGACTGCACTGGAGGGGCACTTTACATAACAGCCAAGGTCGCCTTGATCACTGTTGTTTGCTGTGTGTTGCACTACATTCCACAACATCACAGACCGGAGCATGAAGATGTCTTTGCTGCAGCTCAACAATATATTTTTTTGCCTCTTCCCTCACATTTGAAGCTCCAATGGCTCGAATTTTTTTTCTGTTTGCGCCTTTCTTGCACCCGCAAGAGAACAGTGCTGGCAAACTCCTCATTTAAATATTGCTGTTTGCGCCTGTTATTATCAATTGCGCAATCAATCTTAGTAGATTACCCGCAAATTAGGAACACGCCCTTGGTGCAAAATTTTTGCAGCGAACATAATTTTGCACTCTTTACTTGCAATATTGATAAATCAGGCCCAAAGTTTACAGCCATTGGGGTGCCGGGCTCGTAAGCCCCCTCGCGTGAGCTCCGATGCTAAGGTCGACCAATATTCCTCACCAAACCCACTCTGATCCCCGATCCGAGAAGGACAACAAAATATAATAAAGTTCAGCTCACTAATCATGCTCTCCAGCCCCGCTGATCACACACCGACTCTGAACTCTCAGGGCTTCCAGATGCTTGACCTGCAGACTCCACAGTATCAGCCTTGCTGTGCAGGACTAGTCACTGTGTTCGGCAACCCACAATGGTGCCCGCTGCTCTGCCAGCTATTGGCTGGTAGATGTAAACAAAATGCCAACGTCGTGCCAGTCAGAATAAATATTTTACTTCAAATATAATCTCTAAAGAGAATAGCGTGTTTTCATTTTTCACCCCTCTAAACACCCCGTGGAGCATTAGTTGGTTAAAAAAATTGCTTTTTATGAAAATATTCCATGTTGCACCTTTAACAAAAAGCTCATCCTCCTTTAAAATAGACCTGAAGGATACTATGTACATGCAGGAAATAACATTTCCTTCATGCTGGTGCCATTCTCAGCTCCCACCTCTTTTGACACAGATTTTCATCTACTTGGACACAATTACTGCAGAAATACAAGTATCTCACTACCGATTACTACTCTATGCTGATGACGTCTTTCTGGTTGGCATGACTCGATCAGATTTACAGCAATAATAAGCAGCACTGAAAGAACCAGCTGGACAAAACATGGTGACCAAGAAAGACTGAATATGTCGAATATGGATTTCAAGCAAATGGCGCTGTCACCAGAAGAAGGTCACTTGTTTCTGATACTTGGGGTCAACCGTCAGCAGATTTATTGACTTCCTACCTATCTTAGAATGATAAAATAAGTGAATGATGGGGAAATTTGCAATACTGTCATCTGCCATGTTGCACCATATGTATCTGAATGTTGGCTAGCAACAGCTAATTATAGGCAAGCTCCTCATGTAATGGGACTGTCAATGCTGCGATGGTGCTCAGAAAAAGTTGCAACTCTGGCAGAAAAATGAACATAAGTGAACCCCAGCTGTTGTTGTTGCTCTTCCTTTATTTATCTGGGATTTATTCCTCAGGTCACAGGACTCTCTACATCGGAGTTCATGTCCCTTTGGGCAGTACCAGACACCGTAGCCATCACAGATCCCGTCATCATGGAAAGAAACTGTGGAGGAGGAGCCGGGAGCGGAGCCTCCCCTTGGTGGAGGGGAGAGAGTCACCTCTCTATGGTAATAACAACAAATATATTTGTTCATTATTAGATTCTTGATTTGATCCTGAATATTAAATGTAAATTCTCCCAGACACTCCTTCCCAGAGAGTGCAGTTCCTGCTCGGAGCAGAAGATGATGATGAAGAACACATCCCTCATGACCTCTTCACTCAGATGGATGAGATCTGTGTGAAGGATGGGGAGGACTCAGAGTGGAGAGAAAGTGCCAGGTTAGACCTGATGTCCCCGTTTCATATCAGTCACCATGGAAAATGTCACATATCTGTCTAGCTGCAATTTTCTGTTAAATATTTTACCCACATTTAAAAATCCATTAGTTTAGTTGATAACTCATAATGTTCTGTTGACATGAAAACTAAGACATATTTTATTTACACTGATACTCTGATAAAAAGCAATAAGGAAGGAGGGTAAATGAGTGAAGCTGAGAGGAAAAGGAGCTATGGGAGCCACATGTGAGGGCCTCAGAACGAATGAGTGGTGTTGAACAGATGGCCGCACAGTTTTGCCGTCTGCTGGCCTTCACTTGATGCAAACTCGTCTTACAGGTGGCTGAAGTTTGAGGAGGATGTGGAAGATGGAGGAGAGCGATGGAGCAAACCCTACGTCGCCACACTGTCTCTGCACAGTCTGTTTGAGCTGCGCAGCTGCATCATCAACAGCACCGTGCTGCTCGACATGAGGGCTAACAGCATCGAGGAGATCGCAGGTAGCGGATGCAAGGAGACTCATTTAGTAACAATATAATAGTAAAGCAAGAAAATAACTGATGAGTTTTTTAATATATCAGAGGCTGCTGCTTAATTTATGAAAAAACAAGCAGTTTTTCTTGTATTTTTGATAAAAATCTCAGTTAGATCCTTAAGACTGAATGCTTTCAGCTTGTGCTTTGCTTCGTTAGATATGGTCCTAGATCATCAGGAATTATACTCACCGCTGGGAGATGAGCTCAGACAGAAAGTGCGTGAAACCCTCCTCAAGCAGCATCATCACCAGAGCCAGAAGAAGCTCTCTAATCGCCTCCCTATTGTGCGCTCCATTGCTGACATGGGCCGGCGGGCTTCAGAGCTCCATCTGGACAAGAATGGTAAGGAACTTCAGAGATGTGTTGGACATTTCTAAAAAAAAAAAATAAAGATAATAAAAATAGGTTGAATATTTTAAATTCTGCATCTTTTGCAAGAATTTTTCATTTTCCTTGAGCGAGTTGCAGAGTCTTGCTCTCGTGTAAACAAACAAGACATGATTAGAGGCACTTTGTGGCTAAATTATAAAGGACATTAGCACAAATTTCCCATCAACGTTGCAATGTATTTACCATTTTGATATGTTGCAAATAAGTTCCAATTCAAATAAATATTTATATAATCCTTGTATCTTCTTTTCTCCTATATTTAAAACAGATATTTACTGTTCAGAAACCTGTTAGTTGTTGTCAGAAAGTGAAAATGAATTAATTGAATTCATGGTGAGACTTCCAACTGGAAGAATTATTTCCTTTTATCTTTGCCAGTTCCTCTTTTACAGCCGTGAGGTGATAACAGAATAACAGATAATATGAAACTGTTAAATCACAATTTCAAACAAAAGTTTGTCCTAAACAGTATAAACATTGTGACAAATGCTATTTTTTGACTGCATGGTTGATTTAGCACTGAAATTAGATCAGACCAGTAGCGCAGTAAAGAGTCTAGTTTTAGTTTTGGTCTGTCAAGCAGAAAATAAGATGGTTGTATCACAACAATCCAAAAAATCCTAATTTCTATTTAGATGTCAAATTTTTTATTTAGTTTAATCATAATGTCAAATTTATAGACTTTTTAAATTACCTGGCAAATTATTATATTATTTTTGGACTTTATTTAAAATTTTATTTATTTCACAATTAAAAAACACATTTTTTACGTATCAAAAAATTCACTCAATTTCTACTGTTATTATTAAAGATTTTTTTTTTAATGTTATCTTTGACAATATGATGAGCCCTTTTTTTTTCAGGTCAGCTGACAGCCTCACAGTCTCACTTAGCAGGTCCGGATGGTAAAGGGGAAATCAGCAGAGAGAACAGTTCTGTAGATTTCAGCAAGGTAAGTCTAATTAATATTTATAGGTCCATAAAATGTGTACAATGAGTTTGCCGTTTGTGTAATGATAAAAATACACATCAATATGTGTCCGTTTCTGTGTAATTTGTTTGTTTTTACCTTCCTTACATGCTTTATTCCCGCTGGATTATTATAAGTTTAGGGTTTAGCTGCAACTATAAAATACTGAGCACAGAAAAGAAAAAGCAACATTTGACAGAACCAAAAAAAAAAACACAAACTGTCAGAGAAGTTAATCAAGAGAATCAGAAAAGTTTAAATTGTGTTTTTTGAGGGAACTTATTCAAACTACGGTTTCACTGCGCTGTGACTTTTGACGCAAATGAACGGTGTGTGTAAGAAAATGTCTTGAAACTCTCACGTGGTTTTTAAATTCAGCTTCCTTTTTGCAGAGTCTTACAACCTTTCTCAGTTTAAGTTCTTGAATCTGAAAGTGTAAGATATTTGAGACAACTTTGGGTGGGTGAATGCGGAAACTAAGTTGTGTCTGATTGGAAACAAAAAATTTTATCTGACATTTCAGGCAAGGAAATACAAATAAACTGGGAGCAATTTGATAATCAAAAGACTTCATTTCCGATTTGCAGCAAAATAAGGAGCACATTTGCACTAATACTATGTGAATATTATGTGTCCATCACAATGTATAAAACACTTTGATGAGCTGTCCTTAAGGCACAAACGGCCTGTTTTTAGGAACAATATAAAAATGAGATATTTGAAGTTCATTATAAATGCAGGAATGTTACCTCTTCATTTATGTAACAATAATCCATATAAAAAAAGCGTCATATTAAACAAAAATGAGCAGACTGTTATGTAATTGTGTGCTTTTTTAAATGAACAGGAGGTTAGTTTTCACAGAAAGACCACTGAGTGAGGGATTAGGATTAAAATCATATTAAGTATTAAAAAGGTCAGTCAACACAGACCAAAAACTAAATGGGGAGACTAAAAAGAAAATAATAAAACCTTATTAAATTTTAAGCTTGTGTTTATTTTTTTGTACCATTTGTATATGTTTTTTTTTTTTTTTAATATTTGCTGTAATGATTGAGCATTTTTTTTTTTTTACTATATTTGAAATTTAGCAGATGCTTTTTTTCCAGTTCATGTGCTAAATGATCTAATAAGTTCTACATTTTCTGGGAAACTGCAGATTGTACTATTTACAGGGTTTTAACAATTTCAGCTTTTCTTCTTGACAAACGGATCCGTCCTGGAGCTTCAGCCTCACACTCCAGTGAACATTTGTCATTCCCACATAATTATCACTGAAAAATCGACACCTTTAATCTTCCAGAATACTGATTACAACACAACACAGATTTTTCAGAGACAGAGACACAGAAAGAGATTTTGATTTTAGCCTTTATCCACAACTGGGAATGTTCATTTTGAAAATGACAGACTCTTATGAACTGTTATGTAACAGATCAAAATAACATCTATATTTGATCGTCTTTTCTAACATTTCATTGACACATCTGTGACCTATTTGACTGCTAGGACAAACAAATCCTGTACAGCTGGAGCATTTCCAACATGGAAGCCAGTTAAACTCAAATATCCGAGGGGATTAATTGAAGGATAAACAGTAAATAATGACTCGCCTTCTGAGTGCAGGATTTATTTCTTTATTTAAATGATCCTTACAGTGCAAGTTGCTTTGATGTTAAGTTTTTCCAACTCTTTGTGCTTCTTCTTTTAGATAGACCTTCATTTCATGAAGAAGATCCCGCCGGGTGCTGAGGCGTGTAACGTGTTGGTGGGAGAGCTGGAGTTTCTGAACAAGCCTGTGGTGGCGTTTGTTCGTCTTTCCCCTGCAGTCCTTCTCACCGGGATGGCTGAAGTCCCGATAGCCACAAGGTCAATAATCCAGCTTCTATTTGTAACTTTTCAAACCTTCTTTGGCATTTCCATTAAAAAACAACTAAATTAAAACTATGACTTTACTTTTGCCTTCAGGTTTTTGTTCATCATATTAGGACCTTTGGGACGGGGGCCTCAGTACCATGAGATCGGACGATCCATAGCAACTCTTATGACTGATGAAGTAAGAAACATTATAGAAGCCATTTCATACAAATTTCAGGACTTTGTGGTTATTTCTTAAGTATTAACCAGTAATATGAAACATTTTATATCTAAAAAAAAACTTCAGGAAACACTGATTAACAGACCTTTCAATCCACCTGCATTAAAATTCGGGTGGTTCCAGCTCGTTCCGTCAGGCTTCGAGCAGCAGCTCGTTTATATTCATTAATCAAATTTCTGGACTCTGATTGGCTAACAAACTAGCCTATGAGAGCAAGGTATACTGTTTCCTGTCCCACTGCGCATGGCAACGTCAGACGTCGTGTCTTCCTGTTTGCTACGTTATGCGGCAGCTTTTAGCCAGCAGCATGCTAGGTGTGGTTTCAACTGCAGGAGCTGATGAATACTAACAAACAAAGGAGTTGTGATGAAACAGATACAGGCCGTTCAGACTCGGGAGAACTCGGGTTTTATCGCCACCTGCGTAGTTTGAGAGATTAAAACTGAAAGAAGTTGTTGACCTGTTTTCACACCCACTATGAAGGTAAGAACACCTGTGGAGCTAAAATATTCAACAAACATTTTTAATGGAAGGGCCTCTTTAACATATTTTCATGCTGGAAAGTTTCTAATCATTTGAAAGTGTCCAGTCTGATGAAAAGTCAGTCAGGTGTCATGTTCTGATTTTCTGCACGTTGAATAAATTCACAGCCCAGTTAAACTCTCTAAAGTGGTGGAACATTTAAGTGTGAAGCACAGCTCAGAGCTTTCATAACTTGTTTTTTGGCGATTAGTCAGCCCTCACGAGCTCCTGTTTGTCCAGACTTCTTGTTTTCATCCACCAAGACTGTGGAAAAATATCCACACTGAACTTGATTTGAAACCCTTTTAGAATATCCAAAAAAGATTTGTTGTGATCAGTTTTAATGTGATTTTAATATTCTTATCTCATTGGGATAAGAAATATAGAGTGGTTCTTGTTCCACCAATTCAGTTTCAGTGTCATGGCTTGAAGTGTTCTGTAGCAGTGAAGGATTGATCAATGATGGATGTACCTCCTTTTAGAAATAATTTCTTGTGATCACAAAAAAACAAACAAAAAAAACACCAAAATATATTAAACCACTATCTTGGTAAAACAGGTTTTGTTAGCTTGCGATTATGTCACAATGAATTTCTAAACATGTTCTGTCTGGGCTTCTGTAGAACTGAAAGATGGTAGCAGGATTAAACATAACAGTTGGTTTCTGCAAGCGTAGCGATCCCAAACTGTCCTTCAGATGTTCTTAGAGTAATCTGAAGATCTACAGGCAGGGGTGTGTCTAGAAAATCTTTGTTAGGGGGGGGCAGGTACAGATTTCCAAAAGGGTGGCAGAAGTAAATGGGCCCATTAGCTTAAAAAATGTTTTTACAGAATCATTGACCCTTTATTATAATTTAAGCGGCTACTATAAACCAAAATTAAATTAAAAAAAAGAAAATCAGTCAAAGCTCAATGTCAAATCGTACAGTTTCATTTCATTAACCATTTTCTTTCATAAATGTAAAAATAAATATTGCATCTTAAAGTGTCGTGAATCTCAGATGTGGTGGATCTCAATCGCAATGAGACAGGGAGCGGCAGGCTTAAATAAAGAGTTTATTGAAAACAGAACAACTCAGGGTGGCTCCTCTGCAGGCAATGGAGGGGGGGGGGGGTTGGGTTAATCCAAATATCCAAAGTTTCCCGTTACAAAAACCAAACATAAGCAAAAATGAAAATGATAACAACAAAAAGAGTCTACTCACTGTGGAAGAGGCTGTAGTCCTAAATCCAAAACAGTGAATATAACAATGACTCTTGACTATAATAAGACATGACAAGGACAACGATCCGGCACTGAACTGCTGACAGCTCTTAGCTTAAGTAGTGCTGGATCCCAACGAGACACAGGTGCAGACAATGACCTACTGACAAGAGGTGCAGAACAGGAAGTGACATGACCATATAAGGAGCACAGACTGTTAAACCCAAATGAAGACACACAACCACTAAACATACAGACCCTGACGATAGACCAAGACTAAACTAATTCAAAAGTTCAACAGTAAACACACAATGATTAAACATAAGGACATTAACAACAACCCTAAATCTAAACTAAACTCAAAAGCTCAATATTAAACACACAATGATTAAACATAAGGACATTAACAACAACCCTAAATCTAAACTAAACTCAAAAGCTCAATATTAAACACACAATGATTAAACATAAGGACTCTGACAAAACCCTAAACTAAACTAACACAAAAACCTCAACACTAAACAGGAGACCGTGGCAAGAACCCCACAGCTCCTGACAATAAGCTGAAATTTGGAGTTTTGGGGGAATAATCAAGCATTAGCCATCTCTCATTAGCTTTACACTGTTGGGGCTTTGCTGCTTTGTATTTAATCAACAATCAAACAGTTTCTGCCATTATGGAAAGTTTTTCAGGCCCAAAAAGAGATTCCAGGGAAGGTGATAATGGTAACGGGTCAGTTTGTGTAAAATACTAGTCGTCAATTAGTTAAGGAAAACAGAGAAGATACGTAATGGGGAATGAAGCTACTAGGAAGTTACATCTTTCACAATCTGATGGAATCCATAAATACATAAATATTTTTCTTTGTTTGTTACTGTGCGCTCCTTCTGAGCGTTTCACTGAATTTTACATGAAAATATCTCTAGAATGCCAAACAATGGCTCCAGTTCCAGCATCAAAGCCTCCTATATTATTCTGTTTCTAGGTTTTTCATGATGTCGCCTATAAAGCTAAAGATCGTAACGATCTGATCGCTGGTATCGATGAATTCCTCGATCAAGTTACTGTCCTGCCTCCTGGAGAATGGGATCCATCCATACGAATAGAGCCGCCAAAAAACGTCCCATCTCAGGTTTGAGCAAATGTTTTTTTATTGTCTCCTTTTACTTTTTGTCCAATTTTTTGATGCTGTTTGACTCCAAAAAAGTCTGAAAAAGAAGCCTCGCTGCTTGTTTAACAGGAGAAAAGGAAGAAAAGCAACATTTTACCAAATGGATTAGTGGAGGGTGAGGAGGAAGATGAAGATGACAGTCATGGTGGTCCCGAGCTGCAGCGTACGGGGAGGTAAAATAAAAATTCTCTTAAGAAACTACCAGCAAATGAATTTTATTATTTTATTAATTTTCAAATTTTAAAGTAAAATCATACCAATATTATTTCATATTTTTGCACGGCTGCAAATTCCAGATCACACATATATTTACATGGATTTACATGGTTATTTGCTGAGGGAATTAGTATTGAAAGGAGCGGCTGGAGCACTTGAGATTAACTGCGTAACATTTCCTGCATAAAACACTATGTAATATGAAGTGGATGGCTGTGTAAATACTAGTAATGGCCTGTTCATTATTCTTATCACCTGTTTGGGGTTAGAAATACTGTAGTTATAGTTTAAAACTTTTCAACAGAAACCCATTTCCAAAAGTCTAAGCCATCCCTTTAACACCATGTCTGCCGTGTAGCCATAATCTAGACCAGGCCTCTCCAACCCTGGTCCTCGAGAGCTACTGTCCAGAATGTTTTAGATGCATCCCTGCTCCAACACAGCTGAATCAATTAACTGAATTACCTCTCCAGCAAGCCATCAGGTTTAGCAAAGGCCTGCTAATGAGTCATTCATTTGATTCAGCTGTGTTGGAGCAGGGATGCATCTAAAACATTCTGGACAGTAGCTCTCAAGGACCAGGGTTGGAGATGCCTGATCTAGACAAATAAGGCCGGAAGAGTTCAACAGGAACTAAGTTGGTGTTTGATTATTTCAATTAACACAGTCATATACTTACCAGACACAAGTTCAGACAATCCAGTGAAATGAAAAAGTGTCTGCAAATCCTCATCAGATCAGGCCAGTATCAGATTTCAAACACACATGGTGCTGCTGGACTGTTATTTCTATGGAAACTTGAGCTGTAGTTGCAGTCATGAGTTGGTTTCCATAGAAACATGTTTCCCTCTGATGTCTATTTGCAGCGAGACCTTTCCATCACCACACTGAGCCAACAGCTCAGCATTAGGAAGCCGGCAGCAAGAGGGTGAAACGTTTGAGAATAAAAATACTAGTAGTGCTCGTTTTTGTTTAAACTGCTGTTTACATTCCATCCATCCATCCATCCATCCATCCATCCATCCATCCATCCATCCATCCATCCATCCATCCATCGACTCAGACTTGTTAATTACATTTTTCAGGTGGTTTGGTGGTCTCATTCTGGACATCAAGCGCAAGGTGCCCCACTACCTGTCTGACTACACCGATGCTTTCAGTTTACAGTGTGTTGCATCTTTCTTGTTCCTCTACTGTGCCTGCATGTCTCCTGTTATCACCTTTGGAGGTCTGCTGGGTGAGGCAACAGAAGGAAGAATAGTAAGTTTTCCTCTAAATGTTTGCACCTAGATTTTGGAATGAGAAAATCAAACATCTTTAGTAACTTGTTTTTCTTTTTGGTTTCAGAGTGCAATTGAGTCATTGTTTGGCGCCTCTCTGACTGGAATAGCTTATTCCCTGTTTGCTGGCCAGCCCCTCACCATTCTGGGAAGCACAGGCCCGGTGCTTGTGTTTGAAAAGATCCTGTTCAAATTCTGCAAGTATGAGATTGATTTCTGATCCAATGACTCCACTGCACCTTTTACTTGAGTTACCATATTAAGTCTGCTTGCTTTGTAATCCATTCTCTGAGCATTTAACTTCATTGTAATGGCGACTTCCTCCAATCCATCAAATAATAATCACATTTATTCTCTGTTAATCCCCACACAGAGAGTATGGCCTGTCCTATCTGTCACTGAGAACCTGCATTGGTCTGTGGACAGCTTTCCTTTGCATTCTACTGGTGGCCACAGATGCAAGTTCCCTTGTCTGTTACATCACACGTTTTACAGAAGAAGCTTTCGCTTCACTCATCTGTATTATATTTATATACGAAGCCTTGGAGAAACTTTTCCAACTGGGGGAATTATTTCCCTTCAACAAGAACAACAACCTGGAAAAACTCACCATGTACTCGTAAGGGAAAAACACTCCAGTATGATGTTAAAAACTTTGAAAAAGTCAAGTAAAATACATTTCTTGTAGCTACAGTGAATATACAAGCTGTTGCAATGTTCTTGTGGTGCCACAGATGTTCTTGTGTTGAGCCTTCGGAGCCAAGTAATGGAACCCTGAAGTTTTGGGAGCTCAACAACATCACTGCCTCTGAAATCTACTGGGAAGCCCTGAAAGTGAAGGTATGACAGTAAGGTGCTCTACGCACGGGAACCTTTTCAATCTTTTCAAAAGGATGTTATCTAATCTCATCGATGACACCAAGCAAGTCTGACGTAACAACAACAATCATAATAGCAGATCACGTGCACGTTTGTGTGCACGCTTCACACCTTCTTTCTGGTGTTGGGTGGATTTTTCTGACAGTGTTACAGCACCACATACAGGCCTGGTACAGATATTACAGTATTTTGGTATTTTGGAGAGAGTGAATCAATTTCTAGGAACAGGAATGTATTTATGAGGATATTTATTCAAAACAGTAAAAAAACATTTTGTTCAGGAAGAAACTATTTCCGTACGGTCAAGAGCAACAAAAGCAACCAAAAACCAGACATGAGGGTCATGTTAAAAAACAAGTCAGACAAACATGTTTTACTCAAACACTGAAAAAAAATGGTTTTCATCTTAAAGTGGCCTGCTTGTCAAGATGAGGTGAGCTGGATTATGTTGGATTATATTAGATTCAAACTTCACTGCAAATTGTTATAAATGCAACTAGCTTTTTTGTACTTAAATCTTTTGAATTCAGTTTTTTATTGCTGTTAAAATGAATCCGAATGATTCTGTTGTTTACGTTTTTTTCTGCAGGACTGTATTGAAAAGCGAGGGGAGTTTGTAGGCCCCGCCTGCGGACCTCATGGACCCTACGTTCCAGATGTTCTCTTCTGGTGTGTCATTCTTTTCTTCTCTACTGTCATCATGTCTGCATTCCTCAAGGAGTTCAAGTTCAGCAATTACTTTCCCACGAAGGTACATTTCAACCTTGCACATTGGGAGCACAGTGCAGCAGCACCCTCTAGTGGTAAAACACGAGTAATGTTGATTTCAAAGGAAAATTTGGGGATTTTGTTTTTTTTTTTACTGGGGATTAAATTTCTGAAACAGATTGATTGTATTGAAGTCTCTTTTTTACGAGTCGTCTTCTCTTACAGGTCCGGTCCATCATCAGTGATTTTGCGGTTTTCATGACTATTCTCACCATGGTTTTGGTTGACTATGCTTTAGGAATCCCATCTCCAAAACTGAAGGTTCCCAATGTTTTTAAGGTGAGCCAGAAAACAATTTTTATCCCAACAGACTGCACATGTGGCTTGTCAACTTGAAAAATGTTAACTGTATTTTACAACTGACAAAGCATTAATGTTCTACCAGCCAACCAGAGATGATCGAGGCTGGTTCATCAACCCATTGGGGCCCAACCCCTGGTGGACGGCTGTCATAACCATTATGCCAGCTCTGCTTTGTACCATCCTCATCTTCATGGACCAGCAGATTACAGCCGTCATCATCAACAGGAAGGAAAATAAACTCAAGGTACTTTCCTGCTCCGGTGGAAGTCTTCACATCTCTAACGTGTCTCCAAACTGAAGTCCTAAACTGTTTTCATCCGTGTCTCCCTTCTCTCCAGAAAGGATGTGGATACCACCTGGACCTCCTAATGGTCGGGGTGATGTTGGGCGTGTGCTCTTTAATGGGCTTGCCATGGTTTGTAGCAGCCACAGTCCTCTCCATCACCCACGTCAACAGCCTGAAGCTGGAGTCAGAATGCTCAGCTCCTGGAGAACAGCCCAAGTTCCTCGGCATCAGAGAGCAACGCGTCACGGGTCTCATGATCTTCACCCTGATGGGCTGCTCTGTCTTCATGACATCAGTGCTCAAGGTGGGATGTCATTTTTTTCATGCATGTTTATGTTCTTGTGCAGGTTTGATCCCACTTGTATTAAGTCTGATTTTAAGCACCGCTCTGTCATGACACAAAAACGTTGCTTTTGCTGTTTTCAGTTTATTCCCATGCCTGTGTTATATGGAGTTTTCCTCTACATGGGAGCATCTTCTCTCAGAGGAATTCAGGTAAAAGGAAGTAAAGATGTTCAGAAGTAAAATAGTGTTATAATTCAGTGTTATTTCAAGTTAAATTGAAAGTTTTAAACTTTGTTGTACATGTTGTCTGATTTACAAACACACAAATGGACTCTAAGAGTTATTTTTTCTCGGATCTCCGGCAGCTTTTTGACCGTCTCACGTTGTTTGGGATGCCGGCCAAACATCAGCCAGACTTCATCTACTTACGACACGTCCCCCTGAGGAAAGTGCACCTCTTCACCATTATCCAGCTCAGCTGCCTGGTTCTGCTGTGGGTCATCAAGACCTCAAAGGCTGCCATTGTCTTTCCAATGATGGTAGGTAAACAGAAACCTCTAACCTCAACCTAAGTCTTGTCTTAAGATAAGAAGGTTACAGCTGTTCAGGGGTGAAAGTGTTAAAAGGTTAAACAAGATACTTGTGATTGTGTATCAGCACTGCAGCTGCTCACATTAATCTACTTTTAAATAAATCGTTAAAATGATCAGTCAGTCACTGTTGATCCATGTGCTTCAGCCAACATCTAGCTTTAACTTTAAACCTGAAAATATTTATAAAATTATTCCAAATATTTCGCTCATTTGCATGATTTTTATACAGAAATTACAAATAATTTGCTCAGTTATCTTCCTTTTCTTTTATCATAATTTGCTCAGAATCTATACTTATTTTATTGGGAAATTTGCTTTTTTTTTTAATCTCCAGTCAATCACAACATTGTTTTAAAGCTCCCCAATCCCCACAATGAAACACCTCTGTTTGATAAGTGCTATTGGAAATGAATTGATACAACAGCTCTGCTTGAATTGTAACTTTTGTGATTTATTTCTTTTTTTTTAAATCTGTTTCGACTCTCTCTTCTTGTTGCAGGTGTTGGCTCTGGTCTTCATAAGGAAGTTAATGGACTGTATTTTCACAAAGAGAGAGCTGAGCTGGTTGGACGATCTCATGCCGGAAAGCAAGAAGAAGAAGCTTGAAGATGCAGAGGAGGTGATGTTTAAATCATGGTCCACTGTGCTCATGTGCAGTTACATCACATTTAATCTGAAATGCAAGAATTATTATTATTATTTTATCTTCAGGAGGAGGAGGAGCAAAGTATCCTTGCAGAAGATGAAGGAGTCGTGCAAGTGCCATTGGGAGGATACAAGTAAGATATTCTCTATAGAAGAATTACCAGCTTAAACAAAACTTCTTCTGGAATTAATGAACCAATCTGTTATTTTTTTTATAGAGGAATACCAATCATCAACATCACAGACGAGATGTCTAAAGGTTCTTTTGGAAACACATGGAATGCCAACGATTAAGAAAAAAGGGTTCAAATAAATAAAATAGTATTACTTAAAACTCAGATACTGTAAATAATGACAAAATCTACTTACCAGCAACTCAAAAATGGAAGAAAAATGCATTTTTTTCTTTCTTTGTGCACATGGAATGAATGTGTGGAACATCTTTTTTATGAGTAGTTATTGATAAGATTATTTTTACTTTTGTTGTTTTAATTAAAAAGCAACACGAAAAATAAATGTTGTAGATAAACAAGGGAGCTTTTGATAAATGAGGGTTATTTTCAGACAGATATGTTAATCCTTTATTCATTTTGTTGTCCTGCTTTATTGATGTGGATCTATCTGCAGATGTTTCATTCAAAAATATTTACAACATTTTATTTCAACTAATTTCACATCTTTTATTTGATTTTATGGAACTTTGGGAGCAATTCGTGAGAACCAAGATTGAGAAATTAGTCTGAGCGTTGAGGATTTTCACACTGCTGTTTAGTTCTTGTCTTGTGAAGCTGTGTAAGTGGAGAAAAATGTGAGACCTCATACTTTGTACATCTTTTGCTCGTGAATGAAACGCTCAGACTTTGGTTACTCTGTTACTGTCAGGCTGAACTTTCATTTTTGAGACAGTTTCAAAATAAAAGCTGTTGCAGCAAAAATTTCAGAAGTTTTTTCCATCTTTAGTCTCATTTTAAATGTAAAATAAATCAAAACAAACTCCTGTCAGAATAACTTGTCTGTGTCCGAAAGTATTTCTATATATCAGTTTTATGTATTATATATATAGATACATGTTTGTATTTGTTACAAAATGTAAAAACTTTTAAAATAGTGTACTGCGTGAATTGTTCTATTTCTATAAAATGTACTGAAATCTTAGTAATTTATTAATTTAAGCATTATAATCAACTCATGTAATCCTGACAAATATTTTAGCATCATCACATTTAAAAATAAAAATCCACATACATTTTAGAAAGAGAGGTTTATAAAGATGGTTAAACATGTTTTTAATCTGTACTGGATGTCAGTGTGCTAACTATAATAAATTTTTATGAGTATTATTGTATGTCTTCTGTATTTGATTTAACATCCTGCTGGGATTTGAGGTGTGAATGAAAAAAAGTCAAAATCTCAAAAAAAATTGTACCACTCGCAGTGATTGTTTTTCAATTAAATTACACATTAACCTACTTATGAAATCTATTGAGCACCTTAAAAGGAATTTACTTACCAACCCTGATCCTTTTAAAGAATAAAACTGCCCTAGAAAAGAATATAAATTGACCCACTTGGTAAATTAAAATGTCATAAAACCCTTCATGAACACACTTCCCAATATTTTCAGTTTTATTGTCAGTGAGAATCAAATCAAACATCCTGAAGATTCAACAAAGTGTGTTAATTCATAGTATCATAGTCATTGTGTGTTTTCTCATATTGTTTAGTCTCTCACATCAGATTAAGTGTCAAACATTGAGGCTCTGGTTCCGACAGGATTTGGCCCACAAACAGACAGAAGTGGGCAGAGGTTCTTGTTTGCAATCAACAGATGGTTTGATGTGATGCAGATGACAGCTATGAGAGGAGGAACATCCCGAAGCGCGTCACGCTTCTGGCTCATGTGAATCACCAGAAACGAAGTGTCGACCCAGTCAGTCTTCCCTACAATGCAGATCCTCAACTGATTGATATGATTTCCTTTTATTTGGCATCACTTGGATCATCATTTTGTGGTAAACAGCTGACAGGTGAAACACAACACTGTAGGAAATCCCACAGCTCTGTTCACCCTGGGGAGGAACACAGTGATTGATTTTTGTTCTGCCTCCATTAACAAGAATTATCAGGGGAGAATCTCCAGACCAAATATCAACACTGATACCAAATACATCCACTTTTACAAAAAAACACTATGTAGAATGACTTTATGTTATTTTATTCTATTTTAATAGACAAGACATTGAACATGTGCATAAAACATTTGATGTTCTTGGACAGATAAACAGATTTTTACTGATGTTCTGAATCATTTCTCTTAATTTAATGTCTTAAAGAGGTAACTTCTATATTTCATATATTTTTTGTTTGAAAACTAGGAATAAAAAACTGTTCTCAGATATAATAAGTGAAGATCACACCTTTATTTTAAATCAGTGATGTGATTTGGTTCTTTTTTTTATTAAAACAGACAATACCAACGTCAAAATAAAGGGGAGAAAAAATAAAAATAGATATACTTGAAATGTTTTGAATAGCATTTCTTTCAACCACTGAAGGCCAGTAAGGCTTCTTGTGAAGAGGAATTTAATGGTATTAACAGGAAAAAGTGCAAATACTGATTGTGAAACATATATCGGCACAGAATCAGTGAAAAATAGCTGCGTTATTTTCTAAAAAAAATTGGCCACTGTCGGAGGAGAGGAGCAGGGAGTTTAATCTCTTCTGCCTCGGCCAGTCTTCAACCAGGACACAAACTCTTTGGCTGCCTGGTCCTGCAGGTAGGAGCTCACGTCACTGGTGTAGGTCCCATCTGCGTGGCGTCTGAATAAACTCCTGTGGAATAAAACACAAGTTTAAGTCAAAAGTTTGGATTTAAAATCAGAGACAAGCTCATGAAATCTAGAGTTAGTGTTCAGCTTTGAAATAAAGCCTGTACTGCATTGAACAGTAAACATGGTGTTAAAAGAGTGAAACACACCCATTCCTTTTGGAGTTCTTCAGCCACTGGACAAAGTCTTGTGCTCTTCTGGTCTCCAGATATTTACTGTAATCATTGGAAAACGTTCCCTCTGAGTGCCTCTTCATGTTTGGGAACTCAATTGGATCATTAAACATTGGGTTTTCACTCAATAACCTGCAAATGACACATTGAAACCAGCTGAGTGTGACACACCCTCATCTGGGACGTCACAGAAAACACATGCCTGAGAAATTCTTCTTCTGCACCAAAACATTCCTCTTTCAAATATTTAGTTTGTTAGTTAGTTCACTTTATCAAAGACACACACTTGGGTCACTAGAAAAAAAGATAAAAACATCAGACTAAATAAAATAGATAAAATAGTGGTAAAACATTTACAATATTAGCTCCAGTGTCATACAACTACATACTTACATAAATGTACATGATCCTGTACTTCACATGCTTCATAATAGAAAGTTATAAAGTTTGACAAGAAAACTGATTTACTTTGAAGTTACACTGATCTGGATCTTCATAGAAGTAATTCTGCATCTAATATTTGTGATATTCCCTAAAATATATGAAAAACAATTAATAATGAGCTGAATCAGTTGAACAAAATGTTTTCTGCTCAACTTCAATCATAACTTTTTTCTCTTGTAAATATCGACTGATGAAAACCACAAATAATTAACATTTATGGACAATAAAAGAGTCATTTCTGTTTTGAAAAGGTCATTTTTTAAAATAAATATAGAAATAAGAATGATGCCTATAAGTTGATCTTACACAGAGGTTCGGTCTTCGTCCTGGTCAGGCACCTGCCAACTGCTTTGGATGATGATGAAGAGCAGAAATCCAACAAGAGACTGAGCACTTTTCATTCTGAAGAAGAAACAGGAGACAAAAAGAGGAAAAAAAGACATTTCAGTAGACAAAATACTTAAGAAAGTAGAAAGGATTGAATAAATTCTCACCTGGTCTCCTTTCAAAAGGTTGTTTGAGAGAATTCGTGTCCTTCCTCTCTCCAGCTTCTGTTTCATGGTCCCCTCCCACCCTTTGTCTTATATAGTGGAGCTGAGGTGCTCTCGTCTCTCAGGTGACTCCCCCCACGTCACAGAAACCAGGATTTTTTCTGCTGCTCTCAACCCATTAGTCAACGTCTGGCTCGGCCCCCTGAATATATTTAACTTTGGTTAAAAAGTGACAGCCTAACAGCTGGATGGTCAAACTGTCACTTTAAGGTGTCCGAATCAAACGTGACCTCTGCTCTGACAAATAAATAGCTCCCAGCACGTGTTAAAATTACGCGTTTAAACTGCTGATGGTTAAATAAACAAAATGTGGTTCATTTTAAACATATTGAAGGAAACAAAAGTAGTTTAAGGTTAATAAAAAAAGAGAGAAATGGTTCATGTTTAAAACAATCTTTATTTTGAACCTAATCATAAACAGAAATAGTGATTTAGCCACCATACCTTCTCACATTCACATAAAAAAAACAAAAAAAATAAAAAAGCATGCAAGGGATTTTATTTCAAAAGGTCAAGTATTTTAACAAAAGTACCACCATGTAAAAAACAAACCAAACATTTCTCAAAATCAATAGAAATAATACAGAACAATGATAAAACTAAAAACGTTTCACTGTAAACGATGTCCATTTTTCACATTTATTTCGGTTTGACAAGGCATTTCTGCAGGAAGTGGCTCATTAGGGTGTATATATGTTGGTTTGCTGATCCGCTAAGGTTATGGTCCTTGTCGGTGTACCACTGTGAGATAAACACCAAAATAAAATCAATACAGAGACAAAATGATCACATTCAATGTTTCATCATCAATAAATACAATTAGGTGTGTTATTTCTGAAGATAGTCGTTTTCCATCTGAATCTTTCCTTAAATCAACACCATCAATGCCAATATTAGTTCTACTTCCTTGAGCCAATATTTACCATCGCCTCAAACTCCACTTGCGCCTCCACTAGAGCTTTGGAGATATGTGCGGCCTGCTGGAAATGAACGTTGTCTAAAAGGGAAGGAAAGCAAATCACTACGTGACTGAATGTCAAGGCTGAAATCTCCTTCTTTACTTTGTTACCAAGCGCCCTGATGAGAAACAGGGTCGTCACATGCTCAAAAACAAACCCGACAGAAAGGAGAAACTGAACGTACCATCTGCTGTACCGTGAACCAACAGGTAGTTGACATTTTTGAAGTTCTTTGCTCGGGATGTGACTGAGGAATTCTACAAGACAGAAAAGAGAAAATCTACAGCTTCACGATGACCCTGATATCTCAAGTTAGACATATGCAATGAGGCAGATATTTTACTATGTAACCGGATGGATTCTCTGAAGGCTTGCCCAAGTAGCGCTCCGTGTACACAGCATCTGAAGAAGAAGAGAACTTGGTTAATACGTTTGTGCAATCACATCAATAAAAATAAACTACAATCAAACCCTTAAAGATGATCTCCATAAACCGTAACGTTGTACCCAACAGACTGTTGAATGCTTACCATAATATTCCCATTTAGCTACTGGGGCCACTGCAATCCCACACTTGAAGAGTCCAGTTCCAGCACCCAAAACCATAGAGGTGACATAACCACCATATGACTGAAGAAAAGAACATTTATCAAACAAAAACAAGTGTTTTAAAAGATAAAGATAGCAGGAAGTGAAAGGCAACATACCCAACCCCATATAGCGATTCTATCTTTGTCAATAAAACCCATGTCAATGAATTTTCTGTAAGACAAAAATCACATGTTTTCAATGGAGAATTGAAACATATTGAGAGATTCCCACCATAATGACATACATGTTTATAAAAAGTCAAGATGACTGACAAGTTTCACATACGCCACCTCACAGCTGTTATCTGATCTTCTACTTCAAACGTCCCGAGGCGCTTGTAGATCGAGTGCAATATTTCATCGCCTTGGTAACCACTTCCTCTTCCATCAAATCTGGCGACGATGATTCCGTGTGAACTGGACAGGTATGTGCCCCAGTTCAACTTGAACTTGTAGTTTACAGTCTGACTGCAGGGGCCACCATACCTGCAGAACCATGATAAGGTTCAAGATGCACCAACAAGCAATCAGCGCATTCACTCTCCAAAGACAAAAACAAAACAAAATGAAAAAGACAGAAAATAGAGCTACTTATTTAACAGTGCCATGGCATCAGGGACCAAAGAAACTTAAATCTCTCTGTCCTGCATTTTGGCAGGATGTATATGCTTCCTGGCGGTAGCAGCAAGAACTGGAGAGCTAAAGGGAGCTCAGATCCATCAGGACTGAATGGGCCTTACTGAGAACTCTGGTTTGGTACAGAGCTGATAGATGATTCAATTCAATCCCTTCTAAGTTATTACATTCTACCTAATATTGTGCTTTAGAGCTCAGACAGTGTTTACTCACACATAGACGAGAAGAGGATATTTTTTGGACTTCTGAAAATTTGGTGGGAGCATCATCTCATACCAAAGATCTGTCGATAAAAGAAACATAAAGGTGAAAAATTGACAGAATGCTAACCGGCATCAGATTAGTAGTTCAGATCCTTTATATCCAATATCTTACGTCGTCTATAGATCATTGAATGACTTCAGCCAAGTTCTGACTGAATTTATTACAGACAACTCTGATCTCATACATTTCATATAGGCTCGTGCAAATGGTCATTTTTAAACCTTTAAATTGCCGTAAGTTTCACAAGAAAAGTAGTATAACATTTGTTCATTATTTATAAATGCTAATACTAGCAGTAGTAGTTTGCTGCACTTCTGGAAGGAATCTCATGATATTTCTGCCAGTATAATTGTGTCATAAAAAACTGGTTTATAACTGTAAATTTGCATGAACCTGAAGGAAACGTTGGAGACTGAACATGATTTAGAAACATATTGTTCTAATCCATAATCCATATTGGTCTTAGTCCCACACTGATTAGCTGTTAGTTCATGAATTCCTTAGGAATTAATCTTTATTTCTCCAAATTGAGATGATTTAAAACAGGATCTTCACAAAGTAGCATTTCAATTGTTCGTAACCTTTATACATATGCTCACTTCAAAAATAATGAAACTGTCCCTTTAATGGTTGTAGGGTTTTTATGATGGGATTATTAAAGAACATGTTTATCTTATAAAATATTGAGAATAATAATGTAAAATTGCATTGCAATGATGCATTTGAATACTAAGCTTTAGTTCTAACATTAAGCTTGCAAACAAGTGAAAAAAAAACATCAAACCAAGGGATAGTCTGAAGCTTTTGCTGTGTTTAAAGGAGGGAGTATTTGCTGTTTCGAAGCAGTAAGTATTGTCTCACCAAATCCTGCAATTCTTAAGGTGCCATATTTGATCGTTGGCATTTGGAATTCAGAGAGAATCGTCTCCTTATCCTTGTTGTCTTCCAGAATTGAGACAACTGTAAAAACAACAACGACATTTATCCTGGAAATTAGAGCTTGCTGTAACGTTTTTATTCATCTTGCTTCAGTTGAACTGTTGGCAGTAAATAATGAGTCAAAACACATTTTGTGAACTTGGCAGATGGTTGCCTTCAAATGTAGCTCCAATAGTAAAATATTACAGACTTTATGCTAAACAAGAAAAAGTGAACAAACAAACACAAACCTGCACCTGAGACCCTGTTATCCACAAGTACATAGAGGGGCAAACCTGGTCCTGGTAAATAGAAAAACACCCGAACTTTATTATTTCAGTAAGACGTTTCAGGTATGATTATTGTTCACAGATGTCTCCTACATGGTTGAGTTATTGCTTATAAGCATGTGGAAGGTTAACTGACCATAGCAGTCCATTCGGTAGAAAGAGGCGTTATCGCTTAAGTAAGCTGAGTTGTACTGACACCTGTCCTCGTATAAATTACAGGTGAGGCACTGCGGTGCTGAAGGGCTGCTTCCAAGCATAATTCTGAGGGAAAAATATAAAACATCTCATGTCACTAAATGATATTAGGTTCTTATGATTTCCACAGTCTCTTACTTGTAAAGGTTTCTCTTTCCAGGTACTCCTTCGTACTGATTACTCACAAAATATCTGTAAAAAATAATTTCAATATTTTATTTAGGTGTTACTAATTTATGCTGCCCCACCCAGATAGCTGTTTTCATCACTTACATGGCATTCTGTGTTAATTTTGATATGTAAATGACTTCCCACTTTCCAGAGGTAATAGGTGTTGCTTTGCCCTTTAGAAAAAAACTTTTATTATTTCATTGAAAGTTAAGGGTACAAAAAGTAGGATTTAAAATTAAATATAAGAACGACAATGAATCCCATGAAAATGCTCACGTTTTTTATATGATGAATATGTTTGTAGCCCTGAGAGTCACTCATGATCTTGTAGAAACTGACTTTATCCTCAGCAAAGAAAAGAGGCAACGGCACATACTGCAAAAATAAACATGTTTTTGTCATTGAAAAAAAAAAAGAAATGTGAAGAATGTTAATGTTTCGGAAACTTACATGGCCGATCCAGCCCGTCTTGCTTGTTTGCTCAAATTTCTGTTAAGAGTAAATCTAGAATGAGTTTAGTTTCATTGATAATTTCCTGATATATCAGATAACCAGAGATGTGACATCTACCTCTTTTTCTGTCCAGCTGCTTCCATCAAAGTCATAAATTTGTACAACACTGTGATTCTGTTTTCTTGTGAGCCACTGCACAGCAACACGCTCATCTGTTGCCCAGGTCACTGAGCACAACATGTGTTCACTGAATAAAAACCAAAGAAAGTGACAAGGTCTTCAGACGGTGCAGATCAGACACACTCTGTATTTCTGGTTCTGGTGTGTATGAGTAAATTATTTCAGAAACTAAATGATATACGGACTCTGAAGCGATGTCTGCAGGCGGAGCAACCAGAACACGGACGGATGGATTTGAAGTATCGACCACAAATAGTTTCACCTTGGCGACATTTGATCCAGGCTAACATAAAGACAAATAAAACAGTCTTGTTTCATAAGGTGTAAAACAAAAAAACAAACAAACAAACAAACAAACAAACAAACAAACAAACAAACAAACAAACAAACAAACAAACACATACATACATAAATAAGAATGTTAGAATATTACAAATAAAATGTATTTTGAAGCTTACAAATAAAAATAATGAAGAGATACTGCTGAGTATTTGATTCTGTAAAAAGGTTATGAAAAATATAACCTCTTATAAAAACACTCTGAATGACGTCGATGGTTCACACGCCAGGATTTTAACAGTATAGCTAGAGTTTCAGAGCACACACAGCTCTATGGTTTCTCCATACTGAGGTCATTCAAATAAAGCAGTCTACAACAGGTAGGGTTGTACACAGTCTGCCCACTTTAACACAACTTAAACAACAACTTATTTATGGCTTTAATGAGGGTTTTCGTAACTTTTGAACTACAAATTGCTTCAAAATTGCTATAGTTTGTGTTATTAAAGACACGATCTAACCTTTGCATATGGAAAAGTCATTGTCTCTGGATATTGCTCTGATCCGTACCAAGCGATCTCCACTTTTGGAACTTCTGTATCATCAAATTCTGCGTAAGCCAAGAATTTTCCAGTGTTGGACCACCATATTGCCCCATGTGATGCAAAAATTTCCTCTGAAAGTTAGAGAGAAAAACAAAACTAAGTATCAGGAACTAAATTCTATGCTCAAACACAGATGCACAGTTAATGGTACTTACCCTCGTACATCCAGTCAAAAATACCATTAAAAATCTGATTCCTCTTCCCGTTGTGTGTCACCTGTACAGTTTTCGCTGTGACATTGGATTTTAAGAAAATGTTGAAGCCTGAAACGTAGGCCTGCACAACAAAAACAATCAATTTGTACTGATTACTTTAATATCTATTAAAAAAACTACATTTCATTTTAGCTTGGCCTGGCTGTTGCATTGTTTAAATAAACCAGCAACATCAGAGAAAAGAAATAAGATTTACACTCACAAATTGACTCCCCGTTGGTCCAAAAATAAAGTACTGGATAGAAGGTGGGAGACTCACTGATGAGACAAATGTTCTGTATATAAGTCACAAAATAAAGGCAGGAAGATTTATTAAGAGATGTCGTCACAATGAATCTGATTTTCTTTGCTAGTTCAGGGTTTAAGCAGTCATACATACCCTCTTTCCAGTTTTTTTTTTTTTTTTTCAAAACACAGTGCTGTGCAAAAATTTTAAGCCACCCAGCACTTTACTAAAGAACCATTAAAAAGTTCCCAAAAAGCCTTAACACATATGATTCAGAACAAGTTTGGAAATATTATTAGTCTTGCTTTGGGTATAAAAAATAAGGGACAACAAAAGGCTTTTGCCATAATACAAAAGGGCAACTTTAAATTCATTTCAACCAAACTATTGCTAACTTTTCCATATAAATTTGGCAGGTAGGTTAACTTTGGCTACAGAAGTTGTCAGGAAAAGAACTGTTTTCATGTTCTCCTGTGTACTAATATAGTAACGATCTACAACCCCTGTTCCTGAAAAAGTCGCTGTGTAAAACGTAAATGAAAACAGAATTTGATCTGTACATTTTCACTGCACTCCAATGACCACCTCAGTTGGAATGAGGCACTGAGGATCCGAAGGTGAAAATGTAAAAGAGACTCGCCACTGAATCCAGTGAGAGAAAGAAAATAAAAGCTGGAGAAACTGATAAATCAACGGACAATGAAAGGACTCGTCCCACCAGATACAGCCAACTCAAACTCACAGGAACGATGCTTCAGACCAGGATGAGGGCGTGTATCAGGAGACAAACAAGGAAAGAAGAGTGGCAGTAAGAGAAAATGAAAGCCAGATCAACCTGTCTCCTCCTACACTTGAAACATGTCTTCAACAAGAATCTTTTGTGGAACTCGCAGCTGTTCTTCTGGGGGGAAAGGGGTGCAAATGTAGATCGGGGGCCTCTGCCATATGAGGGGTAAGACAAGTCTGCAAAAATGCTTATGAGGGTGTCAAATGTCAAAATAACCTCTGAATGACAGGATGGATGTTTTCAGTGGAATTTGATGGTGCAATATCCTAGCAGTCATAAAGTTGTGAGGAAGTGGTATATGTTATATATAATTATACATTTAAAAACAAAGAAGACATTTTGAACATTGGTGATTGTTATTAAAACTATCTCCTGATAATGTGTCTTTACCAAATAGCTGAGGTCAGTCTGCCCTTCCACTGATACAGCTGTCAGCATGTTCTCTGGCCAACACTGCTCCTTTTATCATGATTAGTCATTTTGTTATCAGGATTTTACTGATAAATATTGTGAGTGAAAAAGTATCACTCTTTCTTCCATGTGCCTTCTTACCAATTAAATACTTGTGCTGAGATCATTCTGCACAACTTCCAGTCTATATTTCCTCCCAGAATATTGTGCATTTTATGCCACAATGATGATAATAAAAGATTAAAATATTTCTTCTAACAAAACCATGATTCAATCCAATTAATTTATATTATTATTATCTATTAAAATATGTTTTTTTCCTAAAACAATCCTTTTTATTTGTTTTACAAACCTGAAAGTGTCTTTTGTTGTACATTATGTTTATTTTTTTTGCATATTAGGGCTGTAGAACTGATATGTTCACAAACCTTATGATATAATCTATTAATACTCACGATTTCTCCCTGTCATAGATGGTATATGAGGCAGTGTATGAATATCTCCAGTTCTACAGTATTAAAAACAACAAAAAAAGGGCTTTTAGACTTTTAAGTACATACAAAGTGACAAAGTAAAACAGTAAAAAATAAAAGTATATAAAAAAAGTAAAATGTAAAAAAGAAACAAAGAAAAACATTTGTTTTCTTTTTACTCTTTTTTTACATTGCTATTTTGAAACTTGCAGGATAAAACACATAAAGATAATATGATCTCACTTTTGTGTAATTGCTTTCCAACGCGACGTATTTACGGTCACCTGATAACCAGTAATCAGTGGCGTCCACTTTGGCCTGAAAATAGACAGATAAAAAAAGTAAACACATCCGATAATTTATGCAGATGAACAAAAAATGTTTGTACAATAAATGAATGAATAAGTTACCATGGTTGAATTGCTCAAATATAAATATTTCTCTTTTGTATCTGCATTGTAGAGAAAGAGATTCCTATCTTCCAAATGCAAATATTCTTTATCTGCAGACACAAGAGGGGGAAAAACCCACTAACAATCCGTGAGGTATTTAGCACATTACATGCACATTCAAGTGTTGCTCTAAAGAACAATCAGTGCAGAAGTAGTTTGATTAATAGAAACAAGGAACCTGATATCCAATACAAAGAGTAAGAGCTCGTCCTGATGGTGCTGTTGAAGTAATCCTGAAGCGTGTAAGGCCTCTTGGTAGCTCCAGATTCTGGACAGATGAGCAAACAAACATTTACTTCATTTTCTGAACATCAGATCCTGCTCCACGTGATTAAATCATAAATGTGTCAATTTAATTGCTTCAGCATCATGTTAATCACAGATTTGATGTTTAACTTGAAAACAAAACAAAACAAAACAAATGAAACTAATGGATCTTTATAAAGTTGATATGGAGGCACAAACGCGGTGGTTTAAAAAAGTAAAGAATGGATTTGTAACTTACTGCTGTAATAAACAGCTGGCACTGTTATTAACGTGATGACGACAGCCGCGCCTACCAATCCCCAAATCAGCCTGTTGTAGCCCTTTAAAAAGTGTCAGAAAAAAAGTTGAAAACCCATCTTCTGAAGTCAAAACACACACAAACGCTGCAGTATAGATATTTTCAGCTGACACTGATGGTAAATCGATTACTGTCTGACCATGATGGTGATGATGACGCTCCTGAATTCCTCTCAGTCCAATGATCCTCAAAAGTCTCCGAGCTGAAAACGCTGCTGGGTGAACATAATCTGTTTGCAGACTTTAAACTAAAGACATAAAGCTGAGCTCCGAGTTGCTTCCTACACGTCTATCTTGCATTCCTTAGACCAGACCAACGCAAATGCCTCCTTCAAACCAGCGGCACAACTTTCCAGGAGCGCAAAACTTAATGTGCTGGAATTAGGAAGTGGCTTTTTCACCGAGAGCGAAACAGTCAGCACTGCAGAGGCAGTACGACAGGAAAACACGTCTTGATCTTGTAGTAAAACTCGTGATCCATTATTCTAATGAGATATTAACCGAACAATTTAAAAATAAAAAATACATATTTCGTTGTATTTTTTAAATTTATAATTTAAAAAATTGGAAGATAAGAAAATGTACTTATTTCTGTCAGAACGAGTCCATCCATCCATCCATCCATCCATCTATCTATCTATCTATCTATCTATCTATCTATCTATCTATCTATCTATCTATCTATCTATCTATCTATCTATCTATCTATCTATCTATCTATCTATCTATCTATCTATCTATCTATCTATCTATCTGCTTTGCATGCTGGGAGATTGATGGGTTCTCATCACACAGAAAGGAAAGCTTTTTTCAAACTTCACTTTTTTGTTATTTTCCTCTTTATGTTTCTCGTCCTTTTTTGTTTTTAGTTGTAATGATTTAAAACCCTAGTTAGATTGCTGTATCTGACCATGTCTTGTGCTGTTTGTTTACAGGGATGGCCCACTATTCCCTGTAGAGACGGTTGTCCTGGCTGTGGGGGACATTGTGGGTCACAGTAACTTGGTGTATGCTTCAAGGATGGGGAGTCGTTGTATTTCTGAAAGAGGACTGGTTTGTGTCTGAGGTGCAGACAGTGGAGTGTCACTGATGAGTGTTCTGCAGGTGTCCCGTCTGTGCCCCTTCATTCCCACTGAATTGTTGGAGAAGGAGATCCAGCGCTTTAGCCAGCAGTTTTTGATCCTTAGACTTGGGGTATAAAAAAGGAGAAACTGAAGCATGTTCAGTCTTTTTGAAAGCAGGAGTTCATGTTTATAAACTGTCCCTCACAAACACTAATTTAGAATGAAGCATGAGGAAGGTTTCCACATGGTATGTGCAACAGTAGGAACATGAAATGGTTTGAGTGTGTGGATGTGGGATATAAACTTGATGCCTGTCCTCAGCAAAACCCTGAGGGGCAGGATGCTTAGGCACCTGCTCAGGCCCTGACTGAGGCAACTAATGATGCTTCTCCTGTTGGAGAGGAGGGAACTTCTCCCCCGTCAGTGTCTTCTAAGGGTAGGGAAGGAACAGAATATTACTGTAAACACTTATAAAGAAAGAAAATGACAGAATGTGAATGTGTTGACACAGAAATGGTCAGATGCTTGAGGCTGCAGCTGAGGCTGCTGTGGTGCAGTTTGCGCCTGGAGCTGCTGCTGAAGCTGTTTTTCCAGTTGAACCAGTCAAAGTCATGACACAGACTCAGATTCAGTTGCAGACTCTCAAACAGGGGATCTACACTCTGGAGGAAATGAATGAGGTCTTGGATGACAACTTTGGAAAACAACTTAAAACTCTTAATTATTTTCAATATCCAGAAAAAACTGATCAAAAACTCACAGATGTTACAGAAACCACTGAGCTAGTCTTGAGTTCTGTGGTCAAAGCAGAATTGAAAGATTTTCCTTCTCCCTTTCTAATGTTCATGCTCCAAACCAGGGCAGCAGTTAGATCCACATGATTGTGTCGCCTCATGAAATACGCAACGTAAGCAAAGGAAAGGACAACCCGGACTCTGACCACCGATCCTGGAGCCCTGAAGCAGCATGCAGTGGAGTTTTACTGCGACAGAGACTATATGGATGCCATGCTGGGGGATCTTCCTCAGCTGAGTGCTGACCAAGTCATTCTAGATGCTGATTTTTCCTTTCAGGAATAAACTGCTGCAGTTGGACAGATGGCATCAGGCAAGTCTCCAGGTTTGGATGAATCACCTGCTGTTTGGACAAAATTTGTGGGAGGTGCTTTTGGAGTGTACCAGGACGGGCAAACTGCCATCACCTCGTCGTCATGCTGTCTTCTCCTTACTCCCCAAATAGGAAACTTGACTCTAATGAAAAAACTGGACATCCATTGCATTGCTTTGCCCAGATTATAAACTGATTTTCAAAGTACTTTCCAGCAGACTGAGAAATCTTCCTTCAACTTTTCATCCACAGGGATCAATTGTACTGTGTACTGGACAGATCTGTCATAGACAATGTATTTCTTTTGAGGGATTTGTTTGATATTTGTAAAAATCACAATATAAACATAGGAATAATTTCATTAGATCAACAAGGTGGATCATCATTTTCTTTATACTGTATTATTGTGTTATTAAAGTGGGACGTTGCAAAATTTTGATGAAAGCACATTTAATGGAGATGCAAATAAAGCTTTCAACGAACAGCTGCACATGACCAGTTTTTAAGCTCTCGCATGGCTCTGGACATCATTTTGGCTGTGAGGGTAAGTTGTTTAGTTAACACAGCTCCTGGTGGTTCTGTGACCGAGTTCTTTCAGGTCTGACTATCCTCAATGAAGAATGGAACGGGTGATCCTCCTCATGGTATTCTTGGTACATGGCTTGGTAAAGAGAAAACATTGAAAATGAGTGTTTTTCATGCTCTTGCTCTAATGTCTGCCATTTTGTCCTGCCACCTGTCTCATTATCAGTGAGTAAAGAACAAGAACTGCAGGGACAGTTACCAATGAAGGCTGCATTCCAAACCCTCAATTTAACACAGCGCAGCTATTAAATATGTTAAACACTGAGAGCATTCACGGTCTTATTTTGGATGAATCTAAACACTGAATACCAAACAGTTAAACTTTGTTTTATTTTGTCTCAAGAGTTTCACATGATCCATTTCTAGTAAAGTACAGTTAACACAATCAGTCCGTGAAACTTTTTGACATTTTGAAGGTCAATGTCATTTTAAGACGGCGGTAAGTAGATCTGGTTTTTCCCAGCTTGTCTTCCTGTAAGAATCAATTACAAGTCTAATAAACACCCAAAAACTTGTGACTACCCCCTTTAAAGTCTTTATGAATCTTTCAGTTTTTACCTTGGATAATTAATTTCTATTACATGCTTTCCCAAAAATACTCAGTTAACAGTTAAGGATCTATAAAACTTGCAGGATTACCCATTTGATCAGGAAGTCTTTCAAGATGTGGACACTGAGGTCTGAGGTCTCTTAAAATAGCAACACCTGCTGTCTCAACAGAAGTGACTCACCGATGAATGGATTAAATGGAGAGTCAACAGCACCTGTTTGCGTGCATGACAGTTGACAGGTGGGCTCTGAGGGGCGATCACAGGCTCACTGACTCCCATCTCATGAGAGAGCAACAAACCAAAAAAAAACAAAAGATATATTTTTTATTCATTTTAATTTATATTAATTTAATCTCAATTCAGTGTCATATCAAGTGCGCAAACATTTTCAAGTAGAATCAGAATTTGATTGCAGGTTTTTTTATATACCACTTTAGTAGAACATAAAGACAAACTGCGATTACTTAATTTCCCGAAAGGAACCTTCCCAAGGGATTAATAAAGTATATCTTATCTTATCTTATCTTATCTTATCTTATCTTATCTTATCTTATCTTATCTTATCTTATTATTTTAGACGAAAAGAAGAAAAAAAACATCACCATGATGTTAGCAGTGAAAGGAAAGAAACAAGTGCTTTTATGTTTTTTGTGATTCATTCTGTTTCTTCATCATCTGAGCCCTGTGCCATCTGGCTGGCGTACTCAATATAGTCAAAGGCAGGGAACTTCACGGGGAGGTCACTCCACTTGGTGCAATTGCTGATCGATTTCCCTTTGATATTTACCACGAAGTTCTTCACATGAAGGCAAGGGCATTCGATTCCACGGTACATCATCATTGAACCCCAAGGCTGCAACAGAAATGAGAAACATACAAAAGTATAATAAGGTGCACAAAACATGTCAATTAATCAAGTATTCTCGTTGACAAATTGACAGTATTTTTGTGCTCTTCTGAATTTAAGAACTAAAGAAGCAACCAAAAATAATGAAGTGGCTGGAACAAGATGTTAAAGTATGTTTAAAGATGATACCAGTTATATGTCTGATGTTTAGTCTCATAAGTTAGCTGAAATGCTTCTATTTATGCAAAATACATGTATTTTCAAATGGTTATTATTTTAGGATTTAAAGATCAGTTTATTCAAAACTTTCCCTCAAAATAAAGCAAATTTTAATAGGAGGTGAAACAACTTTTTTTTACCTGACCGCACGTTCTGCAAGCTATGACACCATTAGTCTCATAGTCCAGAAATCGCTCCTGAAGAGCAGCATTTTCTCTCTGAATGAAAAGTTCCCTAAACATCATAAACAATGTATTAAGTACATTACAAAAAGTTTGAATAATGAAAACAAGTTTAAAATTCTTATTCCTACCTGAACTGTGAAGTAACATTGACTTTGTGCATGTTTTCAATGACGTTGATGTCTTCACCACTGCATATGTTTTTGTTACAGTTCCGACAGCTAAATTTAACATCGGATGGTTTTTCATTTTTGATTGCGTTCTGCTTCTGTTTTGTTTGTCTCACTCTCTCCTCCATTATAGCCTGAAGCTGAAACTCTGTGATCTAATGAAGAGAAGTATTTCAGTTTAGAGTTATGGAAGGTTAATGTTTAAACACAACCTCTAAAAATACTTATCCAGTACCTGTTTGTTATAATCCGCTAGTTTTAAGGCTTTGATTTTTTCGATAGCTTTGTTCATCATCTCCTCGCGGTATTCGTTGACACACTCCTTTTCTGCCACTCCAGAGTTCTTTACATCCACCACAGTGTAGGAACTGTCCTCAGCTCTTCCTCTGCCTTTAGCCTGCAAAAAGAAATGGATAGTTTCAACAGTGAGATATCCCTTACTCATTAAAATATAACCAGGAGTTACTCGTGAGCAGCTGAGGGAACAAGCCAAATTTCCATCTCAGTTCGGGTCCCTAAACCATTGAACCAAGACAGGCGGCAACTCCTGCTGTTTTTAAATCTCATCTTAGAACTCGGTTTATTCTTAAAATAATCACGTGAGATTTTAAATATCCATTCGAAATATTGATTTCACCTTAAATGTTGTATATTTGAAATGACCTGATACAACTCTAATTTTATTTTGTATTTATTAGAAAATTTTCATTCTGTCTTGTTTATATGTCTCTTGCTATCTTTAACATCCTCTTGTACAGCACATTGGCCAATGGCTGTTATTTAAAACAAGCTTTATTAGTAAATCTGATTTGATTTAATTTTATTTGAACACACTACTTCATTCTGAAAAGTGTCACGTGGAACCGGATGATGAATGTCACGTAACTTGAGACATTTAAGGGAGCTGAGAGGCACCAAGACCATTCAAAGTCATTTGAAACAGTGTGGTCTGTGTGCTGAATGACCTGTAAGGTACTTGATCACACAACCAGGTGTCATCATTTTGTATGGGCCAGGGAGAATTTACACTGGACAAGGGATCAGTGATGTCCTCTGATGAAAGTTGATTTGAGTTCAATTAAAAATGGTTGGATTTACATGAGTTTTCTGGGCATGTCCCACTGGGAGGAGACCCACCCAGTCAATCTTCTGAATTTCCCCGCTTCTGAGGTCCTTTTACAATCTCTCACCATGACAGAGTGTTACTGGAGTGAGGGATGTCTGGGTTTCTATCCTGAACCAGTTGCCCACATGACCTGATTAAGTACAAGAAGATGGATGAATGAACAAATGTTCGAGATGAGGAAATCCCCATTATATGCTTTTATTTAAATGCTTTCATTTTCATTGTATGTGCTTTCATAATGGAATATCACTGTAGTGGGAACTTTTTATATTCACCCAAAAGCCAAATATCTCTAACTTTCTGTGACTAGTGTATATACATTGAAAGGAAATGGGCTTTTTCTGCTCTGGGTGATTCTACAATGCAAGACCAAGATCATTTTTCAGATGTTGGAAGATAAATCTACAGCTGGGAAGGGGAACACCACTTCTCGCATCTTCCGTTGCATATGTTTCAGGACTACTTGTTAGGATACAACAATCTGTGAGGCCCACTGATCCACATGATGACACCAGCCTGTTGCATTGCTCACAAATAGAGTGAAAAGAAAAAAAATCCAGTCAAAAACCAGGTGAAACAGATGATATTCACAAAAAGTGAATACATGGCAAAGTTTAAAAGTAATAGAACTTTAATCCAGACTATAAAGAAAACCTTTCATACAGTTCAAACTATAGTTTTTGTTAAGGAACCTTAATTGTTTCAGCTTAAATATTGCAGTTATGCAAATCTTTCACATGTGGCGAAGAAACATAAGTACCTACTCTGATAAAAATCAGTTTTTTCCTGTTGTTAACTTGTTCTTGTGGCATTTTTCTGATGCTGGAGAACATACATTAAGCTCATAATTTCATTTCTGAGTATGCACTCAAATGGCGGTGAATCAGTAGTCGATGCAAAAATGCGTCTGAAAAAGAGAGTGTTTGTAACGTAGAAAAGCCACAGGGTGGATCAAAAGCTCCTACACCGCTAGCTCTTAGCTAGTGGTAGTGCTAGCATAAACATACAGCCCTCAGCAATGGAGAGGGGCAGGGGGATTCGCCGCGCCAACGGTTCTGCACGCAGCACAGGGGCAAATTGCTAATGAGCTACTACCGCTATGCAGAAACTACACCCTATAGAAAATGGCACAAGGTTTGTGATTTGGAGCAAAAACGTCATAATCATAATTTAAAGACCACTGAGGCACTTTAAAATAGCTCAAAAGATGATCAGAGAGGGTGCTTAATGACTTATAGTAATTTCTTAGGGTTTTAGTAACTGGACATAGAAGTAATGGTCATTATGTCACTGACCTGAATCATAGCAATCTCATTGGTTGAAAGACCGTATCGAATAACAAAATTGCAGGCTGGTATGTCCAAACCTTCCTCTGCCACAGTGGTAGCAACCAGAAGATTGACTTCACCAGTTCTGAACTTTTTCAGCACATCTTTTTGCTCTGCCTGAAAAAACAAAAGCACAGGTCACATGTAATATGTTCAATATACTGGAGTCAAATGGAGAATATCATTGTGCACTTACAGCAGTCATTGGTTTAGTATCACTCTGGTCTCCTCCTCCAATGACATGAGAAGGTTTAACTCCAACGTCAGCAAACTTGGGGTTTTCCAGAATCCACTGACTTAGAGTAATGGCACTGTGACGTGTTTTGGTGAAAATGATCCCTCTGGCTTTGTCCCTAGTGCTAAACTCCTGCAAAATCTTTGTTCTTAGTTTGGACAGGCTGTCATTTTCATAATCTGGATTCTTTGCAAACTTCTCAAGTGCTTCTTTTTTGTCTGATGGAGAAAGAAAAAAGTAAGAGTTATTTAACTTTATATACAGTAAGTCTTCATATACAGTAGACACTGACTTTACCAGTTTTTATTGTGTTCAGCTAACCCCTACTTTCCACTGGATGTGTCAGCAGCACGTTACTGAAGCAGCACGTCTCGCTCGCGTATTCTCCTGCTTGGCCCTTTCCACCAGGTGCGTATCAGACGCGTAGCAGCAGGAAAGCAACCGTCATTGAAAGAGCACGAAGTCACGCGAGATTAGCAAAATCACGCGTGACTTCGTCAGTATACACAACAACAAGCAGAAAAAAACTACAACATGGCACCAAAAGGTTTGTGTTTTATGTTCTGTCCGTTTTATGTAAATATGAAGGACATTTAAAGATCCAGAGGGCTGCTCCCTCGGAGCATATTTCGGTTTTGGAAAAGTTTACAGCGGGGGTCTGCAAAACCCAGTACTGGAGTGCTATTGTTCAGCAGTTGTCTCTGCTTCACCACTCCTCAATCAAACAAGGTTGTGAGAACTGTTTTTGAACCTCGATCTTCAAGGTAGACGTCTTCCTCTTTCCAAAATGTCGAACTTGTGACGCGTTTCAGACGCGTAGCACGTAAAAAATAGAACCGGCGCGTATGTGCTGCGAGATGTTGTTCCTGAGACGCGTTCGACTCATGCTGCTGATGGATGCGGTGGAAAGGGTTCTATTGACCACAGCGGTATCTATCAGCTGCGTATGATGTGCTGCTGCAGTAACGTCCTGCTGACGCATCCGGTGGAAAGGAGCGGTTAGACCTATTATACTGACTCAAGGAGACTAGATTCATTCACATTTTCAAGTACCACTTGTCCAATTTGTCCATTTATACTATTCTCATGAATCAAAAGCTCAGAACTCAAGAAGTCAAAACTATAAATAAGGATAGGCTGATACATCGGGCGGCGGCGGCTGATACATTGGGCGGCCGATAAGATAAGATGTTTGATTGTAATTATGTTCAGCACGCAAAATTAAGATTGGAAATATCGGCAGCGCATATTGGTCATTCGCTTTGAGCACTATATATTGGCATCAGCATTAGAAAAGCTAATATCAGGTTAGGGTTAGGACCTATAACTATAACTATATAAAAGCTTGGCTACGTAAAGAGCACGATACAGAAGAAAACCTAACAGCTACTCTAAATGTCACTACAGAATTTTAAAACTTGCTAGGCTACGCTAATCGACGGCTAGCCTTGCAGGTGCAACCAATCTTTACATTTGGAATGAAAGGAAACATGCAAAGTTTAGAAAAAGTAACATCATTTTGTAAATCTATAGGACCGTAAAGGAGCTGATGAAAAAGCTAAAAGTTCACCTTTGAACAAATTGGTGAGGAATCTCTCAGCAGGTGTTATTTGTATGTTCTGCTCCTCATCTACTGATGTTTTCTTCTTCATTTGCTCTGAGTGGAATTTGTTCAGGTAGGCGAGGGCATCACGCATGCGAATGGTGTTGCTGAGAATCAGCCCCTCGTTATACCTTCGAAGGTACTCTGCACAAACACGAACTGTCTGATCTTCCTCTTTTGCAGCTACAATGGAAAGAGAATAAGAAATAAATCTATAAAAACAACATGACTGTCTTTAGTAAAACAAAAAAGAAGCCTGTAAGTTAATGTAAACCTAAATTATTAATATGGCAATAACAGGTTACAGAAGGAATGATTATGGATCTTAAGAAAGATGAAAACAAGTAACAGAAATAAATACATTTAAGTTTATCAGATCAATATCACACATTTACAAATAAAGTCAATAACAACCCATAATAGTGTTGTATATAAAAATGTTCAGCTCACCTTGTCGCTCTTTTTGAACAGCCCACTGTTCATAATTCTGCGTGCCCAGATCACAGGTGGGGCTAAGGTTGGCCTGTTCGTGAATGGCATTCATGATTGTCTTGATCACATCACCAAAGGGATCCTGAAAAGAATATGGTTTAAACATACAATTAAAGTTGAGCTGTAAATATGTAAACTACCCAATTTAAAAAAATATCCAATGAAAATTCACCTCTTTTCTATTTTCAACAGTCAAAACACTTTTTCTTAGTTCCTTCCGGTTTTCTTTGTGGCTTCTTGTCATGATTTTTGAAGCATCCAAGTTTGCACAAATCTGTAAATAAAACACATTTGGAAAGAGAAAGACAACATCACACAGCTGTTCTGGTCAAAGTCAACTGACAGATGATTTATATGTAGTAGTTATATGGAAAACTGAGATCAGTATTTACTCTCATGATGTGCTCCACAGCTTTTCCCAGTGTGTTAGCTCCCCCAACTCCTGGTGAAGCAGTTAGGCCCAGGATCTGAGGGAGGGGTACGGGCGTCTTCTCCTCCTTCTTGAGCTTCATGTTCTTGTGTTTTTGTTTCAAATATCGCATCATTATGTGGTTATACACTCCTCCCTTCTGAGTATGGTGACATTCGTCTATTATAATCAATGTCAGATCTAGAAGAAAAGATGACAGGATACAAATAAACACACTACATCATTCTATAAATCGTATCATGAATGATAGATGGCAATAAGCTACAAACTCCCAAACAAAAATTTGGGACAGTTGAAAATATACATTAGGCTCATTTTTGTCAATAAAATCTCAGGCTTTAGTAAAGGAAACAATATCATCAACCAAGTATTGATTTATGTTTCAGTTAAAACAAAAAGATGGAATTTCCCCAAAGATTAGAGCAGATCTCAGAAAGAGAAGTCAGCAGTTTTGTAGGAACATCTGACACAGCAGTTTAACATCTGTTCAAGCACTGCCTGCTTAAAAAAATATAACTTCAGCTGATTGGCACCTAACAAAAGAGTGAGCAAATGTACATTTGAATATTACAAGTTAAAAACTGTTATTCCACTTTGCCCCAGGAGGGAAAGGGAATGTAGAGTGGCAGCTTGATGTATCGTGATGAAGGCTCTCTTGTGAATTTGATCAGCCACACGCTGATGGCTTGAACAGACGTGCGGCCTGAAAACCAGGAGGGGAAAAAAAAGAAAAAAAGAACATGCTTTCAAGTGTTTCAACAAACAGCATATGCTCCTCTGAGGTGGCTATTCCACCTTGGACTGGCGACTGCCAACAGGAGTGAACACCAGACTTGACAGGATCCTGTCGGGGGAAATCCTGCTTCGAGTCCCCTGGGGGGGGGGTTCTATTCCAGAACGTGTCAGTGTCGGAAGTCCAGGACAGATTTCAGCTAACAGCTTTAAAAACCAAGATGTAGAGATGAATTAGCTTCTTTAGCAGTAAGCGCAAACATCAACGTAAAGTTTCTTAACATTTAAAACTTTTCATCTCAATTTCAACCAAAAAAATAGATTGGAAAACGTAATGCTTCATTATGTAAATATTTATTCTTAATATAATACTTTTTATTTTATTTTAAATAGGAAAACACTGTATTCACAGTCTGTGAGGTTTCAAATGATAATTTCTTTTAAATTGTTGGTGTTTGTTCTTGTTTTAATTTCATTTTACTTTCATGTTGTGTAACTTGTAAAGTTTCCCCCTCTGTGCTTTCAGTGTTGATTTCTGTCTCCCCACCCTGCCGGATTTTAATTACTCAACCTGTATTTCTTACTCATTACATCACATTTTCAGTTGCACTTCAGTTTCCATTGTTGTCTTTCATATTTGGTGATTTATCATGTCAAGTCTTGTTTCTATATCCTCTCAAAAACGTAGTTTTTCTAAACACTGAATAATAAACATTTGCAGCACCTTTAGCAGTCTTATTTTTTTTAATATTCTTCAGTCTCCAGAACCTTGGCAGCTTGTTTAATCATCTATTTCACAATAAACATGTCATGATATTGATGAATTTTACTGTACCAATGGTTGATGCATGACTACAATTGCAGGATATCTCTTGAGCTTTGGAATTGTTTTTATAACGTAACAGATTAAATTACAAGTTCAGATCTTTAAAAATTATGAGACGATATTTCACATGTTCTGGTAAAATCTTTTGAATAATGTCAGTTTGGAGAAACCTTGAATCCTATTGGACGGATGAGCTAATGGCTCATCTGAAAAAGATCAAACTGGTATGCTGCCATCTTAAATGATCATCTCACATTTATTATAGTGGTTCGTGCCTTTTGTTATTTATTGAATAATAGATTGAATAATTGAATATTTTCAGCTGCATCATCAGCAGCTGGCTGCAGCCCTTCTGGTGAAGGCTGGGCACTTCCTGCAGGGATATCCAAATACTTCTCTCGGAATAAATGTTTTTGCTTTCATTAACGTGTGATGCATAAACAATAATAATAGATTAGTTATTATAGGACAGATGAGCTAAAAGCTAAAATGAGCAGGGTGAATTCAGCTGACGTTAATCGTCGACTTGTTTTAGGAAGCAAGTTTGACTTATTATCAAACTGAGATCAGTCATCAGCAACAGGGAAGACATTGTTAAAACACTTTCCACAGAGACTCAATTCAAAATATTATGATTTGAATTTAAGGAAAATGTTTGTTTCCTCTCTCTATTTTTTCATTTATATTCTTTATATTCTCCCCGACCCATCTCTCAAACACCATCATAAAGTTTGCGGATGACACCACGGTGGTCGGACTCATCTCAGGAGGGGATGAGTCTGACTACAGAGATGAGGTCAACAGACTGACTGTGTGGTGCTCTGCCAACAACCTTCAGCTGAACATCACAAAAACAAAAGAACTCATCCTGGACTTCAGGAAGGGCGGAGAGGAACTGGCCCCTCTCTACATCCATGGCGACTGTGTGGAGAGGGTCCACTCCATCAGGTTCCTGGGCGTGCAGGTCTCTGATGATCTCTCCTGGTCTGCAAACACCACAGTGGTGGTGAAGAAGGCTCAGCAGCGCCTCCGCTTCCTGAGAGTGCTCAGGAGAAACAACCTGGAGGAGAGGCTGCTGGTCACCTTCTACAGAGCCGCCATAGAGAGCATCCTGACGTACTGCATCACAGCGTGGTACGCGGGGTGCTCAGTGGCAGACAGGAGGGCTCTGCAGAGAGTGATCAACACAGCCCAGAGGATCACTGGCTGCTCTCTGCCCAGCCTGGAGGACATCGCTAACTCTCGCTACCTCAGCAGAGCTGGCAACATCATCAAGGACTCCTCTCACCCCTGTAACTCTCTTTTCAACCTGTTACTGTCAGGAAGACGGTACAGGTCACACAAAACCAGGACCAACAGACTCAGAGATAGCTTCTTTCCAAAAGCTATCTCTGTAGTGAACAATAACAACAAAACCAGATCAAATCTGCCCACAAAATTTCACACATTACTGATCATATTGATCAACGTGCAATAAAGTGTATATATATTTTCATTTATTAGTACCCTTTGTTGTTTTTACTTATACTTGATTGTTTTTGATTGTTTTGATGGTTTTACATTTTTGCACCAAGTTAGAAGCGCTCAAATTTCGTTGTACACTGTACAAGGACAATAAAGGCTATTCTATTCTATTTATTGCATTCCACTTAGATTTCATTTAAGTATGAGGTTAAATCTTCAAATTGTTTTGTCTTGATTTGAAACCATGTGAGTGTGAGCCCAACTCTCCACAGGACATTTCTGAGAAGATGTAATTTACCCCAGTGGGACCCTCCTGGTAAAACCAGGGTCAAAAAGTTAAAACTGGGATGAAAAAAAAAGAATCATACCGCTCAGCTTCACCCCTTCATCCTCTCCATTGTTAGCCCTCTCCAAGTAGTTTTCCAGAATTTGGGCAGTACAGATGATGATGTTGTTTCTCTCCACAGTCTTGGCAAAAGAGATTTTGAGCTGGGAGTCGCCGCTGACTCTTTCTACTCTGTATTTGTGCTTTAAATAGGGCAAAAACTCGGTGGAATAGTGCTGCTCAACAAGAGGAATCTGCAGGACACAAGAGCACATTTATTTTAAATGGAAGACTTTAAATGTTTTTGCCACAACAGCCTATTTATTATTTTAAAGCATTGTGTCTTTACCACAGCTGCCACACCCACCACAACTGAGTTTGTACAGGACTTTTTTTTGACTGTTTAAGGCCGGGCTTTTATGTTAGATGAGCAAATGACACAGAAGACTTAGCACATTGTTTATAAAAGCAGTAAACGCCCTTTTCGGCACAAACATGACTGCCCGAGTGATTACTGTGTTGCATTCAGGGGTAAACAATGGCTTTAACTCAAACTAACTACTTTTGCAATGTGTTTTTTTTTAGCTCATTCTACGACGCTGGAATATTTAAATCTTATGGCTTGGAATTTGTGGTGGGTTGACCCACGAGTGCAAAGTAACTTCAGTGTTTTTTTGGAGGACTTTGAAACGCACATACGAGAACAAGCGAGATACATCAGACTGGGATTGTAGTACCTTGTTCACCAGGACAACCACCTTCCCTGGTTTCCCTTCCTCTCTCCTGCTGTCCAGATGTTTCATGGTAATGTAAACAGCAGCTCTGGTTTTGCCACTTCCTGTCGGGAGGCATATAATAATGTTTTTTCCCTCCAAAGCAGGTTTTGCAACTTCCATCTGATAATCCCGAAGTACGATTTCGGGTTTTTCGGGGCTTCGGGTTGCAGCTGTTGCTGTTGCTGCTGCTCCTAAATCATTTACATCTGCAATTCAGAGTAAAAATTCAGAGTGAGACAAAACTTCATGTGAGAAAATCACATTTTATCCACTGCAACGGAATGATGTTCTCTTATAGCTGCTTTTGGAAAGGTAAAAAATGCACACACAGTCGACGCCCCCCCCCCCCCACCAAAAAATAAAAAAAAAACCTGGAAAGCAGGATCTCTAGGTTTATGACTTCACATTTTCCACAGTGAAACTGCTGACTCCAAACCACAGCAAAAGGGGATGCAGCTCAACACTATCCAGTCCCTTTACGCCAAAAGAAGGCACATGCTATATGCACCACAACTTATTGATCAAACCAAATATATAATCTAAAATAATCCATATTCAAAAATACACAAAAAGAAAAAAAAAACAGACAAAAATCATGAACAGATTTTTCCCTTTGAAGTTGAGATCTGCATACACTGCATCAACTTCAGTCCTGTTCTGCTCATTTCTTTCATGTGGCACTTTTTTTTTCTTGTGCAAGCAAATAAAACAAACTACAATCCAGTCAAGTCAGATATAAAACTGCTGGGAGACTCATTAGCTCTGTTAGCATTCAGGATAATACATGACTAACACACACTGTGCAATGTGCAAGTTCCCCTCTTTCTGTTACCAGGTCCACGTTTCCTCCCCCCCCACATGTGCAGACAGCTTTTAATTTTATTTCCAGACTTGCCTGAGGTTAAATCGTTGTTTCGAGCAACTTCATGTGACTTTTGGTTAGTCTAATTCAAGTCTGTACTGAATTAGATCTGCGGGAGGCCTATGAACATTTTACCAGCAGTTCCCAGACTCTGTAATCATGAGCTAGATAAACAATCATAGAACAAACAATTTACTCTAATAACAAATGAAGTCAGTTCATTTCAGAGAACATACAGAATGTTCTGCATAAGCTGCATCTCCCATGTGCTTCGATATAGTGTCGATTTTCTACCAACAGCGTAACAAATTCCATTTACATGAGCACACAGAGATCTGTCATGAGAGGTCTTGTCTGTTTCCTTAAAGCAACAACTGGTTTTAATCTCACCTGAACTACCAGGTTTACTGGTTATTCTAAAAAAAACCATGAGCGTCGACACGTGATCGATTCCCATCATCCTCTGCTCTCAGCCCCAACGGGACGATCACAAGTGAATGAACTTGTGATGCATGAGCCCAGAGGTGTGGAGGAAGGCTGGACTCCACGGATTCTTTTACAATCTGCCAATATGAATTCTCCATGTGGTTTTCATTTGAAGCAACACATTGTGTCCTCTACAACCTCTCAGTGGTTCTTCATAGTTCACACATGGAACTTATTTATTTTTGTCACAGAAATGTTCCACGTCGATACTACAACTAGCCTCATTCTGCCTTCAGGAAACTAACTGAAGATCCATCATACAGATTTCTAACATGAACTTGAGATACGTTTTTTGTCTTCAGAGGTTGAATGAGAACTGATTTCATGGTTTACTAAGAAAGTTGAAATACTTTGACTGTGTGACGGAAGGTGAACGCGTCCCACCTGCATCTGTTGTGTCCATGTTCTCTAATCCATCAGCACTTGCATACAGATCTGAAGAAAAGGTACAACATTAAATTCAGTTACAGTCATAAAAGGCAGAAGTCTTTTTCATTCTGTGTGCTGGAAGCTGCTATAAAAGTAAAACATTTAAAATAATTAATCTTAAATGTTTTATTTGAAACGCATTTGACAAAAAATAGAATAAAAAAATAGAAAAAAATGCTTTCATTTATAATAATTCTCACATATGTGCAGAAGTTGGATTTCTTCTGTAAGAATATTAATTTTGTATAAATTCTTTTCAATATTCGTGTTGCCCAAAAACCTCATTAGACTAAATAACAAGTTCAAGGCAGCATTTTGCAGCTTTCAGGAAAAGGCAAACAAAACATCTATCAAGCTGCTTGTGTTCTATGATTGTCTATAAATGTTCCTGATTTTGATCATTTTCACTGAATTTCTTGGTAAAATATAGACAGTTTAGGTGTTTTTAAGGTTTTTTTTTCTGTATTTTATGTTTCTAATGTTGCTGTTGCGATATTTGAAATGCATTTAATTAAAGTTCATATTTCCTCCTCGTATAAATCATCCTCAGTTTCTTCATCTCATTATCAGATCCTTATTTTTGCTTCCTGCGACCTTTTATCTATCCACTGTTGTGAACTTTGTTGTATGTTTGTTCTTAACGCGGCAACTTTAACCCTCTAAACACAAATGTTCATCTTTAACACACCTGTATCTTAGAGCTCTACCTCATCAACAGGATTGGCACTTTCCTCAACATCTAAACACTTCAGGTTTTGAGTGCCAATAACAAAAATAATATAAAATATTATTTAAGCTGCACAATATCAGAAATATGTGCAGGCAGCCATCTTTTTGCACTTTAGCATCACTGCCACCATAATTTAAACCAAGTCAGGTTGTCCAGGGGAACGAGTCCATCTTATTGAACAAATAAGATCAAATTGGTGAAATCAGAAGATTAATTTATAAAATATTGTGGCATATAATTACATCATAATGTATAACAATAAATTTTGAGTTTTTAGGCAATTATTTTTATCAGGGTTAATAATAAAGTTAGCGGTGGCCATGTCAGTATCAATAGATCTTTGTCAGGGAACATAGAACAGAATGTTGCTGTGAGACCTGTAGCGTTCTCCTGAGGCTGCTCGCTCATGCTGATTTCCATGTCCTCTGTGCTCTCATAAGACTGAGGTGCTGGACTGTCCGCTGCAGCTGCATCACCTGCAAATCCAGATGTTATTATGGTTCAGATAATATTAAGAAAAACAAATGAAACAAAAGCACTGGAACTGACGAAAAACGATCCGCAATAAACTAATATGAGTTTAATGTGGATTATACTGTAATACTGATTGTTAGCTAAAGAGGTGGGATTAAGGATGTTGTAACACAATTATCATGTGCTTTGCAAAGTCTCTCTCAACCACATTAAAATACAGAAGACAAATAATGTTTTTCCTGTTATAAATGTAAATCCCCCAGAGAATGAGAAGATGGTGTCTCACCCTTCTTCTCACACTCAGGTGCTCCACCTCCTGTCAGTTCATACAGGTACTGGTGGTCAGTCTCGCGTAGAATTTGTAGAAATGTTGAAAACCATCCAGGTGGACGTTTCACGATTCTGCTCAGAAGCTCACTGGCTCCATCCCTGGGACCCTTGTTTGCTGTTTCCGCTAAAATCTAGAAGTTTGAACAAAATAAATGGAGATAATATGTTATGCAATCCAGGGAGGTGCAGTCACCTTCTGAAGTCACTGAACGTAATCTAGTCAGAGAAGTGAATTTGACTGCCATCTAGTGGTCAGAACACTGAATTAAATGAAAGTTGATTTGGAAAAGTTCCCCCAAAAATTAATAAATGAAATTGGCTTCTGAATAATTTGTATATTTATTAAAAATATACGCAAGGACTTTAATTCTTTACTTTAATTAGTGTATCTCTTGAATTGCAGAAGTCTGGTCACACCAGACTCTCAGCGCCTTTCTGAGGCCTCCGCCGGTCTGAGCTTGTTTTTTTTACCGCGCATGTACGAACCTCAGACTGGCGGGTTTTAAGAACGTTGGGGCCTCAGAGTGGCGCAGAGAGTCCAGTTTCATACTTACTTTCTCCTTGTCGTCTTCCGTCAGGATCTTCGCAGAGAAACATTCACGACAGACTTCTTCAGTCTTCATCGTAACGAGACTGGGAGCCAGTACATTAATAAGCTGGACGCAGTAATCATTCTCCTCCTCTTCTTCAGGTTCAGGGGGGTTTAATAAATAATCTGCAGCGTGTCCCGAACCTCCGTGTGACAGCGCGTCAACAAAAGCCCTGAACCAGCCATCAGTATGTGGCCTCTCAATGATAAAACTAATAAGTAAATTCGCAGCCGATCCATTACCCTCATTTCTCAGTTTCTGTCTGATTCTTTCCTTCTTATCGTCTGGAATAAAATGCAAATAGTTCAGAACCGGTTCTACGGTTATTTTCTCTTGGAGCCTCTGCCGGAAGTCTTCAATGAGCCCCTCGCGAATGATGTCGCTCTCAGACGCCATGGTCGCTCATCTGTTCGATAAAAAAGCCAAACTAGAACCGAGACTGGATTTAAATGATGACTCACTGTGCTTGTAGTTGTCAATGATATCGTGTTAAATTTCAGTTTCGTTTTTCCAGAAATCAAAACTTATCCTGGCCACTAGATGGCACTGTTGTAACACTGTAGTTTAAACCCACTCTATCAAAACCAAAGTTCAATAAACAGATGGAAAAAATTGTATCAACATAAAATTATTGCAATTATACTTATACAAAAATATATTTTTGAAGGGAATTTATTCAAATGCAAGAAAAAAATTAGGGCAGGTTAGAAGCAAAATAACTAGTCTAAATCTGGGTAATCTGTAGTCTGGATTATTAATAACAATATTGATTTTGAGTCTAGATACTTATTTTAAGCATCAAAAATTGAGAATAAATTTGCTAGTTAGTTAGTAATTTAATATTGAAATAATAATAAAAAATGCCTCAAGACACTAATTTATGTACAAAGAAAAAAGGCAAATTGTTTACCATTAAAAACACACATTGACAAAGTAACATTTAAACCAAAAAATTAAATTTTTAAAATTTTGAACATAACATTTTGACACATTTGGAAGAGTATGTGAGAAGTTTTAAAAGTTTAGGTTTCACTAAATGACTAACTGTTATGTAACTGTTATAATAAGAGGTTTAGCTACTGCACAGATTATAGAATTTATTTTTATGTTTATTTTAAATCTGAACCCAGTCTTAATTTACATCTCTGTAATTACATATAAAATAATTCTCAATTCATTTTCAGTTGCTTGTATTGTGAAGGTAATTTAGGGTGAGTTAGATGCTCCTCTGAATAAACAATCTATATCTACCTATGCTTCAAAAGTTGAAGAGGAAGAAATAAGTGAAACAACTGGAACTTTGTGTTTTCATTTATTGCTTTCACAGCTTCAAAACAAGCATCATCACTACTATGTTTTTTTTTTCAACTATAGAATCTCTTAATTAATTCATTCAGTAAAAAATAAGTCAGAATTATATCAACATCTTGCAATGAGGTTTCATTTTCTACAAATGTCTAATGATGATAATCTTGCTTAAATGTACATTGATAAGAATAAAAAAGAAGGAAAGCAACAGGACTTACTGATGGATGTTTGAAATGTAAAGATGCTTGGTATCTGGAAGTGGTTGTATAGGCACAAAAAATTTTTTTGTTGGGGGGGGTCCTCATGTGCAAAACTAATGTAAATTTTAGAGAATCACTCAGTTTTCTTTTCTCCTAATTGAACACAAGCTTGAAAAACAACAACAACATATATATTGACATCATTTAGTAATGTGCTACTTTGGGCTTGAAAACAGTGCAAACCAGTATATAAATAGATAGTACAACACATGCGTCTTTGTAGAAACGCCTGCATACTTGCGTGTCCGAGGCCGGGATAACAGCACATAATCCTCAAATCTGTGTGTAATGATATTTGCCCAAACAAGCATGTGTGATGTGTTCTGCTAGCTGAACATTTTACAGTAGGTTCACATCAATGACTGCAGTAATATTAATAATGCACATTATTTAAAGAAATTTGAAACGTGTTTGATACTGTAAATAGATTACAGTGCGATTCTCCAAAACCCCTGAGAAGACAGGCATACATCTGATGGTAAGAAAAGAGTTCTCACACCTTGGTCATAGTGTTGAATTATGCTAACAGCAGCAAAAAAGAAAAAAAATCTCGGCAAACCCCCCAAAACACTGGCTTTACTCTGGAAGCGGGCTCTAACTCTAATGACCTGGTTCAGCAATGACTGTTGAGTGTACGATTGAAGAGTCGTGCAGCATCCTCCCTCCCAGGAGAGGAAATCTACAGTATGCATGGCCTTGTCAGAGAGCTCAGTGTCAGGTGCTTTGCAACAATTTTAGAAACTGGGGGAAGGCTGTGTCATCGTTTTTCCTGTTTGTAACAAAGTCACCTCCACATACTTCAGGTTACACAAAGCAGTACCAGGCTCTGCTTTGGCTTTCTCACTTGTTTCAGAGTCTAAGGATGCATAGGTCAACTGCCTGAACAAACATCTGTGCACGCGAGCTGCCAGCCAGACTTGAAGAGATTAATGGGGCCGTCACCATCCAGCACCCATAATCTTTAGTAAAAGCTACCTTCTTCTTTTTGGCCTGTTTCTTTAGAAAATAATGGTCAAATGTTCTGAACGTTGATGGGGAGTTTTGCATCTTATTGACATTCTTCACACTACATCTTTGTTTCTTCTACAGATGATGTAAGAACGGCTGAACCTGTGGTTTTCTTCTACCTCAATTCTAAACAGGCATGGTAGTTAAAACTTTGTCTCTAAGTTGATTAAAGCTATAGTGCGTAACTTTTACATGTCCGTGAATGTCCGTTTCAGCCAAGCCACTATTAGAGGAGATGACACAATGCAGATTAAGCCGATCGGCTCCTCAAACATCTCACGGTATTTTTCAATATATATCATTTTTACTTTGCGTGTCGACCGGCGACATTCCCGCGCTGGCGCGCAGGAAATTTCGTCTTTTACGTCACAACAAGAAGGGAGGGGGAGGACGAGCGGAGAGTCTCGTAGCAGGAGGCAGAGTGCAGGCAGAACGGGAAAGCGACATGGCGGAGAAGCCAAAGAAACGGCCGAGACACACTTATCTGGAAGTTCTTCCGAAGAGTTCATCTTTTTTCAACAGCTGTCCTTATTCAAACAGAATAAAAATGTTGTGGAATCGCGAACCACAGCGGCAGAGGGATAGCGGTTGGGGGAAGGGGGGTGGGGGGGAGGACAGGTGGGCGTACGTCATATTGAAACGCCAGCTTCATTGTTGTAATAACGCAAAATTCCGCTAGGGGGCGACAGAAGTTACGCACTATAGCTTTAACCTTTACATTTCTTCTGCATCAAACTTTGTAATTATCATATGTCACCTATGTGGACTTGACTCCATCATCACCACCTGCTTTGTCAGATCAAACTCAGACAAATTGTAGCCTAAATCTGGACACTGACCAAGCGCAATAATATTTTTGATTGGATTTAATCTTAACTGGACAGTTGGGTGTCGTATTGGTTATATTTTGTAGACTGGTGAGTTGTGGTGATCTGTGCATGGTAGTCGGCAACAACTGACGTTAGAACAAAAACAGCTGATGTAATATACTGATGTCTAAGGTGCAGGTTACTAAGACTTGTCCTGAGGTAGATCAGACTGTTCTTCTTTAGGCCCCTTTCACACTGGATGATGACCCCACTATGACATAAAACATTCCAGAACGTGGATGGTCAATGTGAGGTTTTCAATGGTCTCCACAATATGCCCAATAGAGCACAAAGTTTTGAGCAGAAAGATCATGATGGTTTATAATGACAGTTTCAGAATATCAGAGTCTTGGATGGGGGGGTTATGTCTAAGACATGTACAGTCATGGCCTGGTCATCAAGAAATTGCAGCTGAACTGAGCTTGACTATTACCCCCTCAAGCGGTAGCATCATGCTAGCATGGTGTGATCTTATAGTATGGAGCTATATGTTGATGGAAATGATGCAGTTGTTGGTGTCAGTGATGAAATTTTGATTGGAACGTACTGCTGAAGTATCAGGTGTGATGAAGGTGCAGGAGAGCACCTTGGAGATGCAGAAAATAGCAGGAGACACCGATTTGGTTGGCACTTAGAAAGAAGAGGGAGTTTTTTTTCCAAATTTGTCATAATCCCTTAACATTCTGTTAGATTAGATAGATCACAGAGAGCGTATAGAAGTTTTAATCCTGTGCGAAGGGGCCTCAGAGATGTTATAGATGGACATATCTATCTGATTGTCAACATACCCATTTTCCTTTCAATTTTGGGACCAGTAAGTAAAGTTGTATGTAGAGACGGACTGAATCACTGGTGGGAAGAGCAGGTTTCGTTACAGATAGATGATGTGGCTTTCAGAATTTGTGATCAACTGTGTGAGAACATTAAAAGCTGAAGAACAATCACAGGAAAAAGTTCATACGAGTACAAAGTGTTGATGATACAGAACGTAGTTTCTGAATTCAGCTGTTAATCAAAGCCTCCCTGAATTTAGGTCAAATCAGTTGGTGAAAGAAGTTCTACATGGATCCAGAGGTTCTGTGTGACATAACTGTATGCTTGTTTACTATATGAAAATGAGTTATGAATACAGTCTTCTTCAGTTACCAAACTGAAATCTTCCGTGAAACGTTTCTTATTTCTTTCCCCTTAAATGCAAAGTGCTTCATCCACATGCACAATAACTGAAAATCGTATTTTCATAACATAGCCACTGTGAATTAACAAGACAGATGGCTGTGCCAGCATGCTGATTCAAACAAACAAAAGTGCTACATAGTAATTACAGCATTATAACCCCAGTATTAATAGTGTGGTGCTCCTGAAAACTTTATGGCCCTGGGAACTCGGGGTCTGAGATGGGTCTGTGTTGTCTGTCGGTGCTGAGGCTGGGGTCACAAAGAGACGCAGTGGAACAGGAGGCTGAAGAGGTTTCAGCTGGAGGAGGAATCGATGCAGACTGTAGATGTACTGTGACCTGTGGTTGCTGCTTCTGCTCGTCTGTGTGTCTCTGTTTAAAAGCGGCTGCTGTAAGGCTGTCTTCATTAGGTGCATTCACAATGGCCACGCTGGAAACAGAGTCTTTGGATTCCTGAATGGTGCTCTCCAGTTTATGGCTGGGGCCCTGAGAAGATTATAGAAACAGTTAACAGTTCAAAAGGTGCCGTGCAACGCACAACACGATACAAATATGTGGAAAAAAAGACATTTATTGCATAAGAGGATTATTCTTCTGAATAACGATAGCATGCATACTTGAGTGCTGGCATGGCTGAATAAATGGCTTGCAGTCAGAGCAACTGGCTGAACCTTCACAGCAGGTCTTTGATAGTCTGGACTGGCAGTCACAGTGCTGTAGGCGGGGGGTCCAAGAGTCGGCTGTCTCTGCAGCATTTGCAAGATGGTTTGAATATCTGATATCAGCTGTGACTCCAGCCTTAAAAAGATTAAAACAGTAAGTTAGAAGGAGCTGCGAGACAGACGTAATATTTAATCCAAGACAAGAGGAGTTAAATGTGATCCTGGCTGAGTCTGATGTGGGCTGAAAACACACTTTGCTGTAATTCGATGAGGACTCGGTAAAGCCTCTGCTCCTAACTGAGGGACAAATGAAGAGATGGTAAAGGTGTGGAAACACATCCAGCAAGAGTAGTAGACGAAAGGCGTCGCTCGGGCAAGTAGCGATAATGAGCCTCGTGTGGGAGGTGTGAGTTCAGCATTTATTGTGGAAATAACTTTATCAAATCTGATTAGTCAATCTAATTTTAACCAGACATCATTTAAAACTCAGAGTTTTGGGACATAATAAAAAAAAAAATCTTTAAAAAATGATTTCAAACCAGCCAATCTTTTGAAAAACAATGTCACATTACCAGTTTTATTTTCTCTCTGCTGTGTAATTCCAGAATACTTAAAGCCGTAAAAACACAATATGACAGAAAAATGCTGCTGATCCCGCAGCCGACATGCATTAGGGGGAAAAATAAGGTCAGGCATAAAGCAATGGATAAAATATCTTATTTGCGCTTAATAAAATGAGCTGGTGCGGTATTTCAAGCACCCTGATACTTTTTTTTTCCAGCTAAAAATAACTCCTCCTTTTTATTTGTATCTGTGTTTCACGTGGCTGCTGGCGTGTTGTTGAATTTATGGCTGAAGCGTTTCTGGGAAAAATCCTTTTGTTTCAGACTTTGTACTCAGTCATCGTTTTTTTTTTTCAGTACTTCTAAACACTTGTTAAATAAAGAGCACAGACTTTGTTCCGACTCATTCTCGTGTTTAAATTCTCCAGTTCGATATATTGGTGCTTCCAGAAGATCGAGCCTCCCACTTCAAGTCCTACAACAGATTTTGGCAGATATTTGTCTCCTTCCACCTACTCATGAACAGTCACTGTTAGCTCTTTGTACTTTTAACAATGTGGGAGGTGACGATTTTAAAAAATAATAAAACTTCTAAACTGTTAAATGAAAAAAGTAACACCACTTGGGTGAAAATATAATGACTGCTGTACTGACAGTCTGGCTCTTCTTGTTTCTCCTCTAAACCTCCTTCATCAATATTTCAGAATTCTTTTTTTTTTTTTTTGCGGATAGTGTTTAATCACTTTAAACTGTTTCTGCATTTACTGAAAACCTACTTTTGATAGAACATCAGAAAAAGTTGGATTTATCTAATTTAACATTTAATCTATTAACAACATTAACTTAACCGATTTAAAAATACGTCTAAAAGAAAATTTCTTATTACAATCATTCTAACATGTAAAACACATGTTAAAATGTTACATTTCTCTGTTGCTTCCATAGATTTCAATCGTATGAATTAATTGTATTACTTTTGAAATGAAATTACATTTGTTAAAGCCACCAGTAAATTCTAACTTATTAAAAGTATTGATCACAAATTAAAGTAAAGGAAACACCCATCCATCCTTTTTCAGTTGTTTGGCCCTGTTCAGAGTCACAGGGAGGCGGGACTACACCCTCGACAGTGCACCTGTCTGTCACAGAGCCACGCACACACATCTAGGGTCAATTTAGAATCATCAATTAACCTAACATGGATGTTTTTGTTCAATGGGAGGAAACCAGATTCCCCAGAGAAGACACAGGTTTCACAGTCAGGAGTCCAATCTATAAACTTGTTGCTGCAAGGCAGCAATGCTGACCAGCTGCTAACCACTGAGCAGGAGCCAAAGAGAAAACACTGTTCTTAAAAATGTATGTGAGCCTTTCTAATAAAATGGCTGTTTTGTGTGGATCAAGCTTGTTTTTTTTTTTTTTTTACAAGTCGCATATTCCAATTTCTGTTTACATGTTATAAAATCAGTCTATAGCAAATTGATTATTGTTGCAGTTACCCTTTTTAATTTTTGTCAATTGTTTGACCATATTGTAAAAAATGTATTTGACAAACCAACTGAACCTCTCGTATCCATTCTCTTGGTAACATTGGGAATCCAAAAAATTTGATGCATGCTTTTCCAAGATGGACCGATGTTAACGCACCCAGGTGAGAAGTACTAGGGAAGGGGCGATGGCTTCAAATTAATATCCTGATATGAACCCCCCCCATCCCTTTCTATATCAAATGGCCAAACTTGCATAATGTGCTTCTTGTTATTGTACGGCTTCAACCAGCCTTTTATTTCAGGGTTCTATTCCCACTCCTTTCTTTATTTCTTAAGAGGTCAGTTAGACTCAGAGAAGCGACCACACAGACCAGGTGGGGAAGTGACAGGGGCTGTGAATGAAATCAGTGATTTGGTGATAGTGTGTAGTCGTTTATTTTATACAGAAAATATTTTTCCATTGCATCAGAACCCGGGTGATCAGCTGCAGCGGCTTTAGGCGGACGCAAATTATCAACATTCTGGTCCCAGCAGGACTAATATCTGTCCGACTGAGCGGGGAAGAGCTGCAGCACTCTGCTAAAGGAACACAGTAACAATGATACGATTTCCATGTTAGCCTACAAAAGTATCCAATAACACCACAAAAAGTTATGAGACTTGTCACTGGTTGCTTATTTGAAAAAGTCCATAGAAGGGTCTAAACACTCGCTTAAATATACAAACGCAGTCGCTAGCAGCGCCGCTCCCTGCATATTAAAGACTGGGGTGAAGTCACATGACTGTACGATGGATGTGATTAGATGTGTTTCCACTCTACGTAATCACAGGTTTTCTGCAAACTTTGCATATTATAGTTTGCTCCTCATCTGATTATCTGTAACCAAACCAGTTCTAAATTGTGGAGCTCCGCCTTCCGCCATGCTTGTTTTCACTCAGCACGCGAACAGTGAATCAGGTGCGCACAAAACTATGTCATCAACATGAATTATCGTTATTATCGATCAAAACTTTTATCGTGAGGGGAATTTTCAACTGTATATCACAAATGATAAGATATTGCCCCTCCTTAAGGTGTACCAGGTGTACATACCAGTTCAGCAAAAAAAAACTATACTTCATTCAGACTTTAAAATATCTCTTACTTGGAACGAAAGTCCTGCACGTGCATAAACCAGTAAAGTTTTGGGGTAATTCATAGTTTATGACAGAAAAATGAACACCATCCTCTCTTTGCTGACTCTAAAAATACATACCTGTTTAAGTGCTCCTGCAGCTGACTTAAGCGATGCTCCACTTCTCCATACGTGACTTCGCTGGCAGAATTATTGTCCTCTCTCAGGTCCTGGAAGTGTGCTGACTCAACCATGAAGTCTGTGGGCTTCTTACAGGCCCATTTATCACAGCGCAGATCTGGATAACCAAACCAACACACATGCTTCACGGTTTCATATGTGGGCCAGGACAACATCATCTCTACACAAAAAGACAACTAAAATAGGATGTAATTAATCTCTGCAGGAAGGCCATGTGTAGTTTCTATGTTGTCATTTATCAAGCTTTTGTACTGAGACATCTATTATAGTAATGTTTGCCCTGTTGTTATCTCTGCAGGGCACATGGCACCTTTCAGTCTGCTGTCGTGTGATAGGTCCTGTGCCCCTTTTGTGGTTTTTAACAGTGTTGTGCCCCTTTTGTAGTTTCAAACAGTGGGGAGGTTTTTTTGTACAGTTTGTTTTACCTGCAAAGACCACCATTAATCTAAGATGTCGCCTGTGCAGGTGGGTTTGTACTAACACAAGCTGTACAGAGTTAGCAAAAATCAATCTAGAGAGTTTTCCTGTGTTCAAATTGATAAATATGACATTTGAGTCAGACTCTGCAGAATATAAATGATCAATTTAATTGATTTTGTAGAACCATCAAATAATACCGACCAACATGTAGCTTGTTTTGAGTAAAAAAACACTGTTTTTGTATTTATATTTGGAAGAATCTTGTATTGTGATCTTAAACACACCAAATCTTAACTTTGACGTTACCTGCACCTATTAGTGAACATTTTTCCTGATATATGTATTCTACTGGCAAAATAAAATTAGTCCCAAAGTAGGAGGCAAATGTTCTAATAAATACACTTCAGTTTTTCTTTCAGAGTTTTGAAAATGTGCAAAGTGTTTGAGGGTAAGTTTAAATTGGGAGCATGGGAGCAAAATGAAGTCCAAGGAGCAATTTGTCAAAAAAAAAAAAAAAGTAACAACAAAACAAAAAAGCTACAAAATAACATCAGCAGGGTGAAAAAGAGCAGCAAAGAAGACACACAGATAAGTGAACAACAGAAACAATCTTGCAATGAAGTAAAGACAGAAAGGATACTGGGGAGGCTGATTACTGGAAGAGTAATAACTGGGTTGTTGACAACATACAAAGCAGGTGTGAGTGGTCAGCTGAGGTAAAGGGAAAACTGAGCAAGACAATGAGCAAGGAAATAAAAGAGGAAGCAGAGACTTACAGAAACCTGATACTATAGAAATACTTAAATTACAAAAGCTCAAACTCAAAAACTCTAGAAGACAAAGTAAATGAACAAGTTCAAGAAAATAAATAAAAGAGTCAACGTTAACATTCTCTAGCCAAGGCCATCGAGTGTAAAACAGCAGATGTGATCTTTTACCTTCAGCTGATGTCCTTTTGTCCAAGTTGTCCCTGACAGTGAGACCTGAGTCTAAGACTGGAACGCTGAGTGAAGAGGAACCCAGGGCAACTGAACATCTCTTTAAGCACGAGTTAGACCCCCTCTCCTTTTGAACGTCTTTAACCACCTCCTTGTTTTCCCCTGGAGAATGGTAATCAACAGGAGTGAGTGGAATAACACCGCACTACATTCCATAGAGAATACATTTTCTCGGTGAGCACCACTCCTCACATAACAACAAAGTACACATTTGCAACCAGAAAGAGTGCATAACAAGGCTGCACTGAAGAAACATCTCTACTAACCTTTGGGTAAATCTGGGGTGAAGGAGATTCTTCTTTTAATGCCTTTATTGCTCTTGCTATCTGAATCACATTCTTGGACACTAGGAGGCTGCAAAAAATAGATTTAGCTAATTGAAAAAAGTGGAAAAACATTTCATACTGATTAAAATACTGAGATATAAAAATATTACTGACAGCTGGCAAAAAAATCCCCATTAAAATGAACACATAAGTGTCTTTTTTATAATTTTGACCTTGGCGGGTTCGTCTCTGAGGTTGAACGTGAGCTCCAAGTTGTTGAAGAAGTAGTCTGAAAACTCAGGGTACATATCGAGCACCTCCAGCAGATCTTCTCGCTGAATGGTGCTCAGGTCACAGTAACTCAGAGCACGCACATCAGCGTTAGACTTCCCAGGCTTGGCATAGAGATGGATCATTTCTCCAAAAATGTCATTTTTTCCTGGTAGTGACACACAGGCATATTATCCATCATATTAACAGGTCAATTAATAATAGGGAAACAGTGACTTTATCTGCACAACTTTTGTGTTTCTAGTAAATAATATGTGTGAATAGTATCAAGGATCTCAATGCATAAGCAAAGATGCATCCTTATAACTAATTGAATTGGTGGTTATTTTTCTTTTTTGTTATGATTTTAGCAGCTATAAAAACATACAGAACATACATTCAAACATGCAAATTAGTCAGGAATATGGTGCTATGATTTTTGGTGGCTGTATATTGTACAGTAATGACAAATTTAAAAAAAACTGCAAACATTTTACACAAACATGACAATAGATTTCTGGCTAATTGAAAGCGAAAACCTAGCTCTATTCAGAGCGCTATAGCTCAGGCCTACATCTCAAAAGAAAAATAATTAAATGTTTCAAAGACGCACATAAATTTGGACTTTACATGACTGAACCAGTGTTGTGATGTATTCTAAGATCTTAGTTTAAACTTTACATTAAAATGTTTAACACATTATAACTTTTGAGCCATAAAAATGTCACAAGTGTAATTTAATTTGTGCGCATTAAAATATTTAATTGCAGCTTCAATTATTATAAAAGTAAGACCCAAATAACACTGAGCTTTAAGGAAAAAAGCCATCATATTTTAGGATTTCAAGCAGTAGTTACGTTCCCACCCTTTAAATTGTCTTAAAAAGAATTCTAGTTATAATTAATCCTCATTTTACACTTAAGGTCAGCTGAGGCATTTGTTTTTGTGGATAACAAAACTCTTTCTTCTCTGAGTGTTTTCTCCAAAGACCTGGGCATCAGCTATCTTACCATCTTTGATCTATTATTTATCCTGAGGAATAACCAGGAGCACAAAGCAACTTTGATGTGAGGCAAATAGAAGGCTTGATAGTAATTGACACACTCCACACGTCCTGCGCTTCAAAGGAAATATTTGGGTTGGTAAAAACTGTTACATAATAAAGCCAGTTCTTCTGCAAACTTTCCCAAAGTTGTACAATCGACTGCACCGCAGGCTTCATTTTCAAACAGTGGACTAAAAAAAGTTATTTTTACTTGTATAAAGATCCTTTTTTTTTTTTTGCAAAGGACAAAAGGTCTGGCTTGAAGGCCATCATGAAACATTCCTTTGTTGGTGTGTGGGGTTCACTAAATGCCAACGGTGTAAGCGGGGGTTCAGGAAAAAGAGATATGATACGTTGGCTGCTAGTGTTCTTTTCACAGCATGCACCGGACACCTTTCTACTGCAGAGGAAAGTCTCACACAGAGTGATGAATTTCTCCCCAACGTACAGCCTTCAACACATGGATTCAGATAATTGTTAGTTTAGCAGACTCATTTCACACCCATGAAACAAAGCAACCAGCCTGGCATAAATCAGTATTATTAGGAAAGATAAATACTTTTTATTTCTCTGAGCTGTTTGAAGCTCAAAAAAATTTGCTAAAAAACAGAGGAAGCTACATACAAGATTCAGTAAAATAATAGTAATAGGAATAAAGTGAAATATCTACCATTAAATAAATTCAGTGCCACCATATTCTTTTGAATTAAGAAGAAAACAAAAGTATTGAAGCCTTGTGTCAAAATCTAAACACAAAAATGAAACAACAAAAAGACAGAAACTGACCTAAGGTCATTCTGCATTTCTTAAAGATTCATTTTTAAGTTTTCTAACTCACAATCTCGTATTTTCCTCTCCAAATGTCCAAATACTTTGTGAATTAGACCCCGTTCATGCAGGATGGCAACATTGCTATGCGCTCCATGATTTTCTTGACATATTAGAATGTGGCTGGATCACAATAAATTTGGAAAAACATCCTTCAGTGTGAAGGAATTCATGATAATGCTGAATCCCAGAGCTGCTTTCCTGCACCGTTACCATGCTTTACATGTTTGCAGCAAGCTCCCATGATGGCCCCACTATGTAGGCTACACTCACAGTTGCACCCCTCCTGGGGCCCATACTGATTTGACCTCCCACACCACCTGAGGATGTAGCTCATGTCATGCTTACACAATGCCATGTAAAGGGGTTGGAGCCAGGCTGCTTTGTGCAGGCATAATATCATGGATGTGTTGCTACTGTCCTCCACCCTGGACTCAGATTAGGGCTGCTCAACATCAAGAAACGTGCAATTATTATGCTATAGTTGAGTACTGATTTGCAGACATAAGACTAACCCACTGCTACAACAAAGATACATCACCACCACCTTTCCAAGAAAATGTTGTGCATGCTCAAACCCATTGTGGACCTATCACTATCAGTCATGTATAATACTGAAGACCTTGCCAAAATCCCAAAACATTCATGTTGTGAAGAGGGCCTTAGCTTTGTAGTGTTAGAGAGACCTATAGAATGTAGGAAAATCAGTATTATCATCAAGACATCGGACTTTAAATGACCTTTCATTTTTTAGAGTATTGAGTCTATTGAGTGTGTTGACACTGAATACAGAGTCAGCAGAGACCTCTCCAGTACAATAAAGTAGGCAATGGTGACCTTTTATAACTGATCACCTATCATAGGGGAAAGAAAGACTGTATGAGCAACAGATACTGACACTACATGCATAAATAATTATAGACTCTGTCAAAAGGTCAGACAACAACAATCTCGATGCAACTTTCCCACAACAATGTTATCATTCATCCGACACCTTCATCACCATCTTCTAACCTGTCATCTGCATAACTTTTTGTAATTAGCAAAACATGGCAGATTAATTAGGGAAAGTACCTCTGGATGTTCCAGGACAGCTGTAACATAAATTAATGAAGATATATTTACCCAGGATCGCTACCACAGTGTCATCCTTCAGTATCTCGATGGAGCCACGAGACAGGAAGTAGAGAGCAGTCAGAACATCTCCACTGTGGACCAAAGTGTCTCCAGGAGGTGCGTGAGTGGTTCTGAATCGCATGGCCAGGGCCCTCAAGCACCCTTTGGTAGCTCCTTCAAAAGCTTTGCAGTTGTGTAGAAGATTTCTGTTGAGATGGAGGCAAATGTCTGCCTGCAGGCACTCAGGAAATCCTTTTAACACCTGTGATACAGAGAAAATCAGTGAGCAGGAGGTTCATAGAAGGTGTTTGATATCTGTTAAGACGTGTACTTAGATATTATATATCCTACCCACTGGGTGCTGGGGTCAGATAAGTGCGAAATCAATATACTTTTACCAATTTAATTCATAATTAGGCTTGAAAATTGACAGAGAAAAATACTGGAATACAACCTTTAAAACACAAGTAGATCTTGTGATGATAGATTTTAACTTTAGTTGTGTAGTTTAATAAGGAATTTTGCAAGGACATTTTTTCATAACTTAGTAATTAATCTTGACAATAAATATAATAATTATTTGTTCCAAATGTGGAGAAACTGAAAAAAAAAATCCTTAGAGAGATCAATTTGTCTTTAAGGTAACAAAATAATTATCTCATTAAAACATTTCACAGTGAAAGTCAACCAGCACAGTTTTAATCTGACAGAAACCAGAAGAAAGAGGAAAATCTCTCACAGTTCATTGAGCTATTTTGTGTTTTTCAAAGGAAACTGACATGCTTTTACATGCATTAATCACTTTTTTTGGTTTGTTTGTTTGAGATCTTACCTGCATCTGAGCAGGTAGTGTTTCCAAAAACAAGATAGTTTCATATAAAACCTCAGAAAAGAGTGAAGCACCTCAGTTATACTGAAAAGCTGCAATGGGACCCTGAGTTTTATTCTTTAAGACACTAATCTTGCTTCAATGGAAAGTCCCAAAGGAGTGTAACAGAAAACAGAACAGATAGCTTGAAGCCTAAATCTGCCTAAATCTGACAGATTCTGATCCTGAGAGATAACTAATACTGACATTTCAGTATTCTGAGGCAGAGATGGCCACTTGAACATACAACCTCTTCCCACGTTTGCACAATTGCTTTGCATTTCTATGGAGTATGGAGATTTGCAACTTTAAGGAAATAACACCTCAATGGTACTAAATCAAGCAGCAAGGTTACATAATGAAACTACATCAGTAATCACAGGTCAAAATTCTACTTTTCGTGCATGTAATAGTGACTGGTGATACAGATTTAATGACATCACTGCAGCTCTGTGCACATACTGTTTGGTGAGATGTAAAACAAAAACACAAGTAATAAAATGCATGTACCTCCTGCTCTTACCAATGAAGAGATGCCAATCCAAATGAAATGCAAATAAGAGAAAGACATTTTTTTTCAGAGTCGTACATATTTTTTTTAATAATCATAATTCAATGCAGTAAATTTATTGCCTATCCTTTACTCAGAAATAAAGATGCATATTGTTTACCGTGTTCATATCGATGCCATTTGTGTAGGTCCATGAGTGCTGGAAGTACTCCTCTAGTCTTTGCCTTAGTGGGTTTGGAATCTGATGAAAGCGGATGAACTCTTTGACCCGTAACATTTGAGCATGGTAGCGGGCTGTACCCGAGTACAACCTCTGGATGATGGCAGACACATTTCCAAAAATACTGGCATACATGAGTGCTGCAATGCAAGCAATGGTCACAATGGTTAGTTTTTGCTTGCTACTACTAGAAAATGAACAGATATTTGTATTTTTTAAATGCCATTAACTATTTTAAGTATAGTGCTAAAGAGGGAAATACTACAACATAAAGCATAAAATAAAATACTCACAGCCTATTAACATGACGCATATGGAAAAGATCTTCTCAGAGTTGGTGTTTGGGGACACATTTCCAAAGCCCACACTTGTCAGACTGCTGAATGTGAAGTAAAGGGCCGTGACATACTTGTCCTTGATTGACGGGCCAGAGTTGGGATCACTGTAGTTGTATCTCTTCCCAATGGACAAGGCCAGATTGTCGAGCCAACCGATCTTGTGCTGCAGGTAGGGCTTCTCCACGTTGCCAATCGCATACCATATACAGGCCAACCAGTGAGCAATCAGGGCAAAGATGCACATGAGCAACATCAGCACTGCAGCTCCGTACTCAGAGTAGCGGTCCAGCTTCCTGGCTACACGTACCAACCGCAAAAGCCTCGCCGTTTTCAACAGGCCAATCAGAGTGGTCGTCTAAACAAATTGTACAACAAGGAGGTTTATCAGTATTTCTTGTAATAGTTTACACATTGCTAAAAATACATTCTCTGATGACCTACAAAAAAAGAATGATCGCCATCATAATAGTGTAAAATATCATGGTAGAGTTCTACTTGCTTTAACTACACAGAGAAAGCAAAAGAACATTGGAGTCTTTAATAGTTGTAGCATGATGGAAGACTGATTGTGAAACTCCTGCTCAAATCCGAAAGACTGTTTCCTAACGCACATCCTGATATAACCAGACAGAGCAATTCACTTCTCAGATTGTTTGCAATGTAGAGTTAAAGTCCTTTTTTCTCTTTAGTCAGTGCGAGTTGTCACTCAGCTGTGTTTGACGGCCGAAGCAAGAAAAGCTCCCATACACATTTTCTCAGTTACAGAAAGAGACAGAGTTGGTTGTTGGAAAGGTAACAAGAAACACTGTTAACAGCATGGCTACCTGAAGACTGCTGCTTTTTAAAATAGAACATATTGTTTCAAAACAAACTTATACAGTAAGCTATGACAGTAAATATCCTACTGAAGGTTTGATATAAAGACATTAATTAGCAAACATTTCCTTACAAATTAGTTATTTCACAAAAAGTAAAACAGAAAAAAATATAACTAATATTTTGAATGAAAATCCCTTTAGTCGTAAACAAATAAATTAAACTGATATTAATGCTAAATACGTTTTTGATCATTTTATACAAACAGATTATCTTTTAAAACAGCCAGCTGACTCTGATGTTTAAAACATTCATATTAGAGACATTATAAGTGCCAGTGGAATTAGTGATTGTCACCCTCACTATTTGTATCCCTGCACCAACATCAATTAAAACAATCAACAACAATGAAATTCAATTAAAAGTATAATAAAAAATATAGTCATAAACTTAATAACTATTGATATTATGTACTTTTGCAGCCATACCAATAGCTGTAATATTTTTGGTAAGTAATTCTTTCAGAGACCTACTTTAACGTTGAATTAGATATACATTATACACAATTGCTTGTGCATAAATGGAGTATAATCATAGAATCATCAGAGCATTTCAGAGTTGAACCTTTTCATGCACAGTGGTCACCACAGTAGTAAACAGTAGCTGTTTTCTTACATGTGTGAATAATATTGGCTTATCTGCACATAAACCACCACATTAGACTCTAAAGTGTCACCCCATAGGCCGACACCCACTGGTAGTGTATATGTGATCTAAAAAATATTGTAAGGATAATGTCATAATGATATACCAATCTATAAGTGCTTGTCAACTACTTGTTCAATTGTCTAAACACATGATATTGAACAAAACAAAAGATATTGACAGAGGATATCATGATTCATGCATGAAAGAGTTGATGCTCAGTTCTTTTTGCGTGGTTGTGGAAACTAAATCTCCATTACGTTCTGTAGAATGTGAGATTTCAGGTAATTTTCCTCTTTAGACATTTCAGGTTTCAGTGCATGTTCTGCTCATGGATATTATTGCTGTTTTTACTCTCATATAATGATAATCAGTGTGGAAGTTTTGTTCCTAGTTTATAAATATTACACTCGCCATCCCCGTTCTGACGTTCCTACTGTCAAACTCCGATAGTACAGCACGTTCCCCTCATGTGGCATGCTCCATATGAAATGCACAAAATACACAAGTTGGGGTTTTCCATTCTCACTTACTGCTTTTTGCCACAACAGCGGTTATTTTAAGAAAATGCTCGCCTGTCACAATGACATGCCCGCGTCAAGGACTGTACAAAAATGTGTTCTATAAAATCTAACACTTCCTTGCTATTTTTTTTCTTCTGTGACTCATTTTATCACGTTAAAATAATATATACTTTTATTCTAAGTATCTCAGCTGCTTATGCAATTTAAAAGGCCTAAACTAAAGATATTAAATCTATGTATGTACACAAATTGCAAAGTTCAAAGATAAATTCATGGATATTTGCCATTTTCAGCTGTTCAAGCTGATTACATCAGAATGCTTTACATCTTGTCAGTCTTTAAAAATGACTAATAGAAGTTAAACAGAGTAAAATTAATCTCTTAAAAGCATCTGTACATGTCATCCCATTAGATGGTTACATTAGTGATATAACCTCTCTCTTACTTCTGTTCATTTCTCACAGGACTGAGAGTTACAGGTTCAAGTTGGGATAAAACATTACATTTTTATAGTAAATTAACGTTAAAACAGCTTGTAAAATCTTGTGTTTTGTTGTTTCTATCATTATTATTTCTCAATCTTTGATGCTCAGTGTTTTTGATATGTATTATATATTTTGGCAGGACATTCAAATCTATTTCACATACATTTTCCACCCTAATAAAAAGGTTTGCTTAAGTGCTTGTAGGTCAAACCATCTTGTTAGGCTGTTAAATTAAATGAGCCTTGAGAAAACCATCTGCCACTGCATCACTTACTCTCATTTCATAACCCTAACCCTTCTATTTCATGACTGGGAAGGAAGCCCTGAAAACTTATAAACACTGACTTGGGAATTTCAAAATAAAAGTTATGAATCAACATGTCATACAAATATGCAAGAATAACTTTTTTATGTTATTTTATTATATGCAAGAGCAAAAATTCCCACACTTGTCCCTAGTTCCTTTTTGATTTGTTGTGGTCCAGTGAACTGACTCAGCACCAAGAGTAGCAGTGATAGAAAATATGATTTTGGTCTATAATCAGGAGCTTTTCTGGTGTAATAGAGTGCCCACAAAGCATGATAAAGCCCTGAAGTGGATCCAAAGCCTTGGGGGAAATATCCTACCACACACACACAAAGCAAACAAAAAAAAACAAACCCAAAATAAAACCGACAGACTTGGCAGCAAGCCTACCAATAGCAATCTCACATCTGCATGTAAGCTGTGCACAGAGCCCTGTTGGTCTTGTCTTCACATAAATGCATCATTGATTGCCCTTTGGTAATCCACTAATCCTTGTAAATGGATTTTTACAATGAAGATAATTCAGAAAAAAACGAAAGAGAGACGAAAGACAAAAAAGATGCAATTTAAAGTCTTCCTTTTAAAATTGACAAAGACATTCAGGTTCTCTTGGGACACAAGTCTGGTTTAATAAAACAAGCATGGCTGCTGTGTGATGTGAAATAAAGCTGCACGGTAGAAAACAAGCAGAATGAAAGGCAACAAACCTCGTCTGATCCCGAGCCAAAGATAAGAAGGTCAAAGGGGATTGCTGCCACCATATCGATCAGGAACCAACCTTTGAAGTAATGGATTGCTATCTTAGCGGGATTGCTAACCACTTCCTCATTATGGTTAACATAAGTGGTCCTGAAGTTTATCAGAATGTCTATAATAAACATGATGTCCACCATTAAATCTACTACATTTAGAGGGCTGCAGGAGTAGCCACATTCACGCCTCCTCTGCTCCTCTTGGTCGTTTAGGAGGAAGGCAGCGGAGTAGGGAGTGAGGATCGCCGTGTAGATGACCAGCAGCAGAATCAACCAATCCCAAACAGCTTTGAACGGACTGTAGTGGAGGATTGTGAACTTGTCAATACGAGGTGTCTGGAGTTTATACTCAGGAAGCACATCAGCTCCAAGTGACAGGACCTGCAGAAAAGAAAGGGTCAAAACAGATAAAAGGAAAAGCTGTTGTAAAATTAACTTTATTTCATTTTGGGTTGACCTATTTCAGGCAGTGTTACAGGTCTGTGGTGCAAAACTATTCAGAAATTATATTTTTAAAGATGCCAATAATCAATCGGCCAATATTTTCTGTCATGGTTTTCAATTCGCAGAATTCACAAAAGTTTTTTTATAGTGACTGTTTTTTTAGAAATGTAATTTCTACACTGAGTTTCTGTCTGCATGTTTCACGAAAAGTGCAGTCAGGGAGACTGAGAGACATGGGTGTGCAGTTACCATGGCGACCCTACACTTAACAAATGAATAAGCTTTGGCTGTGGATTATTCAGTGGGCTCAAGAATACCAGACTGTCCCCTGTTTTAGTCTTAATGACCTATGGCAGGGTAAAAACAGGAAGTAGTGCAGGAGTAAGAATGAGGGCGATGTGTCTTTCTCTACTTCTTAGCGCTTTCCCTAACTTCAGTAAATGAATTATAGATTTTGCCATGGCAGCAGTCCGGAAGCAGATGCAGTGTTCATATGACAGCAGTGTCTCCAAACTTCTAGTCAAACTCTGCAGGGAGGAAGAGCATTTAGTCAAGATGAGGGTTCTTCATTTATGAATGAGGAAGCTGCTGTATGTTGAATGAAGTTTAAATATAAGATTTCTGAGGTTCTTGTTGTTTGGCTGTTGCTGAAACTGCATAGAGTTACAAACCCGAGGCTTTGTTCCTAACATTTTTTGCCACAAGCACTTTTTAAGTGGGTATAGCTTTCTTTCAAATAAATTAGAAATGTCTTTTTATTTGTCTGAATAATTACAGTAATCAGTAAAGTGTCAGCATTGAAGCTGGGAAAGTTTTTGTTAGAAAGTTTCTTTTTTCTAGAGCAACAAGGAAGAAAGACTCCAACCCACCAGAGACCTCATGCTCAATATCCGGTCTTTAAAATTGTTAGTGGTTCACATTATCCTGTAACTGAGTCTCATAATGAATGCTTAGCTGGTAACCCAAACTTCTTGTTGCCAATCTACGCCATTGGGTGTAAGTGCAGCTCATACATCTTATTCATTCGGGTCAGTAGGTACACTTTACTCTAAAGAGCTACAAACTTCTTTCTATTGAAAGTGTTTCTGACAAGCACAGCCTTACTATGTACTGTTGTAACAAAATGTGTTTTTCTTTTTAAATATTTAGGCAAAATAGCATGTTTTTACAAATGCACATTTTGTATCATTTTGAAGCACTTACAGATTTTTTTGGTGGGGAGGGTAACAATTCGGGAGAAATAAATATGCAGAATATTTAGATCTAAACAAAGACAGAACTAAAAAACAAAATGAAACAAACATGCTTTTCAATCTGACACAAGACCCAGAGTTTTCAGTGTGCATGCATATCTTTATCTTAAAATGCAAGATAATTTAGATTCGTTCTTACGTTGAAGTTTCCAAACTTAAACCTCACAGTTTTATGACAGAATATGCCAAAATGACCGAAAATGCTCAATTGTCCCATGTAATCTAAAAAAAAAAAAAAACTTCGGATATATTTTGATAAAAACTATGATTTAATTAAAAAAATACATTGATGAACAGTTAGTGATTTATTATAAAACAGGATATGGTCAAGATATCGTTGTCATAGAAACAAGAAAATTCCTGTTATATCAGATCAGTTTTTTTGCATAAACTCTAGTAAAAAAAACACTGTTCACCATCTCAGAGTCTTCTGCCAGAGAAAAGCAAGTGCATAAAAATATTAATAATAACTATTATATAACTATCACTATAACTATTATTATTATAAATAATAATAATTCAATAATCCTACCTTCTTTGTTTCAAAAGTTACACAATCTTGTTAATTTACTTTTTCTTCACAAAATGAATTATTCTTTCAGCATCATAAATACTTTCCTACAGTTAAAAATGATTTAACCTTGTTAGGTTTATACAAAACGTAATTAGGTGAGGAAAAAAGTGTGTCTTATTGCTTTATAGGCATGAAATATTAAACCAGTAGAAATAATTGTACAATGTGACCTATAAGTCCGATCCTGCTTGTGAAGTAGATATATACTGGTCCATGTGCAGTAGGACGAACATACAGCTTTAACACAATTTGGAGGAGTGTTAGTTTGGTACTTCTCACTTGAGTAAGTCCCAGTTTTTTTCCAACACATTCACAGTTTTTTATTGCCTGTCTCCACAGCTGAAGCTGCTCCTTGAATTGCTCACATTTTTTCAGCGTTCAAATTGTCGTGAATTTTCTATAACAATAACCCCAAACATCAGGAAAGCACAGTATGTGAAGGGTTAGCTTGGTTGAGGCTATTAAGGTGGATGTTACCATAGCAAGAATAAAGAAGAGCTGAACTTTATCGATTTATTTTTACAGCTTTTTGTTGTGCAAACAGGCTCTAATGTTTTGACCCTACTGTGTCCTTTTGAGAGTCAAAGAGGACATAGAACTGATGCAGCCAGCCAGTAAGGTCTTGCATAAACCATCACATGAATACTTAAATCTTTGAATCTATTAAACTACAGCTAAAGTCCTAAAAATAATAATTCTTATTCATATATTTTTATTATCACTCATTAAAACAAAACCAAGTAGTGACAGAAATGTTTGATAAATAAGAGTTTCCACCAACTAGTGACACAATTTGCAACAGAAATGTTCTATATAAAAAAAATATATATTTTTTTAGCTGAGTTCAAAATAAGCATAATATATCTTCAAAATCAAATAAAGACGACTACTCTTAGCTAATGCATGCACCACCTTGTTAACTACTGTACACCAGCACAAATAAATTCACAGTGATGTAACATCTGTTGTGTATTACCATTTTACATCATCTAACCATCTTTCTTGGTTTAATCAAGGACTTTAACTCTATTTGGAATCTCTGGGTTATTGCTAAATCTGGGAAGTTCCATTCTGTAGCTAAAATTAACAGATGTCCCCTAATGCCTCACACATAAGCGAGGATAAATTTGTTCCTATGTTTTCTAATTGCCTCACAGGCAGGCGATCAGTTGATGTGAAAGACTATTAGAGACACAAATATTTAAAAGAGAATTAGAACATTTTCCTTGCAAGTTCTTGCTTTTTCTTAAATGAAAAGGTATCAAGCCTCAGGTGATGTAAAGTATACTGAAAAGTGACCCCATGAGATGATGGATTTGCGATAAAAAAGGAACTTTTGACTGACCTGTGTAACCTTTTCCGTGACGTTGTGAGTTCTGTCCTTGACCTTTGGTGCTATGATGGGTTTCTCTGATGTCGGAGGAGAATGAGGTTTCTTATCAGTCCCCTCTGAGAAGCTGAGTGCGATCAGAGGGATCTTGTTGATGGTGCTGTACTTGTTGATGTTTGAATCTGAGGTAGAGCCGAGCAGGCTGGACTTCACATGGTTGAAAGGCCCTTTACAACAACAAAGACTTATTATTAGTAAGGATTTAATTTCCTTAATAAAATTGCTAACAAACACCATAAAAATAGCAATGAGCAATGAGCAAAGCGATTAAACAGCTGTCCTTTATGCTCAAATGTATTTCTTATTTCATAGACTTACCTAAGATTGAATGTACTTAGGCAAATCTCCATCTTTTATACACATCGAGCTCCGGATGCTGTGGGTCTATTTATAGCAGGCAATGATCGTGGTATCCTACACTTACACAGAACCGCTGAATAATGTGTTCTGGCATCAATGGAAAAAGCAGAAACTGCAGGATATTTTTACTTTTTTCTTGCAATTAGAATAAAATGGACAACAGGCCAACAGATAATTTATAATGTGAGGAACTGATTTCAGCTGTGAATTGCAAAAAAATAAAAAAAAAATTGTTAACAAATTGAAACTGATCAGGAAAGCAATGTCTTACATTTTCACACTTTTTGTTTTCATCAGTTAGACCCAAATTGAATGTGTTAAAGGAGTAGGCTACCGTGGTAACATGCACCACAGAGTAGGAACATAAAATCAAAAGGCAAACTGGATCTGGTTTACAAAAAGTGGATGCAAAGTTTATTTTTATTTATTTTGGCAGTCACATCATTTCAAACATTTCTCAAAAGGAAAATAAATCTACAAAAATATTTTCTAGAAGACAGCAAAGAGCTGCAGGGGGAAAGTGTTCATGTAACCTCACAGATTTATGCAGTTAGCAATAGAACTGTTCATGTGTTAACATGATTAAAAGCTAATAAGATATTGCTAATTTAGAGAAAGCAGTTCAAATGCAATGATGGATTTTGTTACAGGTAAATATTCATACAATGGGAAGGATTAAAGAACAAGGAAAAAAAATGTAAAACAAATATATTAGCTATAAGACATTACACTCTGTTATATAAACATTAATTTTGAAGTTTAATTATTAGAAAGCTTAAGTCAACAAAATATTATAGTGCAATTTTGTGTTACTGAATTTCTCTGCATTTATAATATACCATTTACAGTGGGATGAAAACATGTTCTAATTATAAACCAAAGGTACAGGCGGAGGTGTGTGTGATGAGTTCCAGGATTCTTGGCTATCTTTTTATTTTATTTTTCTGACGAGGAGTTATTCTTAATAAACACTGTTTTGAACTCTCACCTTTACTTCCTGTTTTATTTAACTGAGTCAGATCACTTGTCTGTACTGCCTTCCTCCTCCTTTGTTGCACCTGCTCTAAATTTGTAATCAGCACACCTGTTCATCATGTTTAATTACTCCTTCCAGCTTTATGTTGTGCATTATCAAATCCTTGTTTCAGTCCTGTCATGTATAATTTGTTTCACGTGACTTAATTTTACCTTTTGTTTCTTTTAATAATTTCTTTATTGATCTCGCACTCAGTTATTAGCTGTTAGTTGATATGTAATACAGCTAATAACAATGTCAAGTGGTTTTAGACAGCACCTTGTGTAGTATTCTTTTACTTTTAAAGTAGTACCCAAGATGAAAACAATAAAAGTACAAGTAGTATTGACTTCTATGTCAGATTTTTTTTCTTAGTTTTTTTTTTTAGTTAACTGTTAACTTTATGGTTCATACCTCTTCAATTCAAGTAATGTGTTTTCAGTTTGTAATTAGTTAATCTGGTCTCTCATCATTGCTCCTGCACATGTTGAAAAACTTACATCTCTAACTAGAAAACACTGCTGTTAAACGTACCTTCACCTGTTTGCCGATCCCTGAATGTATTTTTGGAACTGGAGCTATAGGCCTCAATTTCATGGATGGATGAGGCTCTCCTCATGCTGCTGGTGCTGCCTCTGGGAAAGGTGTTTGATAGGGAGCTGGAGGACTGGTGTGGCTCTGTCTGGTACAGCTTGTCCCACGGGAGTTTAAGGGATGAGTGGTCAAGAGGTTCGGGGCCAATACTAGCCTGGGAGGAGTGGTGGCTCAAGCCTATGAGGGCACGCATGTCATTGGTCTCTGTGGGACTACAAATGCTCTTTGTGGGTGAAGGGAAGCTCTCCAAGGCCACTGAGTCCTCATCCTCTTTGGGAGAGTCCACCATCACAGCATCCGGGTCCTCTTGTGGAAGAGACTGCTTGTTGGTGTTCATTAGGCTTAAAGCAGCCTGGCGGAACCGAAAGAATCTGCTCCTTCCTAGTATCAGAGATGAATTAAAAGTCATTCATTCTTTCATGTACATACCTGATAGATACAGGATATTTTTCATATAAACAGCACTGAAACAGTACCGCTCTCTTTACACTATGTAACAACCCTGTGATACTCTCCATAGCCATTTGGATGTGGCTAGTTTGTGGCAAATTAGGAAAACCCAGTTAGTTTCCACATCTCTGGAACGCTCTGCTGTGCTCTCACAACTCTCTAAATGTCATCAGCAAGTTCTCAAAGAGATTGCACAATGCCCGGGACGCTGCCCTGGCAAGACTCCCTGGGAACGTGTGAGGATGCAGCTAAGTGCTGGAAGAAATTGCCACACTAACAAGATGCTGCAGTGTGGGGTCACGGCCTAGGCATAAGGACAGCATAGTCTGTCCTGCTTCTAATTCTGATTTATGCGTGTGTCATGGATATGCTGCTACCACGGACCCCTACGCTCAACCCAGGACCCAGGTATGCAGCTAATCCACCATCACTTTGCTACTGTGCATGCTTAAAACCATGTGAACTTATCATGTGTTCTTAATAAGTGTCTAAAAAGTTTCTCAAGACTTTGCATTTGTCTTTATCCATAGTGATGTTGCCCAAGATTACACTAGTACTTTGCATAGGTCAATAATACTTTACAGTTCATGTACTAATTTTCAAGATACTGTCATCTTTCTCGTAAGCTGCAATTTAAAGAGCTTTCCAATAAACTCCAGTGTTGAGGGGAGCAGATGTTTGTTAATAAATCATTAACAGAATGCTGTTTTGGTCTGTATTCTGAAGAAGTCCAAGTTGTTGTAAAGGGTTTGTCAAATTAATTAGTTATTGATTCCTACACTGTATTTGTCTGCAGGTAAACAAGCCATAAAACTTAGTAATAATCTTTTTAAGACAGGGTGTAAATGAGCCCACTCACTCGTGAGGATCCATCCCTCAGTGAGTTTCTTACATAACATCACTCCCATCTGTTTAAATTGCCTGACCAAATTTGCTGATATCATAACTGCAGCTGCTTACAATAGAGACGAGACACTCAACAAGTCTCCTGGAGAAGAAACTCATTATAACATGAGCCAGGAGAGCAAAGAGGTGCTGACAACTTTCTTGTTTACTGAAATAAATAACCATTTGTCCTGCAAAATACTCCAGACTATCACTCCTAATGCCCGTACAAGACACATTTAACAAACTGTTCCCATGAAAAATATTAAACTTAATTCCAACAACACTTTATAAAATCACTATTGTCAGCACAGACTCTCTCTCATGGTTTCATGAATTCACTTCCACATCATTGATGCGACTGACAAGCGAACACTCCCTTTTCAGTTATTTTATCAAATGCTTGTCAGACATATTAATTTACCTGATTAAATAGGAGCAATTTTTCTATTACCGGGGCAAGTGACACCATGCTTTTATAGCACAGACCCAGAACAGTTATTTCTAAGCAAATGTTGTGCTAAAAAATAGCATTTGTTCCAGAAACGCCCAGAATGAAAAACTCTATGCCACTAGTTATAAAACTACACAACTATGAAGTCACATAATTAGTATTCAATGAGGAAAATGTTCAAGTATGTGATATGTAACTAACAAATACCACCAGTACAGCAGTAGTAGAATAGAAAGTTATAGACCAATAAGAAATATTTGACAGCAATCAATATTAAACAAATCTAAATAACATAACATTTTCAAAAAGTATGTAGTTTTAGTTCAAATCAGATTTTTTCCAACTCTAAACCAAGTACAGCATAAAATTTCCTTTGATTCCTTGCTGTTGCATAAGAGCAGCTCAAAGTCAAAGAGAGTGTTGATGTCATAGTGTAAGTGTGATGCGTGCATGAAGTCCCTGTCTATTTGCACTGATATAAAGTCACATTATATGTTCATCTCTCTCTCTCGTACCCACAGGTTCTCTTGCTGCAACGTCACAACAAATCATCAACCCTGATTAGCAAAGTCAGCCACAAATGGAGGAACCTATGTATGTAACATTTACACACAGTATAACAAGCTAATTTTCAAACCATTGGAGGAAAAAACAAAATATAATTGAAATCTCCAAATAAACACCAAAAAAAAAAAAAACTCAACTTGACAAAATATAAAATGCAACAAATGTACAATTTTTTCTGTTTTTATAATTTTTGTTGCATGTTGTGACTCAATATTTTGCAGCATAGGTAGACGGGAATATCTATTGAGAAGTAAAAAAAATAATTTGACAAAAAACAACACAATTTCTCACTTTCAGTTAAATTTTACAAGACTAAATGTAAAACTTTCACTTTACTGATAAAGTAGTAGATCTGAATACTCACTTTGATCAGACTTTGTTGGGGATGCAGGGCTTATATTCTCTGTGGAGCGGTCGCTTCCTTCTTCCAACACAAGTTCAAAATTCAGGATAAACATTATCACCACGCCTTCTTCGTTCTTCACTGGGATTATGTGGGTGGTACACTGAAAGTCAGACCCTGAAGAAGAGAGACAGTGAATAACTGTGCTGCAGAGTATCAGGAAAACATGAAATTGAAACATTTAACTGAATATTGTAACAACTTTAGTTATCGTTTTTCTTTGTCTTCTGTTACCACAACATCTACAACACCCTCCACGTACTTTGACACTTGATTAAGAGAGTACATCTGATGGACATGCAGTTTGTGTCTGATTTATTGCAATATTTATTTTACATTTATTTATCTATCTATTAATTAATTTTGGGATAACAACATATTTTTAGTATGTTGTGCATCCCTGCACATCATGCTCTTATTTCTAAAGGGGTTGAATTTGAAGATTGAAGATTTTGAAGAGGGTTTATCCCCAAGCACTTCCACAATATGAACAACTGCTTTTAAAAGCAGTCATAGTTAGATCTGTTTTCATAAATGGTGAACATGGTTCCAACACAGTTAAGATGAAAGTATAGCTAAGTATAGATCTTTGGAGCATCATAGTCATCATCATTTGGTTTAAATGTCTGATGGCAGCAATCAGCTTCCATCATTCCTCCCATATTTACACTCTATTTCTACAAATGTCGTTTGTTTAGGAAGTTTTTTTTTTTACAACAGATAAGGTGTTACTTATGTGCAACTTATGCAGAGAAATCATTTTCAAAATGGCCAAATTATTCCTTTACGGCAGGCACTTTTTAATGAGCTACACATAACAAAGACTTAACAATGTTGGCAGAAGTTGGAGCCACAGTACATAAAGACAAAAGCATAGTTTAGTAAAAAGATTTATTCGATATGACACAATAGAGCCTATTTAAGGAAACACAAAGCCATGAATATAACAGTTTCACAGTCGTTCTGGATATTCGCTGTTCAAGCCCGCAGGCGCAACAGTGAAACTTTCACTTAACTGTAAACAGCAACATGAACGCTACTGTACAATCTAGTGAAGCTGTCATAATGGATAAGTTAGCAGCTGTATAAAACCGTCTTGAACCACTACTTTTTTTCCACAGAGTGAACAACTGCATTCAAGTTAAATCTAAAAGTATGTTTTTTTTAAAGCTGTTTTAATAATAGCTGTATATACCCAGTAGGACTGGATTATAAAAGCATCGCCCAGTGGTAAAAGTGTCCCTTTGTGTCTCTGCAATGTGTAGCTCTGTCTGTCATTCAGTCTGGGTTGTTGTCTTGCTCATTTTCAGAGAGGACACACACATTACCAGTGTTCCCTGTAATCTCCTCTGGGCTCAGAGACACCCTGCCAGCAGCCTTCATTAGCAGTAGACTTGCTGTCTGACTAAATATAACAAGCTCGGTTTGCCTCAACATGCCAGGATTCTGTTGGAAGGACTTCTGCGTCCAAACTAACGGAAGTAATGACGTGTTGTCGGTTTCAAAAGATATAATAAAGCTGCCTTAATGGAACAGAAAACGCTTAACAAAATAGTTTGAATTGGTCTGTAAGAATGAATTAATGTTGGTTTTCTGAACGTATATCCTCAAGTGACTCAATGGGAATAAGTAGTGCAACATACAGCTGCTTTAAGGAAATCAGCAGGTGTGTACTACATCTCGCCTGGTGTCATGGTGCCTCGCTGCATTTCATCATGAGAGGAAGGGAAGTGCTAATGGGGTAGAGCAGCTGTGTGTTCTTAGAATATCCCCCCTTTTTCATGAAAAAAAGATTTCACATGTATTTTCAGCAATTCTTCTCCACTAAAGCGCTACTAATGCTGATTTTTTTTTGTTTTTTTTTTCATTTTACATTTTACATTTACAACTCCCATTCCAAAAAAAGTTGGGACACTGTGTGAAAATGCAAGTAAAAACAGAATGTAATGATATAAAATGTCATTAAAACATTGTTTTTTATTCCTGGCAGAATATAAACAACATTCCAAACTAAGATATTTTTACAATTTCATTGAAAATATTAATAATATTTTGAATATTTTTTGTTGTATGGGATAAGAGTACTGTAGGAAAAAATTGTATAATTCATCTACAAGCTGTGCCTAACTAGCAATCTGTAAACGTCCCCTTTATATATATATATATCCCCTTTTGTTTTGGGGACAACACTTTAACTACTACTACTACTGTCATTTAGCAGACGCTTTTATCCAAAGCGACTTACATTGAGAGAACATACAAGCAAGAAGCATTATTTTGTTAAAAATATAGCTTTTAATGAAAATGTTCCATATAAGGAGAGAAACCCATACATCCCTCTCTCCAGTGACACTCTCCAGCTCTTCCTGGGGATCCCCAATCATTCCCAGTCCAGAGAGGTTGTATGAATTCTGGGTCCACCCGGGGGTCTCCTCCCAGGGAGATGTGCCCAGCAAACCTCCAAGGGGATGCATTCAATAGGCATCCTGACCAGATGCCTGAACTATCTCAGCTGACTCCTGTCAAAGCTGAGGAGTAATGTATGCTCTCCAAGAGAATACAGTTTAAAAAGCTACAACATTAATAATTTACAAAGTCTAAATATACTGTTGTGGTTTCTTATGAATACAACAAGCAGTGAGGCTGAATACAAACGTATCCTTTGAGAATACAAACTGAAAACAGCGAGCCCAGGATGAGGTCTCTGGCTTATTATTGCAGCACAACCTGAATCTTTTCAATTTAATAACGACAAGATAACCAGGTTTGTCTATGTATTGGTGCTCAAACAGTTTGTTTACTTCATACAGCAATATTAATAATTAATCCATTATTTGTTGGCCATGTATCCTGTGCTCCTTTTTTAATTGTAACTGTTCCTCATATTGCTGGTCTATTAGCAGATTCACCCACCACATACAGCATTTCCCCCCCAAAAAAATCCTTTCAAAATAAGATATTTTATGTTGTGTGACCTTTCTGTGACCTTTAGTACAATTAGTACTATTACTAGTAATTGTGATGTTGAAGCTGCTTGGAGCTGCCATGGCAAATAGAGATCTCTATTAAACACTCAACTACATTTTTTTCCATGAATTAAAGCAGGTAAGTAGAAATGAGATCATGTGCCATCAAAACTTCATGTTCAGCCAAAATGGTGAAATCAGCAGAGAGATTTTTGGGCTGTGCTTTACCTTAACAGATTGAGAAACAATAGTAATGGTTAAAGGCTAAACCGTGGGGGTTCCTTCTCATCTTGTCTCCTGCTGAATGTCACCTCTACTGAAACAGAATCAAAGGAAAGCGTCCTCTGACTGTGATGTGTGTGAGATTTTAAAATAAAATCCTTATGATGTTTATTATTTTTGCCAAACAGGAATGTGTGTGTAAAACACAGAGAGACACAATTATTTACACAAATTCAGTGGGACTGTGCACTACAAGTTTCTAGGGAAAAAGTAGCAGCTATAGAAACGAAGAAAGACTGTGATATTCAAGTGATCTAACAGTTTCAGAGGGACAAAATGACATAAACCTGTCTTGATATCAAAACTTTAACCTAACCAGCCTTTTAATAAAGAATCAAAGCTTACTGAATTTATCCTTGAGGGGAATAAAAACATACTTTCCCCCAGACATTACTATAAAAAAAATCCACATTTATTTAATTCAATGACTTACTGAATATGTAGACCACACACAACTGCTGAACATTAAAACTATATTTGCTGGTGTTTTGTCTTTGTGTGTGTGTGTTTTTTTTTTTTTTGACTTACTTTCATCGACATAAAATATGTATGACAGAAAACATGACAGAGTTACAAAATAAAAGTGGAGCTTGTACTGAGAGAGCAAACTAATGATCTTATTTTGATGTTCTTGTTTTCATAATCACTGAATGTCAAACTTGAAAGTGAAAATATAATTAGATTAATTTCACAGTCCCACGCTTCAAATGGAGCTGTCAAAACCATTAAAACCAGACTGAATGTCATCGCTTGACAGTGTGTGATTGTACAAAAGCCTAAGTTGAGGAACATCTATCTATCTATCTATCTATCTATCTATCTATCTATCTATCTATCTATCTATCTATCTATCTATCTATCTATCTATCTATCTATCTATCTATCTATCTATCTATCTATCTATCTATCTATCTATCTATCTATCTATCTATCTAAAACTCACTTTAATATATACAGTAAAACCTATCCAGCCGTCGCTACAGCTGTTAGATATTATTACCACTGACTAAGTCTCACTTTCTATCAAGGGAGGGAGTGAAGGTCCATTCAGCCTCTGACATTTATATAATGTTTCCTTTTAAGCTAAGAAATGTCATTTACACCTGCTTGAATGAATAAAGGACATATTAAGATTAGCTGCCTTTACATGATGGAAATTTCATTACTCCACATCCCATTTCCATCATCAATTATTAAGGCATTGCTGCTTAATCAAATGATCGTCCCAACTTGGCAACAAAGAAAACACACAGGTCAAACAGAGTTGCGGTGAAAGAGCAGTACGTCTTAAAGACACAAGGATTCACACAGAGTTGTGTTTATATCAAGGAGTATGCTTTTAAATCCCCACAGGGAGGTACTTTGTGATTTTTATCTGTGAAAAGAAGCTATGTGTGATGAAAATCCAATGGAACGGAGACAGTTTTCTGTTTTCATCCTGAGACAGCAGAAAATGTCTGCTGTAAAGACGAGTACAGGATTTCTAGTAACAATTGACAAGCAACACAGTTGTCACACAAAGCACGAGTCTGTGTCAGAGTCAGAGTTGTATTCGTGAAAAGGCATCAGGCATCAGAATGTGACCAGACATTTATTCTATGTGACAATGCAGCAGCTCGACCTTAACAACTGTATCATAAAAAAGCTTTTGCTTGGTTGTGAGTTCAGTGTATGGTAAAAATATGCCCTTTCACAACCTTCATGATAACACAGCTATAATTCTGAATACAAATGTAACTTTACAATATCAATAATAATATTTCCTCACCTTCTCAAAAATCAACATACTCAGTAGGGCCCGACCGATATGGATTTTTTGATACCGATATAAAGACTTTAGAGCAGGCCGATATAATGGCCGATAAATCCATCCACCAGAAAAAATTTCTAAAATATTACTGAAAGCTAAAACACTGCATTCTAAGCTCATTCTTAAGCTCATGTCTACCTGTTAGACACCATGAACTATCTGAATTATTCACTGATTCCAAAAAATTTAAATAATAGACAAGTTTATCTATTTTATGAACATTTATTTACATTTTTAACTGGGAATTCTCATTAATAGAGATGCAGAAACACATATATGACAAAAATAAATCAATAAAAAATATCGGCGATTTTTTACCGATAGCCGATATCACCCTGGACCCCCATATCGGCCGATAATATCGGCCAGCCGATAAATCGGTAGGGCCCTAATACTCAGACAAGTCAACAGCATGTTAGCATTTTGCAGACATGAAAAACTACAAGCAGAGTAAGTGGTGTGGAAACTTAGACTTGTTTCATAAGCAAAACACATTGACATTAACGGCATGTAAAAAAACACAAGCAGTTGGAGACAGGTGACACAGTCAAATGATCAATAAATGACTCAACATCATTAGCATTGCTGAGTCAATCACTAGTTGGAGTCTAAACAACAGGAAGTAGAAAAAAAATTGCTGACACTATTGACCAATAACATGCTGCCTATCCAATCAATGTTTGCTTGTATTATCACTGCTTGTTTACATTTCCTGCATCTGATAATAGAGTATAGAATAGAGTACAGGCTTCTGCATAATAGCAAGGTTAAACTACTTATGTGGATAATTATATAATGTCACACGTTTGTGTTATTCTTTTATCAAAGATATCTGAGGAAAATGTGTAAAGTAACGTAGAACAGTTTGGCAATTTCATTTAATTTTCACTATAAAACTTTATAGCTGTTGCTGTTGCAGGGCCCTTGTTGCAACAGATTCACACTCTCTCATCTTGTTCACACTAGTAAGTGCTGCTACATGTATGATCCAATCATAAAATAATTAGCTGTTCCTCTTGACACATCCAACTACCCCTACTGTATTGCATTAAGGTTTTATATCCAATTGGAAAATTGGATCTGCTTTGAATAACATTGCTGATATTTGCCTTATATTCTCCAAATTCACCATTGTTGCTTTACACACACCCCTGTGACTACTGCCTGGCAGCAAGCCTTGTCTAATAAAATCTGACAAGTTTCTGTTTAAGGGCTACTCTGCTTAAACCAATACACACCATTACTGAGGCATAGCCTGTCAGGACTAGGGCATGTATGAAGAGGCCAGTACAAACTCAGCCTTTGTTTTGAGTCTTTGGGGCTTGTGGTGATATCTCTTCGCAATGAGACCGCTGTGAGCTACACAGCCTGGCCTAATTTCATCCTCAATCAGTGTCTTCAGATCCATCAGGGGCAACTAGCAGCTCTAACTCAGCCAGCATTGCGTTTGTGTTTACTTCTGTCACTATGGGGAATATTCATTGGCTTAGATTAAAATTTAAGGCCATTTAAGCCCACTTCCAGATAGTTAGGACTTTATTATCAGAACAGTAAAGGTACACAATTAAACTGATGAAGTATCTCTTTTCACGCACAGTATAAAAGACATATGAAGAAAACTCTAAAGTGTAAAATAATGTGGAGTAAAATGCATTTTGGTGGATATGCTAATTTTGGTTCTAAATATAAAAAAATGACATAGAAACACACACGCTTGCATGCACCAGCTAAGACATCGTAGGGACCAAACCAGTCTGTGCAGGGGTCTAGGGGTCTTGAGGTACCAGCTGTCAGTCAGCAGTGTATGAGGACTGAAACGAGGAACCACTTCAATGTTTCCTCTTACAGTAAAATAGGCACAGTTGGCTATTTGGAAGATTTTCTGGTAGTGAAAACACAGCCAGTAATTACCTGGCTACCACAGGATAAGCACCCATTACATTATTGAGGTAATAGTGTTTTTGAAGAAAACAATTGTAAAAAGTTAAGAGAATTAACATGTTTATCTGTATGATGAATGGGGAATTTACTGAAGGCTTACAACTTAGGCTAAAACCTAGCTGATTAATTAGCATTAACTAGTCAAGGTCTCAACATGATTTTACAAATCATACAACAGTATAAATTCAATTAACCATACAATATTATACATATTAGTCTTTAACTATTATGAACACATTGAAAAATCCTGACATCTTTTAAAAAACTGACTGGCTCTGATGTTTTATCTAATAGTGATGATTTTAAAAGGCTTTGCATTCTGTCCCCTCTCCTTTTAAGTATTTGAGTACTAAAGTATCTAGAAGTATATACTGTATAGCTAATGTAATCACCAATATTCAAAACTCAAGCAGTAAGGTAAAAATTTTATGACTTCTAAAGTAAAATTCATGGACATTTCATGTTATGTTTATGGTTTATCGACTTCTGTGTTGCGTTTTTGGACATAATTTCCTGTTTTATTTTGTAGCTCAGATGATCTTACATTGGTTTACTCTGCTTTGTTTCTCTGAGATTTTCTGCTCCTCTTTCACACCTGGTCTTGATTTCTAATAATCCCACCTGAGAGCATGTTTCTTCCCTCATGTAGCTCCTGGTTTTCAGCTGTCAGATTCTTGTTGTTTCCTTATTGTTCTATAGATTTCCTCACATATAGTTTTACCATGTTTTCACAGCTTGTCTTAAAAGTTATTTTTAGTAATAAACAAGCTGCATTTGTGTCCTGTTCCACCATGAAACATGATCATTGTTCTAGTGAAAGAGCTTAAAACATTTGATTAAGATACTTTTTTGGATTTTTTTGTATCATAATACAATGTTACATTTTTTTGTTCAAGGCTATCAGAATCTCTTACTGGCCTAGTTAAAAAACAAACAAACAAAATAATCTTTTCCAGGAATGAAACCAATATGTGTTGTTAAGTTGAACATTCAGCATGTTGTCTCAACTTTTTTATGAAATTACTACAACATATAACTTAAAACTTCTTCTGTGTGATAAAAACTGTGGTACACCGACTGAGGCTGATTAAAAATGGATGTAGTCATCCTGAGTGAAGTCATCCAAGTGTCCTACAACACACCTTGTGCACTGCAGGCACTCCGTGTCCCCTCTCGGCCCTGCCACCAAAGCCTCAGCTAAGGCACGTGGCCCTTGGGTCCCCTTGGTAGGGAGTCACAGATGAAACCCTGCACCCACGCACACCACATGTCCCACATCATTCAGCATGGTTAGCTAAGCTGCTGCTGTTATGTAGCCATTATCCATTTAACTTCTCCCTTCTCCACGGTGTCAGCTTTCTTTTGTTAACACTCATTCAGGTACAAAGTATTATTACACCCTCTGGAACGGGATAGCTTTAAAAAGCCATCAAGGGAAAGCATTTATCTCATTGACTATGTATCCCTACTGGAGAAGGAGCACACGCGTGGTTATCCCTCACCTCACTTGTTCAGAGACAGGACGGCATGAACTCAAAGGAAATGCCCCTTTGCAAGCGGTCTTTGCAGCCTTTGCAGTTGTTCCATTACTTTTCATTTCCAAACATCACACATAAGCAGCTTAAGTTTTTGTTTTGCTTTTTCATTGCAAATAGCCAAAGCTTCACTGCTCCTGATGTCACCCGGCTTCATCAAATCCAAATCTCACTTTTTTTAAGATGTTCCACCACAGTCATTGATGGGAAACAACCCAGACTATGCCAACTATGTCACATTTTAATTCCTCTAAAAACTAGAATCTAAAGTACAAACAAAGGTCACGATTTAAAGAGTGTTTAGATTTGGTGACTAGCATGTGGGTGGTTTATTTTATGATTTATGACATGTTGTGTGGAAAATAAGAGGCTCAAATGCAAAGGCTTAGATGATTTGAATTACAAGTGATACACCCAGAAGGAGAAGAAGAAAATAAATGCATTTTTTACCAATCAGCTTCAATTTGTAGACATTCTTAAATCAATAGATCTTTTCCTCTCAAGGGTGACATGAAACATACATTCTCTCACAGCACTGGGACACATGAGTCCAGTCCTCTGTACCAGTTTAATGCATTTACTCTGTAAGCTGCTCATTCCCAGTCACTGCACTGTCAGCTCTGACATCTTTATTCATGAGCACACACGCTTACTGTAAATTCCTCTGAGGAGCATTACGAGTTGTGTCTTGAAGCTGCGATGCACACCAAGGAGGATTGTCATGAGACTGGAAGCAATGATAATATTAGACGGTTTTGTAGCTCTAATCCTTCTGCACTTCGAAGATTTTAAGCACATGACAAAAAAAAATAAAGATTCTTCATCATATCAAAAACCTTCCTTTGTGAGTTTTCTCTCAGAAAAACTCAATATTTTTTTTAGGAATGTCGTAGCTGCTTCTTGGTGTGATTATGATTAGAAAAAAAAGAGGAAAAGTTGAGGCAAATGACGGGGGATTAAACATGCATTCACGGCCCAGAATCTAGTCAAACTCACAATTAATAATTTAAAATCTTGACTCCTGATGATTAAATATTTCTTCTTTTCTTCTGTTTGTGCTTCTTCAATGCAATGCTAATGTTTTCACATTGCTCAAGAAGTTAAAGCAGAGGAGATTTTTTTATTTCACAATGTTATAACACAAGGAAACCTATTGATTTGCCACAGATCATGATTTAAATTTAAAAAGAGGAAAAAAAGTGCAGTTTTTCATGCACTGCATGAGAGGGGAGCTCAGATGGTTTGCGTGTGACTATCTCAAGCTAACAATAAAAAGCTCCAGAGAAGGAGCCTTGAAGGTGGTCAATCCATGGATTTATACCACTAAGTGGTTGTATCATTTCTCTCTGATTTAGGATTTCTATGTCTGCAGTACATCAGGACTCGGCAAATATAAAAGACAAATGCAAATTTACTGTGAAAAAAATGCAAATCTTCATATTCCGAGGCAAATTTGATACATTTAATGCAATTAGTCAATTAGTCAGAAGCTAATCCACTTCTAACTTTGTAGCAAACCATAAAATAATCAATTAGGGAACTTTAACTTATTGGTTAAAAACATATTTAAATTGAGCATCAAAAAATAAACACTTACAGTATGCTTATTGCATTATAAAGTTGGAAAACACGATACATTTTATGCATAGAAAGCATGTAATCTTCTTAACTAAACATAAGCTTGAAACTGGTTACTTACACTTTGATTTATGTGTTTAAACATCTCAAAGCCTCAAAACCAATTATATCCTTTCTTTAAAGTATAGTTTATTGTTCATTTGAGTCATTTTATATGATCTGGCATCAGAGCTATAGGAAGGCACTTTCTCAATACCTAAAGGTTGAGTGTTCTATGTATAAGTATCATGGAACAAATAACGCCTTAGAGGTTTGAGGCTTCATATCTATTGTTTATATTTCAGGACTTACAAAGTAAAGTTAGAAGGTAGAGGTCTTGCTGGGGTGAAAGCCACTAAGCAATCATAGATTTATAGCTTTCCAATTCATTGAATGAAGATGTGACATCATAGGCTGAACTCTGGAAAGACCTGACAGTTTTTTATGTAAAACATTTGAGATAGATTTTTAAGAGTAGTCAGGAGGATGAGAGGAGGAGACTACAGATTTGGAACTGCTTTTGGGTAAGTGGATATTATGGTCAACAGACAATACCTACACATGTAACTGTGACAATAAACCTTGCCTTCTAAAACTGGTGAGCTCTGTCCCTGTTGTGGATCATATGTAACAGATGGCCATAGCTTTCCATCTGCAAAATTAAGCCAACGTGGATACCAATGTGCATTCTTTTTAATAACCAGCTGTGGGTGATATATAGATGTCACTTTGTGAGCAGAGGTCTATGGAGAAAAGTGAATCCACTCTTAAAGGCGGTTTACTTTCACTGCCTTTTAACAGGATTCAACCAATTACAAAAATGAACTCAGCATTTTGTTTCAGGCAGTTTCTTGCCTGTTTTCATCAAACTATAAAAGTTGTCTGTACTGAATCTATTGGATGATCTATTCCAAAAATGTAAATGATCCATTATTTAATGAAACAGATGACAACTTTTCTAAATATCAAATCTTAAATACATTTAATTCTAGTTTCAGTATTGTCTCCTGTGTGTACAGAGAAACTGAATTAATATAAACACAACTTGATTGTACTGAATTAAAAAAAAGAATTACTGAGAAATTATAGATTTTTGGGTTGCATGGTGTCTTATCTCCAGGTACTCCAGATTAATCACACAGACCCAAAACAGGCATGTTAGGTTAATGACAACATCAAAACTGACACCTAATTGGTAAAAATCACTTGGTGGACTGGTGACTTTTATGAAGAATAACCTACCCCCCCCATGCAAGCCAGCACAGGAACAAGTAGGTATATAAACTATAGATAGATGGTATATTCTTAATTCAATCATAATGAACGAAGCTGCTTCATATATTACAGTGCGGTTTATCGCAATATCATTGTGAACAATCTCAGTATTGGAAAAGAGCACTTGGATTGCAATAAATCATATGCTATTATATCCCAAGTGCCAGATATTCATGCTCAGCATTATAATAATTGGACAATTCCGTGGATTCTCACTTCCCTTGGTGCCCAAGCCTGGTCTAGCAGTTAGTGGAGAGTATAGTAAACAATGTGCTGACAGGAGAGACCAAGAGGAAAAATGTTGCTTTTCACAATCATTGCAATTGTTAACAATAATACTGCAACAAGATCACATTTGAAAACATGTTGCAGACCTGCATGACTTTAAAACAATTCAGCTCTCTCCAAATCACATAAACTGTGGAATATCCTAGTAGGAAGTAATAATACGTTTTTCTACAAAGGTGCAGGACAAAATGTAAACTGTGGTGCAATTATATCCAAAAAGCAAATGAAAAGATAAGTATTTCTTGTAATTTTTGGTGCAGAACATTGTTTTAACCTTTGGTTTACTTCAGTTTCTTCTCAGTTCTCACCTTCCAGATGTGTAAGAAGGATACAGGGTTGACACCTACTTTAACACTGTTACAGAATGCAGTTGTTTTACTGATGAACACCCTCACAGTTTCACTCTGGCAGGGAGCAACTGTCTCTGGATTGTTAGTAACTAAATGACGCACCACATCATGAAGCGGATACAGAGACGAGCAGCAGCACAAACATTCCCTTCACCTCTTGATGTTTGGCATGCTGTTACAGCCAGCGCTCTTGTGCCAGCTCAGTTACTCACCATCCTTCCGGTAGTAGGTGATCTCCACCTTGCGCTCCTCAGAACCAAGCACAGCCTGCGCCAGCTGGTTGATCACCTCTTTGTCAGTATGTTCCCCATGGAGAAAGTCACAGATGCAAGGCTTCTGCATGATGTCCGGTCTGGAGAAGCCTGTCATCTCACAGAAGCCATCGTTGCAGTAGATAATGGCACAGTTCTCAACTCTGGCATTAGCTATAACAAATTTCCTGTCTGTGTAAAATAAAAAAAGAAAATGTGTGAAGCTGCTGCAGATCTAACCTTAAAGGTGGTTTTTAGTGACTAATAAAACAAACCAAAAAATGAAGTGCAATCATCTGCTCCTACATTATTAATTAAAATAAGAATGTAACTCAAAAATAAGTAAACTAGAAAAATAAACTGCATTACAGCTGTGTAAACACATTCTTACATACAGTATAATTACCCTAAAGAGAAAATAACCTATATACATGCACATGTCTGTTTTCCAGTTTATTAATGTTTATTGAATAGCAGTTTCTTTCATAAATAAAGATACTTACTCTGACCCTCGAATTTCCGAATAATTAACCCCAGGAAGGTGTTTTGTGGCGCAACGTGACCTCTTCTTACAGGCATGTTTATACACCGATAATTCCGTGACCTCCAGTAAACAACAACAAAACGCGCCTTTACAGGTAAATCCCGAAGTTGCAGATGTTGAGTCCTTGTGACGCTTCCTTTAAACACATGCTCGAATCGAACACTTTCCACTTTTTTATTCTCTCAAACGACCTTTTCCTACTTCATCCAGGAGTTGTTTATCCCGCTTGTATGCTCGAGCATGTGAATGTCTCCTCTCCGAAACGCGCGGAATCGGGGAGGATGTGCTGAGTTGGATTCAGTTCGCGGAACATTTCGTGTAGAGGATGGGTGCGCAACTGACGTCCTCTGTTGGTGGTGTGTTTGGCCGCTTATAGTGGATGCTGGTTAACATGCCAGCAGGATTGACGTCGCTTCCAGTGGGCTTCCAGTTCTCCATGCCCGGGTCTGGTGTCACGAGCTTCATGCAGCTCCATATCATCGAAAAACACATCGAGTTTACATCATGATGAGACGCTTTTAATCGAGCATGAAACTCTTCTAACAATGTCGAATCATGACAAGAGACACTTTCTTTTAGGTTTGTTATTTCAGCACAGGGATGAAACAAAACATAGTTTGGGCATTAACATTTAATTCTAACAAGGACTGCTAAATTATTAAAGTGTGCAGATTGCATTATTAAATGTGCCCACATTAAAGGGATAGTTCAGATATTCAGAAGTAGGTTCTGAGGAAATGCTTATTTTGTGGTTGAAAATGAAAATGTGCTTCAGTTAGGAAAAGTAGAGGTTAGTTCCTTTTAGATCAACGAGGTAATAACTAGTTCAGGCGGGTGGATTGCTGCTCATAAATTAACAGAAGTTTCACAGGTTGCTCCAGTTCCTAAATTGTAAATGATATTTGTAGAGATTTTTTAAGTCAGAAGACTCACATAGAGCTTCACATTACTGATTATCATTCACCCATTCATGCACACACACATACGTTTGGTGATGATAACCTACATATTGTAGCCACAACTGCCCTGCTGCACAGGTGCCACTGGGCCCTCTCACCACCACCAAACAGGCAGGATGGTTGAAACTAGGGATGGTCCGATCCAATCCACTGGATTTGAGGAAAAAAAAAGTCGTAGCGCGACCTGCCGTAACAGTGTTCAGTGATCAGTGTTTACATACAGTTCAGGAGAAGCACTATTTCTGTTTACCCTTGCTTTCCTGTTTTTGATTTGGTGCAGTAAATCAGGTACATAGCCTAGATTTTTGTTATGATTTTATGTCTTAAGAAGCCATGTTTAAGTTACCAGTACCTAGTATTATTATAGTGGTGATGCTATTATTTTATGTTAATTTCGAAAATTATTTATTGCAGGTTTACAATGTCATTGATGCATAAGGTGATTTTTCTTTTGACTGGGATTATTTTATTCAATTTAAATATTTGCACTTAGTTGCACTTTTACTTCAAACATTTGAATGGGGCGGCTAGGTCTGTTGTGTTTACAAATGCTGCTATATCAGATGTGAGCTTATAAGTTTTAATAAAGCCACAGCAGTTGCACATGACTTCAGTTGTCACATATTTTCTTTCCTTCTCTAGGGGACCAGAATAGTTGTTGTACAGTGAATTAGGTGTTTTTAGATGTCAGTATCAAACAAATTACATCCACGACATATTGTAAACAGTGTTTAGAGTGACAAAAAGAATCGGATCGGATCGGTATCGGCCGATCCTCAAAGCTGCAGTATCTGTATCAGTATCGGATGTGAAAAAGTGGTATCGAGCCATCCCTAGTTGAAACATCTTGTCTGAGGACACAATGGCAAAGTGATTTTTCCAGGCAGAGCAGGGATTCATTACACAGTTATTTACATTAAATTTATTGGTCATTTGTGGCAAAAAGTTGTGGAAAAAAGGTATCTGTAGTACATAATGCTACTGTTCAAATAGCTTCTAGTTCAGATAAGTTCTGACTGCAATTTTTATAATAATTCTGTTAGCCCAAATTCATATTAAATGATTATTCTGGTAGAAATATTACTTTATTCCAACCAGAAGTTCTCCATGAAGGCACTAAAAGTGTTGATGCTGCTATTTTTGGCTTGTGAATTGTCAGAAAAATATATGTAAAAAACCCTGTTATAAAAAAATATATGTTCATGTGACGGTATTATACCAGGTATTATAACCTGCTATTGTATTGTTTCAAGTTGCAGCAATACATGTTAACATTAGCCATCCAGGAAAATTCCCTTAGCTTATCATCCTGGTCGGACTAAACTCTATGTCTCCAAACTGAGGTTTTCAAGGAGCAATTAACTTTAGAAACTAGGCTTACTTTAGATGAAAAGACATTCGTAAACCCTTAAAAATGGTAAACATAAATAAGCTACATACATGACCCCCCCTCCCCTCTTTTTAAAGAGCTGTGCAGCATTTTGGGAACTTTGCTTTCTTGAGCAGCTCGCCAATTAGCATATCTCATTAGACCTGCGTTTCATAACACAGCTGTGAAAACATCAGTATATGTTTTCACCCGAGGTTACATACTGGGCTATTTCGAGTGTCTGTTGGGAGACAAATTTTGAACATGTACAGAGCAACATTAATTTATTATGTTAAACTATTTTGGAGTTGGTTTCATGCATTGATTCAATTATGGACAGTTACACTGCTTTAAACCATGGTGGAAAAGCAATGGTTCATTTTTTATGCTGCCAAATCCCTTTTACTGTACTTGTGCAAAATACATTCAACACACACACTTATGTGTATTGCTTTTTAACAATGTCATTAGTATTGCTGTATGGAGCTTTACCAGTTTATTCAGACCTTTCTGTGCCAACAGCAGCATAAAGTAGCTGTCCATGGTGCTGAACAGAAGAACTACTGCTAAACTTCCTGTTTTCTACTACACAACATCTGCAGAACTGTTACTCATTCAAAGCTGCTATACACACACACACACACACACACACACACACACATATATATATGTATACACAAAACCTTTTTTAAAGAAGGGGTTTACAGTCTGTGCGCCACTGCTTTCCTTTTTTTCTTTTCAATTTTAAAAAGCAGGTCTATATTTGTTAAATAAAAGTGAGGAGGGGATTTTTGTAAAAATGGCCCTAGATGCCATTAGAGCCACTCGTCTCTAAGGTAGCTGAATAAAGCTTTTTTTTTTTTTTTTTTTTTTTTTTAACAGATAAACACATTTTTGGTTGGTTGATGAAATACAAAGTGTAGAACCTGAGTAGAAAAACTATGTGCAAGTGCAATAGGTTTCATGTGATGGCAAACACATAATGCATTATATAGATGTTGGTTTTAATTGACATATATAATATGATGCATATTTGTTGGATTGTTACATTAAGAAAGTAACAAAGATTTGAATCTGGATCACATTACAAAGAGGTGAGTTTAGCTGAGAGGGTGACTCATTCACTGTCCATGGTGCTGGAGTTTCTGTATTACCCCATTTGTTTACTAAGAGGGATTAACTTCAATAAAGTGCAATTGCATTCTTAAAGTATCTCTTTCTCACACTCCCTCTGACATACACACACAAACACATGTGCACGCCTTCCTCCTGATTTTCATGAATGGATGGATGAAAAGCAATCATTTGCTTTGCATGAACCCATTCATGTGCGCCTAATCTGTGCAGGCTGCCGCTGTGTTGTGAACAAATGAAAATGTATGCGTAATGTAAAGCCTCACTTACAGTCTTGAAACATCTGGCCCAGTATTTTTCTTAAGCCCATCAAACATCTGGCCAATTGAAAGCGAGACAGCACAATTAATGCACATAAATACAACAAGGCAGAGATTTTACAGTTTCATGAATGTTTTTCATGTTTCCCATGGCATTTTCTCAGAAAATAAAAGATTTTCAAAAAGCTGTACATATAATACTCGGTGGTCATTATTTAAACAGTTATTGCACATCAACATTAGGTTTCTGTTGTGTTGTTCTGACAGATTTTTCTGCAAAAGGGCAACATGATGGGTAAGACTGGGTCAACATGTACCTCCTCCTAGTCCATAACCAAATCCGACCACCAATCCCCAATAAACAGGCTCCCTCCTCAGGGTCTGGAAGCGGTTTAGGAAGGGATTAAACTCACTCTGGGCCAGCCCTCTCTTATAACGGTCTGGGTGGGGGGAAACCACATTAAATCTCCGCAAATAAGCAAAAACACTGTAAACAAAAATAATTTACTCAAAGCAAAACCCTTTAAAAAGGTGCAAATTATCAACTACTGTTGCCTGAGCATGCTTGACCCTTCAGGTCCATTTTAAAGCTCAAACCATCTTTATTAATAACTTTAAAAAAATCCTTATTAAGTGTGTTAATAGTGATAAAAGCAACCGCATAGATATTTTTTTGTGATTGAGTGAAGCTTTTGCTCTTCTGTAAAATTCAACTACTCTTTTTAATTTAGGGGCAAGCAAAAGCAAATAAACTTTCCTCAAAGATAGATTGAAAATATTAATGTCTTTGCAAAAAGCAGGTAAAATGGGATCTCTTCAGGTCATGGGACTGAGTCTGTTTTATTTATTTATTTCAGTTGTTTTCTGTTTAATCAAATCACAGTAAGTCTGTAGCAGCAGCTGGTTAAAAAAAAAACAGATAGTGCGGTGGTTCAGTGGACAAACTGGAAACACTGTGCTGCACTTGAGATTAAAACAAATTACAGTAGTCAATGGCTTTAGTGTTCTTGTTTAACTCTAATTGCATTAACTGCTATTAATTGATCTTAATCTGTCAGTTTGTTTGTAATCTCTAGTAGGCATCTGTGTTCTCATGAATGACATGCAGCTATTCTCATGCAGATGTAGAGAACTGTAATTTAACGACAGCTATTTTTATCTAGAAATGGAGCAAATCAGTTTTACCTGGGTGCTCAATTTTCTATGTGTGAGATCTAGTTCTTTCTGAATGAATGTGGTAACAGCTGTGTCAGTTTTTTGGCATATAACTGAGCCATTGAGTTATTTTAGTTTAAGGTTTTGGAGATTTCAAGAGAGAGGACAGTCTTTTAATGAAAAGAGAGCACCCTCAATTAACCTCTGTAGTTGAAAGCGTTCATCATTTGACCAACTAAATGAATGTCCACCTGCTCAGGCAGAGATTACAGATTCACATCTGGAGTTCAGTTTAGAAACACAAATACTGGATTAAAAAAACAACTTTGATTATTATTACATAATATGTATGTGACATGTTTGAAAACTCTTAAGAGTATCTTTCAGTTTAAAGGCTTCAAATGATTCCAATGTGTTGATGGACAGTGTTGTTTTGAAAATCATTCTCCCATTCATTCATTCAGTCTTTCATTCATTCATAGCACATAATCTCTGAGAATCTAGAGCAATCTGCAAAACAGCACCCGCCACCGCAGCGTGAACCATCCATTGCCTAATCCAGGTCTCACGACAGAAGTGCTTTCTCTGTCTCCCACTAGATCTTTCTCTCTCTCTTTGCCCCTCTCTTGCTCTCCCTCTCTCATCTTCCACTGCTGCCTTTCACTCATGCAATCACACCCGTGGAGCACAGTCGCAGGGCTTACTCATGGTTCGCATACGCCATTACCTCCCCCATCTCTGATAATAATCCACTGCTGCAAAACACTGCTTCCTCTGCTGCTGTGCCTTAGCCCATATACCACCACACACACGCTGCTCCATCTGCTCCCAATGAGAAAAAAAGGCCACACTGCACTTGTGGCTTAGTGCGAGACTTAACAATATCATTTAATCTGCCAGAGGTCAGCACTCTCTTCCCTTTGGTCTTGTTGCAAATGTTCGACTTGTGGCGCAAGCTGGAAAATGTTCTTTGACAAAAAAAAAAAAAAANGCTTCTTAAAATAACATCAAGGCACAAAATTACTGAAAGTTATTTCTGGCATTTACACAGTGAACTGAGTTGGTTTTGAGCCTTTTTAGTTTACATTTCATGAAATCGTAGCATGATAAACTTTGCAGCATCTGTCCTTAGTGTTGTCGCTGTTCGGCCCCTGTGTGAATGCAGCTGCAGTCTCCAGGCACAATCGCCATATGTTGCCACCCTCAAACAGGCTACAAAGTCATCTGACAGTGAACCACTGCCTGCGTGCATTGTCATTTGCCTTCATCCAGGCTGTGACTGCTGATTCATCACAAGGCCAGACATCATCTGTAGGTCGGCCATCCATTGTTGTTTTTTTCTGACTGGCAAGGAAAGGAGAATCAATACAAATAATCAAAATGTAAATAAATGCTGTTGGAGCTGGGTTCTATTTTTTTATTTCATTGTAAATACATGCAAGCAAACTCAATCAAATGTAATGTTTCTTAAATTACCACAGAAAAATACCACAAATGCTCATTAGATCATATCTGAAAGCAATATTAATTATCATCTTTATCTCAAACCAATTAATCTGTTTGTAAAACAAACTGAAAGAACATTAAAGCCTTACATCTTTTCAGCTGAGACCATCATCATTTGGGAATTGCCCTTAAGTTTGCAGAGAAAATGTCTAACCGACGCCACATAGTGAATATTATGGTACAGAACTTATTAATTCAGGAGTGGTCTAATGTCTGATGTCACGAAAAGGCCACCATCACTGAACGTATTCCCTCTAAAAACAATTTACCTTCATGAATTATTAAAATGCTGCCAATTAAAATCCGATGCTGAGGGAGACAAACATTGTTTTCAAACGCTTTGATTTGGACGTGGATTAATCATTAATTCGACAGGAAATGAACTGCTGCTTTATGGCTCCCGCTGCTCCGATATTCCATAGAAATGGTGTTATCTAATAATTCTTGGTAAGACCTTTTGAGAATAGCTTCCAGAAACTTCATCATCACCTTTTATATTGAAATGTGTTTATTAAAACTATTCAAAGTAGTCCTAAGCTACAATTAGTTAACAACTCATTAACTCGACAATATATTTAAATGTCTTCTTGTTTAATTTATTAAGCCATTAGTCAATTTTAGTTTCCAATTTTCACAGTTTATCCAAACTAATAAGCCAGAACGTCACAGTTTCTGCCATTTTTAGTAGCTTAAAAAATGAGAGTATTGAGGAGGATACTGTAGGAACCTCAGAAGAAACCCAAAAGTAGAACATTCAAACAGATGGTGAATTTGTTCAATAATGGAGATGAAGTATTCTAGCATTGCAAAACAAAATGAAAACAACAAAAATAAAAATACCCCAATCATCTTAAAACTGACCAAATTTGGACTTTTGGAAATTCTGACTAAGTGCTCAGGCTGTTTTACAAAACATAGAGCAAATATATAAAATGTTGCCTCAGCTGTCCTGTGCTCTCTAAACACCTGTAGCATTGGAGACAGGGTTATAGCATGAAGCTAGTGACCATGACCAAACCGCACCAGGGTACGTTGACCCCACATGATGATTATTATGTGAAGAACGATTGTTTTAAACTTTGTGGAAGAGAATCTGCCCCACTCGAAACATGTCCTTTAATTGGGTATCACCATCTTACAGAGCAGAAGGATAAAAACACAGTTTTCAACTTTAGGTCATATTTAAACTGTAATAGTTAATAAATCAAAATGCTCAATTTGACAACTGGCCAATTCCAGGAAAATCTCTGATATGTCACACGTCCTCACATTGTTTCACCTTTACTCAGTTTCCCCCCTCAAACTTTAAAACCCTGTTTGAAATACTACTGTTAAGCTGTGCGATTTTTAATAGAACATCCTGACAGCATCTCTTCTCAGTCTGAAGTGGAAACTTGCTCAACAAATGTCAGCAAAATGTGGAAAAGCTCGAACCATTGCCAACCTCTTGTCAAGTTTTAGATGGAACACTTCATTACTGAGTTGTAAAATTGCTGGCAGGGCTTATTGGAGTGATTACCTCTTTTTTTTTGCTATCCCTTGTCTGATCAACGGTTACCATGGAAACTGATGTGCCCCTGTAGATGTTATATTGTCCCATTCCCCGTTGCAGTGTTGGCTACTTTTCATACTATTGTTCCGTGTTGTTGCATTCTCTTGAATGTTTAAAAAAAATCTTTTCATCACAACCGAGCTCTGCAAATGTAGCTTAAACTCTGAATTCATCCAGTGAACTGGTTAACGAGGATCAAAATAACCAGTGGGTCTTTTGAGCTATTAATACAAAACATCACCCTTAATAGACTGAAAGTGGTCTATTACGCTGAAAGTCCCATCACTTCCACACGCTGTCTGCTTGGCGCAGCACACATGAAGGATTCTTGTTACGAGTAGCCTACCTCATAGCTCTCTCTCCCTCTCTCTGGATAGCAGCCAATAAAAAAGTCCTTCTCCACATACGAACTAACTGACAGTGATGTTGTCATGCATCACATAAGCTAGCCCCCCTCAAAACCACCACACACACACACTCTAACACCATGCTGACGTTCTTACAGAAATAGTCTGTATCATAATGAAGACAGTTATGGCCATCTTTTCATTCAGCATGAACATGTGCACCCTCCACATCAGCAAATAATAGTTTAATATGTCCATGTCTCTTGTTAATTTGCTTCTTTTTAAAGGTGAAAGGTCTATTTTCTATAGTAAGACTAGCCAGTTTAGCATTATCTTCACAACTCTGCAGTACCCAGGACCTAAAGATTAAGACAAAGTTCCTGAATGTTGATGTCCTGGTAGTACATTACTTAGAAATGAACTACACATTTGAAGAAAAGCAAGCACAGGTCATGTTATTCTCAGTGCCATTCTAAATTTGAATAAGTATTGAAACAGATCCCAACCAAGCACATTTAGCAGTACATTAGATAGACATTTTGTGCTGTGTCGGTTTCTTGAGCAAGTAAGGTTTTATTTTCAATTATCTGTGCAGTCTAACGCTTACACAGTCTAAACCTCATAAAAGTAGGCTTTGCTTTAAATTGCTTTTCACATGTTTATAGGCAGAGCTTTGTCCTTTAACATCTCATTGGTGCAGTTTGTGTAAAAAAAATATATATAGCAGGTGTTTGTAGAATAATAGTTTCGTAAGCTCATGCAAATCCAGGAATATTACCATAAATAGGCAAATATCTGTGAGCATCATAAGGCCTTTAGCTGCACTGCTGCTTGACATGTGATCTGTCTTACACTCCACATGTCATACATCAAACATAACCTTCCTATCCGGGTGGAATGTGTATGTATTATTTTTGCTACAGCTGCAGAGCTCTTTGATTGTTGTCTGGTTTGTTATTTCAGCCCCTCCGTCACCTCAACATCCACTTGCATCCACCTGGAGGCAGTTTCCTTCACAGTGTGACACACTGAGGAAACATGTTGACAGGAAGTGATGATGCAGAACCTTGATGCTAAACATCAATTAGAGTTTGTAATTAATTAGTTTTAAACGTGAAGGCACGTGGCTTATCCAGACATCTTTGTGTATCATGTCTTTTATTCTTCTTTGATAAAACAATTACTTGTGGATCGATTAGCAGCATCAGAGAACTTATATTGAAGTTTACACATTTTTTGATTATTTTTCCACTTAAAGATTATGAGTGTTGAAGAGTTTTTAGTACTTATAGTGCTAAGAAACTCATCAACTTGTAACTTAGAGACAATGTCCAGGTTGCAGATTTAATGTACTGAAGTGGCTCTAGTGTTCTTGGTTATGTGTGTGGTGATATGGCTCTGTACTGACATCATGTGGCGTATTCAACAAGTTACATCTTTGGCATTTTAAGGGGTGTTTTCAGACATTCTGCAGGAAACGGGATGTTTATATTACAGTTAGCAAAATATGATAAAACCACTCTTTATTGGAAAGTAAGCAGCACTCATTTGATGCAGGATGCATTTCTGTAAAACCTGTTTATAAAGTCTACAAAAATGAAGAACTAGTTTTTTTGCCGTTTCTTATAAACAACAATTGTTGCACACAAAATCAGCAAGTGTTTGAAACACACCAGTAAATTAAGGTCTCATATTACATTAAAAGTCATACTTTTTGGATAATGAACAAAGAGAAATCCATTCATGTTTAAATAAATAGAGCTTCTGACACTAAATTGTGAACAATTTCCTGTACTTTTTCCTTGAAGCACTGTGCTGACCAAATGTCTACAGTATTCCCAGGCATCTCAGACACCTTGCTAAAGACATGTGTGCCTGCCTGCTTAGACTTCCAGCATTATTCCTGTCCCTGAAAACAATTACTATCACAATGATACAGACCTGTTGTCTTGACTTCCAGAATCATAAAGACAAAGGAACTCTTGTCACTGTCTCATCTTGAAATCGTAACTGATCTCCTTCTGGACTGCCTGCCGTTCAACTACAGAACCAACAGGTCAATGCATGAAAGTTCTGCACTTTATCCTTTAGCATTTGAACACAGGAACCTATGTTAGGTTTATTTATGTTGAATTTACCACATTCCTCGCTGCCTGTTGCAGGATAAGTTCTTCCTGCTGAACTCGCTGTTCACACCTTCAAATGAATCACTGATTTCTGTCAGACACAACGTGTCATAGCCACACTGGTTAATCCGGTACTATAGATTTGTTTTAATCAGTATGCATTTGTATGTTATTCCTCTACTTTCTGGTTTAAGTTTTGCATTAAGGTGCAATATCGAACATTTTCACAAAAAGCTACATTTTTAAAAACACAATACCTCCAGAATGGAAGTACAGTATTTCCTTTAAAAATTATATTGAAGTAAGATATAATAAAATATTTATTCTGATGGGCACGACGTTGGCATTATGTTTAAATCTAGCAGAACCATTGCCTAGTATAGTGAATAGTCTGTAATAGTGAGGCTGGTACTGTGGAGGATTGTGGAGTCGGCAGTCTAGTAGCTGTTTCGGAGCCCCGGGGATTTTATTGTCCTTCTCGGAGGAGGAGCAACTGAAGAGGATCACGGGCCAGAGGGGATCTGGGTGAGGATTTTTCACCACATCAGAGTGCACTCGGGGGTAGCAAGCCTGGCACCTCAACTGCTGAAGGTCTTGTTCTGTTGTTGTGGCTGCAGCATCCGCTCACTGGATGTTGTTGTGATGTTCATGTTCCATATTTCACCTTTAAGGTTTGGTGTATTTTTCTTTTATATTAAATCATAACACCTTTACCTGTCATCTGTTGTTCTCTTGCATGTAGACTTGTTCAGAAAAGTATTATTGATTGTAAGGGATCTGGTTAATCCCATCATGTTTCATATCAAGGGCCTGAGGCCTTTAGGCTGTTTGATGAATTTTGGTGGTGAGTCTATTGATCCTGCGCAGGGGGGGTCCACTTTTTTGCCTTTCAGGATGAGTTCTCTGGTAATATCCAAGCTGAAATCTTTCATCTGCTTTTGTTTCCCACAGATGCTGCATCACAGTGTTGAAGAAGCAATGCTTTGTGACTGGCAATGTCAATTATTTATCAAAATGTGGCCAGGTACCTGCGATGGGACTTTGCTGGAGTGCAACAAAGAGCAATTATCATGTCATCCTAAATCCAAACCTCCCATGTGAGTGTTACACTCTGAAAAAAATTGTTCAACGTGGCACTAGAAGCTTTAATTTCTCCATTAGAAACTAACTGTACTTGGATAAAAGGGTTGACAGAGATACACGATCACACTAAGGTGACTGTTTTATTGCCTGCCTAAAAGACAGCTTATGTTGTCACAGTTCAACACTCTAAAAACAGTGGAGATAACAGCGGACTTCAGGAGCAGACCTACACCCCTGTCCCCCATTATCATACACATCACAGCTGTAACCATGGTGGACATGTTCAGGTTTCTGGGGACCACCATCTCCCAGGACCTGAAATAAACAGCCAACATAGACACAGTCATTAAGAAGGTCCAGCAGAGGTTGACCTTCCTGCAGCGGCTCACAAAGTTGAACTTACCTCAGGAGCACTTCTGGAGCCGTAACTGAGTCTCTGCCAGTCCATCACAGTCTAGTTTGGTTCAGCAACCAGACTTGACAGAAACAGACTGGAAAAAACTATTAGGTCTGAAGACAGAATGACTAGTGCTGATCTGCCCTCCATCCAGGACCTGGAGTCTTCCATCTAGGACCTGGACTCCTCCAGAGTCAGGAAAAGGACAGGCAGAATCAGCAGGGACCTTCTCACCCAGGATCTCACCTCACTTCTCTCCCTTCACTATGGCGCAACAGATCACTGGACGCCAAAACCACAAGACACAGGCCATCACCATGTTGAACAAACATGTGTAAAGGTGCAGTATGTAAGAATTTTACAGTGAACTACTCACACAACAGTCTAATGTCCCACCAATGTTGAAAGTAAGATTACAACAGACTTTGATTTCAGTCGGCTGGGTGGTGATCAGTTTTTGTCCTTTTAAAAACATTGCTCAAAGACAGAATCATTCTTTACAATAACTTCCATGTCCAGATTTCCTGGTTCTATAGTGAATCGCATGTGAGCCTGCAGGGTTGCCAAGTCTTCAACATAAGCAGTTGTAATTCCACACCTAGAGAAAAGAGTAAAAGAAGCAGCCCTGAGGTAACTTGTAGTAAACCTAAGAAACCACGACTTCCAAAAACTGAACAAATACTAGAGAAACAAAATGAGGATCAACATTGGAACTGGCAACCCAGCAGAAAAATCAGGAATGGGAGTGAGTGGGTGGCTGAGGGTGGACAGTTTATTTTGTACATGAACTGTGGGACTCTGATTTGATGAGAAGGTCTAATTCTTACATACTGCACATATGAAGAAATAAAAGATTCTATCATAAAGATAATGTTATCTACCTGTACTGTACCACCTGACTTCAAACAATCTCATGTGTGTTCTATGTCTAACAATGTTTATTATCTTCATGTCTGTCTGCAAGTACAAGTGGAAAGTGAACCGCAACCAAATTCCTTGTATGTGCAACATACTGGGCCAAATAAACCTAATTCTGATTCAAGATCATGAGGAGACTGAAAGAAGCCAGTTTGGGCCTTTGGGAAGACTTGCCTCTGGATACCAACATGTCCTACTGGAAGAAGAACCCTGGGCAGACCCCTGACTCACTGAAGATTATATTTCACAGCTGGTCAGGGACTGCCTTGGATCTTTTCAGGACGCCCTAGAGCCAGTGACTGTGGTAAGGGAGGTCTCAGCATCTCTGCTGAAGCTGTTTTCCCCTACGACCAGATCCAGGATGAGCAGTAGAAATTGGATGAATGAACAGATGTTATTTTCTTCTGTAAAGATTTTGACAAAGTTTGTATCGTAAAAGAAAATTGTCCTGAGGATGCGCTCCGTGACTTTCTTATCATAACAGTGTAATTTGTATGATCCTGTCTCTTCCAATTGTTGAAGAGGATTTAACTTTCAGCTGAGATAGACAAATACATTATAGATACACATTATACCATAGTTCTGTAGTGTTGCATATCTGTCAGCACTAGTTTGAATCACTGACATACTTTTTGATTTTATTATAAGGATTTTAAATGTATTTTTTCCTTCTATAAATTTGTTTCTACTCTTAGTTTGTATGAAGTAATAGAAATTTCCATTAAAAAACTATAAACCTTTTTCTTGTCAATTACTTTTTATTTTGCTTTTTTGTTTGTTAGTTTTTATAAATGGAAATCCAGATTCCAAAATAACAAAAGCAAATATAGCAGTTTCAGATTTTATTATTTTTAAGCAGTAGAAATTTTTAAAAATATTTGTTTCAAAGAAAATAATTGAACAAATACGTAACTATAACCTCGAGCTTCTACACACCAACATTTTTTCAATCATGTAAAACAGTAGAGGGCAGTGTTGATCAATATATTTTCAACAAGTCAGTTTCTACAATTGAGCCGACGTTTCTTTCAAAATCGTCCATGATTTTTTTACTTTATGTTCTAAACAAATCCCAATTATGTTGTTAAATAGAAATAGATGCAACAGTGAATAAATCAAGATTATCGACAGTTAAAAAATTACTTGTGGAACCAAAATAAACTAGGGTTAGACAATAAGCACGCAACAGCATTTGTGTATTCAAAGCTGTCAATTGTTATTTTAATTGCCCTTAAATGTTGTTTATATGTCATTTTTGTATTTGGAAAAAACAAAAAAAACAAAGATTAATCTAAACTGAAATGATACATTTTACTGTTTGTTACTTTTTTTTTTTTTTTAACTTCGCAGTGGTACACTAGATGTTGCAACGAGCAACTTCTTCAGCATCTTTATGATCTTTCCCTTCTGGGCTGCTGGTTATTTCCACCTTTGAGAGGAAAACATGCTCCTTGTAACAGGGTTAGTTCAACTGACCTCTGGTTTACAGACTGTATGGAAAGTTTGGAAAAAGTTAACTAAGTTTGGAACATCTACACATTACAAATTTTGCCCTGTGCTTGAGAGCACAGAGTAAGAAAGCTTCATATTTGGAGACTTAAGTCAGTTTGGCTGGTTTGACAAACAGACATATAGAATCAGTGTCTTAGGCATATTATAATAAACTGACTTATAGTGCATTTTTTTCCTGTTTTAGAACAGAGTCAGTGCACTTGAAACCTCTCACCTGAAAAAAATAAAATAAAGGGTGTTAAAAGTTAGTTTTAAAGGTGGCATTTATGACAGAAAGTTGTACTTATGAGGACAAGATTGATGCCTTATCTATGTAACATTCATATAAATTAAATTATGAATCAGAGTGAAGAGAACCCTATGTTCTAAGATGATGAATATTTAAAGGATGGAGCATAAAGATCATCATATTGACAAAAGATGAATACCAATGTCTTCCTCTCTGAGTCTGATGAGATAGACTAAACAGGCTGCAAACTGCATAATTTATTCTCCTTCTTGCATGTTTTCTTTATCTTTTGAAATGGCTTTTGTTACATTCATTACCGTCTTTGTCTGTTGCTATTTAAACTGAAAATGTGGCAAAGGTGCAAAATGCAAATAAGGAATAATTGACACTTTTTGTCTGAGGAGCTTCTAAGTTTGAGACATCTCTCAGCTGTCATTGTGCAAAGAATGATGGTGCGTACAAGTTATTCTGTGGCAATTCTTCCATATTTATTCAAGGCCCATGTTCCACTAGTTGGAACAGTTAGGCTGCTCGTTGTCCCCGGTGACACAGACATTCTCTGCAATCTATTAAATTGAATGTTGTATTTAACTGGTTTGGAGCCAGGGCAAAGTTACATGCTTTTGTATCGTTCAAACTCTTCTCTTTGGTGGAATGTGCTTATTTCTGGGAGAGCAAGGCAGAGAGGATAAAGTGGGAGTTAGAGCTCACGCAGGTGAGAGTGTCTAACAGTGAGGAAATCAATATGATGTAAATTATTAAGAGCTCAGGAATGCATCTGACCCCTACTGTCTTGCAGCAGGCTGGGCTCTGAAGGCTGGCAGGTGGACGCAGGCTTGGACTCTCCCTCTAACACTCATTAGTGGCTGGAAGCCGGGGCTCCTTGTGAGTGGGAAGGCAGGGATCACAGCGGGGAAGTGATGGCCCAGGCCTCTCACATCCCAGCTCAGCCTTCGCTCCGGCTTTGCCAGCCTCTCCCTGGAAGCTCATTAGTAAGTGCACTGATGCATAAGAGCTAGTCATTAACTGGGCTCTTTTTTTTTCTCTCCCCCGTCTTCATCTCTCTTTCCCTCGACACCATGTCTGATCCTGAAGACCGGTGGCAGTGCTGGTTTAAAAAGACAAGAGGAGTCCACATTACCGCAGGAGCTCAAGAAGTATGGATATGAGACAGCGGTAGCCATCAGACATTTTTTTTTTCAAAGGAGGGAGGATAGGAATGGATGGGATGAGGTGGGGGTGTCAATTTGGAGTTTTTCAAATAGAGTCTATCTACAGCCCTTCAAACCAAAGAGTAAACATTAGCACTTGACCAAGGCTTCGCTGCACTCCCCTTTCTTCCTCCATGGTTTGGTTTTGATCTAGGGTATTTGCTTTTGCTTCTGGCCAGATCCCCCTCAGCACCTGATGGTTGCCCAGGCTATAAGTAAAAAAAGATCTGGGGCCTAGGCCTCTTCTGGGGCTGATGGGTAAACAAGGTCTCTGATGTGTGTAGCGTGCCTGGCAGCAGGGTGAACACTGGTGTAGAGGCCCCTAGAGAAGTGCCACCCCACCCCCCGCCCTCTTTTTCTACGTCTGGTGCTTTAATTCTGCGATTCCCTTAAAGTTCCTCCATTCTCCTTCTCAGAAAACAAACACAAACAAACCTCCTTCTCAGCCGGCATGGTGATTAATGTTTGCTAGTAGTTTACAAGAACATTTATGGCTTCTGAAGCACTTACAATGGAACCCATAGAGATAGCTTTATCACTTGTGTGGGCAGGCTGATCAAATAAACAGAAATAAAAATTCTTTCAGACATGCTGGATGTGAGCAATACTTAAAGTTATTCATGTTTTGATGGGTTTGCAGATGGATCTCATTAGAATTTAAAGATCCTTTAATTAAAAGTGTTTGGAGATCATGTAGGATCAAGCTCTTGTCTCAAAGGAACAGTTTGGCATTTAGTGAGTCTTTAAATGTCAGCAAGATAAACGATGATGATAGCACCTGTAATGATGTAATCACTTTTTCAATGGTAATTTTCCCAAGCCCACAAACAAATGGATTTCATATACTGCTGAAAGATTAAACAATTTAACACCTGATGTCTGTATGATTTATTAAAACAAACGAACAAAGCAAAAAAAAAAAACACAAATCAAACACCCCAAAGCAGCCTGGCTTCAGAATAAAACAGTTTTTATATTGCTTTACTGTTGCTATATTGTTTACTGGCAAGCTTTTAGTTCAGCATAGGTTAAAAGCAGTCATCTGAAGAATTTTGCTTTTTTTCTGGCAAACATAAACCTTCAGCAGCTGTTATGATAAATAGATGGATTTTTAGCTGTTGGTTCAAATAAAAACAAGTTTTAAAAGCTGCATAGTGCCGTTAAGTCAGAGTAACTAAGGATTTGTCTTTGTGGAAGTTTACTGAGTCAGATCTCACCAGCTTAATGTGATCTGGCATTAGCAACGCTGGATCCCATTATGCCAATTAATCCAGGTTGTAACTCACAGACTCCTGCTGACCAATTCACATCCACAGTTGATAGATTGTGGCTGCATGAGCCTCAAACCTCCTTGTTAGAGCCAAAAAACCACAAGAATCCCACCAACTCTTTTAGCCCCATCACATTGTCTCTTGATCGCCAGCAATTAGCAAAGCCAGGCAGGGCTGAGAAATGACAAGATGGGGCATTGCGATTGCAATGCATGGGCGTCATTGGCTCACACGCAAGCTGAAAGCCTCAACAATGTTTGTTAACCCTCGGGGTCACCGCTGATTCACCAGCCCAGACAGAAAACAAGATTTATGTAGCACAAATCAATACGCATTCAGACTTTTACCATTGTGCAGCACCAATCTAGGGACTTCGCTCTATCAGTCTAACATGACACTAATGTGTTTTTATTTCTGTTTAACCCAGCAAGTGATGAATCCATTGGCAGGCCAAGAAGGAGACAGCGAGAAGCGAGCTGCCCTTGATTAGTTGGGGAACACATGGCGACATGCAGAGGCTGATGCAGTGGCATGTCATTGAGGCAATGACCCATCAGTCTTCAAGTTTCCCGCTGGGGGATTATTTATCTGCTGTTTGTTTATTGGACAAGAAATCAGCTATTTAATTTTAACAGTGTATCAAATGACAGCGCGTTCGAGTGTTCACTAGCCAAACTAACTGGTTCTCTTTATTCACTGCGCCATCCACTCTGATTTCATTAACACTGCCTGTCAACCAAACACAAAAGGACACACACCTGGCATATCAGTCACTGCAAACAGCTCCAGAGTAAATTATTGTGGAGAGGGAATCCTCTTTTTTTACAAACTGGCAGGCCAATAATGTAAAATTTGTTTAATGTCTTTCCTGCTTACAGCATTAAAGAGGGAAATTGGAAAGTGACATGGGTGACGAGCAGTATTCTCTGACCAGCAGGCACAATAGAGGAAAGGGAGGGGATTGGGGGGGGGTGTTGTGGAGTTCAGTGCCAAGTTCTATTTCAGGGGGCTGCATTCCAATTGATTGGGAAGCTTGTGAAACACTCACTGGTGACAGAAACAAGAGTCTGGCCCCAGCAACTGCTGGGCAAAGTGCCAGGTGTGCGGTGTTTGCTCGCAGCATTTCTCTCACTCACTCTGTCCCTCTCATGCACGCATTAATGACACATTAACGACACCCACAATGTGACCACTGGGACATCTCACCCAGCATTATCCTTCTGCATGTCATTACGTACTGGGGCAGTTTTTGATTGTTTTCCCTGTGTTTGTTCAGAGGTTTTTCCGGGCAGGTTCCTTCAAATGTTTAACAAAAAAAATATATCGTTTGGGGATTTCTGCAACACAGATAAACAATTAATTATCGTAGTTAGGTCCTCAGGGGACTGTGTTTTATTATTATTATTATTATTATTATTATTATTATTATTATTATTATTATTATTATTATTATTATTATTATTATTATTATTATTATTATTATTATTATTATGCAAGCTAAACATATTATGCATGAAAACCTGAATAACATGTATCCATTTTTGCATGAAAGCATAGCTCCTCTTACTATTTTAACAACTCATCATCAGTAGTGTAAAACTAACCTGTGTCATGATGTTCTAACCTGAGTTCAAGTTTACGATCAGTGCAGCTCTTTTAATCTGCTATGTTTCTATCTTCTTGTAGCGGGTGGTTGTGCTGTGAAATAAACAGTCTAAAGAGTCTAAAATGTTCTTTACTAGATATTTACTGTTTGAATTTGCATGTGCTTTTGAGAAAACATTATGCATTTTTGGGTGCCGTGTTTTAAGTTACTGTTGCAATATCCTTCAGTAACCACAAGCAGTACTGTGGCTCCAACAGCCTCCCTATTTCTGAGTTTAGAATTTTTACTTTGCTCTTCAGACTGAATAAAAATCTGCCTGTGCGCAGTAAAATATCCAAATAATGTACGAATTTGACTTTGCAGACCACGTGGTTGCATGTGGCTGTGCACATCCCAGCGTTGGCCACAGCTTGTTTTGATGGAGAGACTGATGATTGGATAAACAGTCTAGATTATTGTACCAGAAAATGAAAACATATGCACAATTTACACCTTAACAAGCAAGTAAGCATCATTAAACAAATCATCCTGGCAAAATCAACTCCTGTAATCAAGCTTCACGAAGTCATTAAATATTTTAGTAACAGATTTCAATAAACATTAACATTCTAACATACATTGAATTAGAATTTGAAATCGAAGTAAATAGACTTTTTCTTTTTTTAAGCCATGTGTTGTGTCTTGCTCTTTGCAAATCTGTTTTGATTGGGACGTGTATGAAGAAGCCATGCATAAAATTTATGCATGACTGACACAAAGTTCAGTAGGCCCACGCCAAACAAAATGCTGTTCAATTAAAAGGGAAGCAATGGCATCCTATATAATAAGGGATATCTGTGCGTACATAAAGTGACAGAAAAGCATGATGGCTCATTCATGTCCTGCTATGTAATTTGGTTAATGCATTTCCCCCTCGCTCTTTAAAACACTTGCACACTCACATTTGCCATTATAATCTCTATGACAGAGGACATTAATTATGTTCACTGGCTGATCTCTGTTTCTTCACAACATCACTGATTAAAATTTCACACATTGTAATGATGTGCTTCAGCGCAAGAAGCTGTGAAGCAGTCAGAAACAGTCAGTGGACTCGAAATCCCATTCTTGGGAGGTTTGTATACCCCCCCCCCCCTCCTCAAAAAGACACATGTAATCCAAATCAAAGCTGTTAAGTGCTTGAGGAGAAGCTTTATTTACATGCAAATGGCACATATCTCAGCAACTTGTTCATTAAAATATTGTGCAAATGAGGGAACAACAAAGCAGCAACTTCTCTCCAGATATGTAGGTTCAGATTTCATATTTGGGAAGTTTAATTAAGCAATAGATTATATTTTGAAAGGAGCGTTCACTTTAATGAATCCCCAGAGAACGCAGATAAACACAGCAATAGTATCAAAGCATTCATCTGTTTAATGGATGTGAAAATTAGGGATGTAAATGGCTTCAAGGCTTTATTTTTTTTTTATTGCTCGTGGGAATTTTTCCCCGATGAAAAAAGTCACTTATGTAACCTACATTGTACTTATACCTTCATTTTGGACACTAAATAAAATCTGTCTTTTTCAAGGACAAAGACTTATTTTAAGCGTGCTTTTTAACAAGCAGCAGCTGTCGAAACATTAACGCAGGTCGGCTTTCCTTGCTTCATTTCTATATGTAGATTCTAATTTGCATTCGTATATCTTGCATAATTAAACTACAGAATGGCATTTTCACGCATCTTTTTTATTTTTTTTTTTCAACCAACAAATACATTTCTTTCTATAGACAGACATATTTTCAGAAATCATTGGTTTTGGCTCTCTCAATAAGATGTTTGTCTGAGTCTGGCTCTATATTCTGCAATCCCGAAAGAGTGCAGAGTCAGTGAACCCTGCTACATTCTGTGATGGAGGAGTTGCTATGTGCCCAACGTTCACCTCTGTAAGGCTGGCCGTTGTTTATCCCTGTAATGTCCATTTTATTGGGAATCTCAGCGAGCCTTCGTGCTACCTGTGGTGCGCAGCAGTGTGGAGAAGCCGAGGCCAGAAGAGTGGTGGTCAGTGTCTGTCAATCACAATCACAAGGATCAGTTAGCAGCCATCAGTCTGAGGAGCTGCACCCAGATGTTGCCTGTCTCCCATCGCCGCACGCTTTCCTCAACAGAGTGACCTTTTCTCATTATTTCTTGTTTGCTCTTCCAACTTTTTTATACATCTCACATTTTCTGTACATTGTTGATGAGTTTGCTCGCTTTTGTTTTATTTATTGTTCCAAATTTCTGAAAGGAACTGCTTGAAAAAAAGACTAAAGAAGATGCATTGTTTGAACCTCAAAAGAAAGGGTTTGTTTCTGTGTTTGTGTTGAAGTCTATAAGGGAGGGCTGATGTTGTGGAAGAGAGCAGTCAGAGGTGATAAAAAGAGAACGCCACAATATACTCAAGCTGCTGGAAAACAAACAGAAAACATTGATTTTATCATCTTTACAGACCCCCGAAAGCTCGCAGTGCTTGATGTTTACCTGACACAAAATAAACGGTATATTTGTACCATAGACTTTCTACTCTGCATTTCATTTGCTGCCGTGCCCTCAGTATATGTATGTCTTTGACCTGTTCCCGCCCCTAATTTTTCCCATCACATTCAGAGCAGACCTGCCAACGGTCAGCTTCATTACAGCCAATATCTTAAATCACCTCTCATGCGCTTCCCACCAGTTTAAAGCTCGGTCTCCTCTGAATCGCGGTCATTTAAATGTTCCTGTGCTGATTGTGGGTGCAGGTGGTAATACATTAAGGGACTGAGACAGCCAGTGGCACAGTGCTGAAAGACCTTCATCCATTTGCACTAAGTTTCCCCTTACATTCAGAGGCATGTCGGCCTAATTAGACCAATGATTTTTGACTGTGGCCATATTCATATGGGACAGCTCACTTTAAGTTGATTCTACACCATGTATACTCCACAAGGCCAATAGATTATGACACAGTCTGGGGAATTTTAAGAAGAAATTGCACATTAATGAATGTAGAGAATGGCTGCAGAGAAGAACTACAAAGGGGTTATTGCTCTTTTACTTTTCATCCTTTAAGTAAAAAAAGTCACTGGTCTCTCGAGAGTTGGAGACGTCTGAAAAACTGATTTCATATTTGTGCGCAGAAACAAATCAACTGAAAACCCCTTTTGCAATCAAAAGAAGCAGTTTGTATAAAACCAGACCTGATATTTTGTTGTGCTGTATATCCAACCTCTGGTTCAGTCATATAAAAACAACTTGTCTCTGTGTTTGAACCACACTGAGTTCTCAGTGTGTCTGTCTCTCAATGATGAGCTCTTCAAGAAGGTAAAAGCTTCAGAAAGCCCTCAGTCCATTTCCATTCTAGCTTCCAGCAGTGTGAGTGGTGTGACAGCCTCTTGGGGGGGAAAGATTATTGAGATCAGGCCTCCCCCAGCTCTGTGCCTCTGGCCCAGCCAGCCGAGCCAACCAAGTCAGTTCCTCACTCCCTCTCCCTCCCCCCCGGCACCTTACAGAGCAGCCCACCAAGCGCACAGAGAGCAAAGAGGCACCAGGGACTCCTCTAATTGTCCATGCTTTGGGCAGCTCTCTGGCAAGCTAGAATGAAGAAGGCCCTCAGTCCCAAGGCTGTCCCACTGCTCCCTGCTCAGTCCTCACTCACAGATTCACAGGACGATATAACGTCTGCTTTGAGGCTTTACGTTTTTTTGTTCGACAGTAAAGCTGGAAATTTGGAAAGTCTTTGAAAGTCTGCTTTAAACATGAAGCATGCTAATGTTTTATCTGGGGAAGAAAAAACTAAGATTAAAGTCACTATTAATGTGTAATTATTTTAACTTTTAATCATAAGATTTTCTTAGAATTTACTTAGTTTAAACACTAAAACACAACACAGGACAACTATTCCTCATAATAAAATTCCTGTAATAAAAACAGTATTTATTCTTGATAATTGCACGTAACAGCAACAAAAATGATTTTTTTTTGTCTATCTTAGCTTCTATTAAAAGATTTTTTTTTCTTTTCATTTTCATGTCTTTCTATGCATTGGATCTTGGAGGACATGTTTTCAAGAGGCGCTGCCGTTCACCCACCGGTGAGAGCTGGACGAATTGTTGAGGCCACGGCTGCTGAGAGCTGGATGAGGACTGACAAGGCCACCCGTACAAAGAAAGGGGCAGCCTCTAGTCGACCAGCCAGGGGGGAGGGGAGACGAGTGTACGTGCACAACCACAGCAATAAACACACAATTACTTCGACACTTTTTTTCCCCCTCATTCAAACACCGTTAGACGCTCTTTAAACAATTTCATGTTTTGTGGCCGTGTTATTTTCTTCTCTAATTAGCAGCTATACATCAGAAATGTCAGCTGTTTCCTGCCGGTGGGTTGCTGGTGAAAAGGAATCTGAACATTTTGCAGCCACTGAATAGAAGATTATGGCTCACTGCTGTGACAAGCTGTCGAAAATCATTTACAGCTTAATCGGAGCTTTCTAATTGAAGAATCAGGCGAACACAACTCAAAATAATTGTAAATCATAATATCACTGAGGTATGCACGCCTTTGTGCAAACTGAAGAAACAATCAATTATTTTATATGTTTTATATTTTATTTGCCTTTTCAAAAATACTTTTCTAATTGTGCTTTTGTGCAACTCTTGAAAGTTATGAGCTCAGTAAATAGCTAGCTTTGCATGCTAGTAGAGGGTGGCTAAACAATAACCCATACTGGACTGTGACAGGGTAATTACTGTGTGCACATAATAAAATTCTCTTTACATAGGTCACCTGGAAAGTGTAATTTAAAAAGCTTTATGGGATTATTATTTTTTATATACTGAGGCAATTAAATCAAAAGCAAAAAAAAAAAAAAAAAGTAATTAAGCGTGGAAGTAATAATACTGTTGGTCAACAGCCTTTGTTTTAAGAGAAAGAGGGATTTGTCAGCCTCACTTCTTTTTGAAGAGCAGACTTACTGTCACATTTACAGTCTCAAATTTTATTGTTGTAAACAGAATATTCTATAATTATGCTTATAATGCCCCAAAAACTGAGCAGGATTTAATGAAATCATTATCATGAGTGATAATTGAGAGTGAATGCTCGATCTGAATTATCATCTCCCACTATGTACAAAATTAATGAATCGTTACTATTCATACTGCTGGTTTATAATTATGTTAAATTGGCTGTCTTATCAGCAGTCAAAGACTTGGGATTATCAGCGTCTTGACTGTGCCAAATTCCTTGTGGATATATGCGTGTTCTCTGCACAAAGAGAAAAAAAAAAGGGAAGGGGGGGAGATAATATTGGGAGGTTAAACTCCACAATTTTCTCTTAAAAAGATGTAAGGAGAGCTTTTGCACAAATGCACTCTCGCTTTATGAGGGAAATCAGACTGAGGGGTCTGTGGGGGCATTAACATCCACTTGACTCCCAGTGCAGACGGTTTCCACAAGCCGACACATACATGGAGCTGACACGTCAACACTGTTGATCTCTGCAATTGTGTCAGGTAACTGAATTCAGATGATATGTTAATGGGGAAGGGGAAATACGTTGCCCTTGTTAGCATATGGGCCACTTGCATTTGCAGGAAGGTGTTATCATTCAGCCGGCACATTTCGGCGAATAACAGCAATAATCTAATTGTCAGACGGGAAGAAAAAGGCTTAATTTCCATGCCGTGAGGTCATGATAAATTGGTTAAAGCAGAGGGAAGATTGATTTATTTGTAAATCAGATGCATTTGACTCACATCATAACAGAGATGTTAAAAACGGTACATTAAATCCAAAACCGCTTGTGTTAAACTATAGCTGCATTATCATATCTATTTAATTTTTACATTAGATACAAAACCAATCAACAGCTCTTCTAATACAGAACTAAAAACCTTATGTTCAGGATCCTCATCAGCCAACGATGCTATCTGTACCTCCACGTCTCTTTGAGACCTCCATTAAAGCTCGCATTGACCTCTCTGCTATCATTTAAGAAAAAGAAGCTGTAATAAACCTTCATGTGTTATTTTAACGCTCCGCAGGTATCCTTGCACATAAGTTTAGCACAGCAACATAGAAAAGGAATAAAAGAAAAACTCAGTGCAGTGAAATGTCAGAAAGGACCTTTCAAGGTGGAAAGCAGCAACAAAAGCAGAAGGTTGTTAGGGATTCGGCAGGTCAAACTTTGGACATATTTACTGAGATTTGACGGTAAACTTCTCCTGTCATTGGGAATGCGAACAGCAGAGGGCAGCTTGAATACATAAATACCAACTACAGGGGTGCATCTCTCAGTCATCAAAGGCATGCACTCGTTTACATCCCAACGGGTTCCCAGCACACACCTCAGCTCCTGTCTGACAGCTGGCTGGAGACACTGATCAGCATCAACCCCATCACAGCTCCACACCGGGGACACCGTCCAGGAAGAGGGGAAGAAAAGAATTGTGGAGTGACAGGTAATTGACCAACACCAGGCAAGTAGCAGGTAATGTTTTGAAAGCCTCGTGTCAATTCGTGAGTCACATAAAATCTAGAGTTCCCTCCTGTGTTCGCCCTCTCTGCCTGGCTGTTTCCTGCAGGTTGCAGAGAGTTACAGCACTCTCTGCTGAGGAGCAAACCTCAAAGAAAACATCACTCTGGGCTGCTTTTATTGTTAAACCTGTGTTCAGCCATTGTCTGTCCTCCCTCCTGAGCTCCATCTCCCCCCCCCCTTTCTCTCCCTGTCTAACCCCCCCTCCCCACTCTCTCTCTCTCACTATGGCTCAAGATGAATCTGCCAGCATGTACCCATGCTCTTCATCACTGTCAGATGCCCCATGGTGGTCCTCCTCCTCTTTCTCAAACTGGGCACCAACCGCTGGCTGGAATTATTCCTCACCTCCAAAACTCTCCCCACTGTTTCTAAATAAATGTGGCTGTAGTAACCGAGGAGTGTTGCTCATCCATCTTTACCGTGCGGTGTGTGTGTGTGTGTGTGTGGAGTGTGCAGTGTTTACTGAAGTAGACAGAGTCTAATAAGCTACACCATACTGGAAGTCTAAAGTGAAGTAAAGCAGAGCACGTATTGGATTCCTGTTATTTGGCTGGAGTGAAAATTTTGTATCACCCAACAATTTAAGAAACAAATATTTGTTTCTTTGAGTCTGTGTTGTTAATATCCTTAAAATGAAACAAGCCACAGATTGTTTTTTAACATTAAAAAAGCTCCTTTGCAGCAGTTTGGTCATGACATGCTATTGAAAGTCTGCTTTAAAGCTTAAATGTACCGTAAGACGATAAACTTGCACATTATTGAGATTAAATATACATGCTTTATAGTGCTACAAGTATCTGTTGTTAAGAACAGTTGTGGGATGATTTGTTTGTTTTAGTCATAGGTATACTGGTTCAGATAGGCTCTCCGAAAGAAATGTTCTGTGGAGTAAGAAAGAATACAAAATGTCAACTTTTAAAGATGGCTCTTTAAACAAACTAAATTTGGAGGAAAAAAGTTTAATTTGGACTTGATTGACAAGCAAATCTGATTGCTTGTGACTGAAGTGAATTGCTGCTTCCTCAAGTCAACTCCAAAGTTAAAATTAGTAAAATAGTGCACTTTATTAATGAATAGATTGATATTTTGCAAAATACAGTTTTTTACACAATCGATCAATAAATTAATAGATAAATAAATGCTGCACAGTGGCGCAGTTGGTAGAGCTGTTGCCTTGCAGTGAGAAGGTCCTGGGTTCAATTCCAGGCTGCGACCTTTCTGCATGGAGTTTGCATGTTGCATGTTTCCTCCCACAGTCCAAAAACATGCAAGAGGTTAATCAGTGACTTTCAATTGTCCCTAGGTGTGAGTGTGTGTGTCAATGGTTGTTTGTCTATGTGTGGCCTTGTGATGGACTGTGATGGACTGATGACCTGTCCAGGGTGTCCCCTGCCTCTCACCTAAAGACTGATGGAGATAGACACCTGAAAAGGAAGAAGCAGGTTTAGAAAATGGATGGGTAGATAAATAAACAAATAAACAAAGCAGCTAGATGCCTGAGCATCTCAAGCAGGAATAGTATGATATTTTTTCTGAATGTGACAAAGTGGAGCTTTTTTACAAACTTCGATATTAGTCTTGCTCAGACAACCCTAGACTTGGTCAATCCAAAAAAAAAAAAATAAAAAAAAAAACACCATCTAAGCTCTTTATCAAATATTGTTGTTAGATTTAGAATTAATTCAAATTTGATGGTTTATAGGCCACAGAAAGTAAACTTAAGTTTATTAAAACAAAGATTTTTTTAAACTAAAGACAACAACTTTAACAGTACGTAAATCAAAAGTTTTGCAAAACTAAAGTTGAAATGTAAAGGAACAGATCCATGAGTCTTCTCTTTTTTATGTGCAAATTTCATTCCTTAACACAAATTCACATATTAAGTTCCCCTAAGTTCAAATTTAAACAGTTTTGTAATTAACAAGTAAGCTGAGCCTTAAAATGTCACATTTATTGTACTCTCCTATCTCAGAAATTCAGTCCTGAAACAGAATGATGTGTGTTTTATAGCAGTTATGATAAGAGGCTTACACAGTCAAAATCTCAATAAAGATCATTTGACAAACGTCTTTGGTGGCCACTCGTTAAATTGGTTTCACCCGCATATTTGGGCCTTTTTTAAAAGATATCTGTGAATAATGGTAAGCTGTTTAGCTTCTCTGAAAAGAGGAGGGTGAAGCAAATGAACCCCATTTCATCCTGTTTTGTTTAATCTATAACATTGTAGAATTTCTGCAGTTTTTTTTTCATCATCTAGTTTGTAGCTTATATACATCCCAGGACAGATTAATGAAGCTTAGACACACCTATCTGGAATTTAAGGCCTTCTAATTCTCTGTGTTGCACATCAAGGACACAAGAACATATTATCTGATCATTCCTTGCATTCATTACATTAATGAATCAAATATGAAGAAGTGTCGCCGCTCCGGAAAGTTCATTAGCATAACGCATTAATATTAATGTCATTATGTGGCGATGCTAAAATAGTGACATGTTTCAATATGCCAGTGTTTGCAAGAAATTAAAAATAGAAAACCACAACAAGGATTTGTTGTGTGTGTTTATTTTCTCAAATATGTAAATATAAAAATAACAACTAATAATAATGAACTAGTCACATCACCCAATCATGAGTAAGTGTCAGTAATTTGCGTTTGCGTTGAGTTTTTGTTCACCTTTTAAATAAAATGTTCAATCTTTTCCTTATTTCTTGCTTGGAAGGATTCGGGTATCTTAGCAGTTTTGCTGGCAATGTGAAGATTTATAAAAACTTGTCTTTGTATAATATTTTTAAAATATTACTTTAAAGTCAGTGTGCTTGCTACATGAGAACATTTTCAGATATATATTTGTTTTTTAAGCCACTTTGCAGGAAAAGGCATAATAAAGCACATGACTCCTGAAATTACCAGTATTGTGTTTACACATAATATAACTAAACACACATTGTTCTTAGCAGCATGATTCAAAGACTCAATTTATTTCTCAATTTTCAGTTGCCTCTGTGAAACCTGACAAATCTACAAGTTTAATGGACTTATGAAGAAGTTTATGACAGTGATAATAGCAAGTGATGTAATTTTCTTAGAAATATTAAAGAGGCCCTTCCATTAAAATGTTTTTTTTTTAGGTTTCTGTTGAATATTTTAGCTCCACAGGTGTTCTTACCTTCATAGTGGGTGTGAAAACAGGTCAACAACTTCTCTTTCAGTTTTTATCTCTCAAACTACGCAGGTGGCGATAAAACCTGAGTTCTCCCGAGTTCAAACAGCCTGTATTTGTTTCGTCACAACTCCTTTGTTCATTAATATTCATCAGCTCCCGCAGTTGAAACCACGCCTAGCATGCTGCTGGCTAAAAGCTGTAGCATAACACGTAGCAAACAGGAAGAGAGTATGTATGCTGTTGCCATGCGCAGCAGGGCAAGAAGCAGGAAGCCTTGCTCTCATAGGCTAGTTTGTTAGCCAATCTGAGTCCAGCAAATTCGAATAATAAATATTAATTATTTGCTGCTCGAAGCCGGACAAAACCAGTCGAATCTTGATGCAGATAGATTGAAAGGTCTGTTAATCAGTGTTTCCTAACATTTTTAGATATAAAATATTTCACATTACAGGTTATTACTTAATAAATAACCACAAGGTTATGAAATTTGTGTGAAATGGCCTATTTAAGAACAATTCAAGAGTGGAGGTCAAACTTTTAGACATTACGTCCAACTGCACATTTTTTATTTTTCCCCAATGGTATGCACTCGAAGAAACAAAAAAAATATTTACTTTCTTGCATCATCTTTTCTAACTTATGTATTGAGTTTAGACATAGTGATGATTCATATTTTTTTAAAGTCTCTAAACATCAGCAGCAACAACATCAAAAATGTCAGATCAATTTACTCAGTTTAACTAAAAATAAGTGAAACATGAGCAGTCAATGTTCAAAAGATAAGAAAAGTAAAAAAAAACACACTCGCAAGTACAAAAAGCCAAGAGAAATATTTTTAGATTGTACTTTGGGAAAAAAAAATACTAAAAAATAAAGGTAGTGATAATAATTATAAATTGCCATCATTACATCTACCTTTTCACAGAACATGTGTGATGATCTATTGTTTCTACATGGTTAATAAAAAATGCATTTACTGGTATCTTCTTGCATAACTTGAGGATTTCCTCACATAGTCATACAGATCATATTCTTAAAATAAATAAACTGGGTGACAAATCCTAAAGAAATGAAACCTTTTGGCACATATCTAAGCAATGTGCCCTGAATGTTCTGAAAAGCTGTTGCATGGTCACTTTTTTTTGGTACCAATTGCATCAACAAGCTGGTTGTATTTTACCCCCGCTGAAATGTTGGCTGTCAACAGAGTTCCCATCAAAAGCAGTGGCACCATCTATTGCCTGGAGTGTCTGGCTCTGTCCTGTTTTTTTTTTTTTTTTGTTGTTGTTTTTTTTTCAACCAAACCATGTCTCTGGCAGCTGCATGCATGCACACCAGCCGAGGTCAAAGCTGTCACTTCAGAGGGCACTGTCAAATCTCAGCCAACTCTGGATGATGTGGGAGTGCTCCCTACAATCACCCAGATGTTTCCAATCAGCTGGACTTCTACTATCCACTCTCTGTGTTGAGTGTGGTGCAGCAGTGTCTACCACAGGAAACAAAGTAAAAGAGGAAAACATTGTTAATCTAAAGTCCAGATGACACTTTAAATAATCATTCACATTCATTTTTCCAACCTGTTGCCTGTAACAGGCTGAATATATGAAATATATGAAAAATCAACAACTAATCATGCTGATACTACGTCTTTGACTGTTTAGGTAATTGAGGTGATTAGATTTGTTTTTCGATTTTCTTACCCCTTTTATTGCCTACATATTAGTAGAATGTTTTGGGGGAAATGTTTTAAAACATGACTACTAAGAGAACAGTACTGTCAAATACTACGATACATGGTCAGATTCATAGTATACCAGGAAATCTTAGTAGTTGAACAACAAGAAACATTTTTCAGACTATATCATGGATTCTGCAAAAACATGTTGCCTTTAAGTCAATATTCAAAGTTATTTCTGCTCAACAGCATGAAAAGCCCCTGAGAAAGTGCAGTCTATTAGCTACTGTATGAGTGGCCTGATGCAAATGTATTGGGTACTGTATTATTAAATCAACAATCCGGGGATAACTAGCAATTTGTAAACTCTTGCTTCTACCAAATTATAAAAAAAAAAAAAAACCTTTGTGGAGCATCTGTTCTCTGTGAGAATACAACTTAAAAAAAGTTATAACTTCAAGAATTTAGGAATACAAAGTCCAAATTTATACTTTTTTTCCTCTATGAATATACCAAGCAGTGTGAGGTTGTGAATAAGAACCTGTCCTTTGAGAATACAGATTAAAAACTGTGATGGCCACAGGCTTATTAATGGAGCTACACTAGAGATACACTAGTCATCCTAATGGTGCTAAAATGACAGTAACAGACAATGGAACAAGATTGTACGGCAAACAGTTAGCCAGATGTAAATATTAAAATCAACAATGTAAAAATAATTCATTTATGGCGACATAATTTCATAATAAACAAAACAGTGACTATAATTATCATAAAAAATAGTTAACCAAATGCCGTACCTTCACACATTGGATTAGGAAAACTGTGGCTCTTGATTCAGTTTTATGGATGACCCCTGACACTATACATTTCAAAACAGTGTAAAACCCAAATGAAACTGGGATTTAACCAAATTCAGACCTCTGAAAAGACAGCTGATGTTTTGTTCTTTTAAAAATGTCAAAATGCACCAAATAAACAGATGAACAAACTAATAAGAGATTCAGTATAGTTTTATTTCTGGTAATATTTTACCCGCACTTTGCGGGGAATTGTGTTTTTACCCATAGTGTGTGTGTTTTGTAAAGACTACCACATTAATTTGCAGGCCACAGGTTTAAAACATTCTTATGTAATCTAATTTTTCTTCTTTCAATGCAGTTTCCTTCATGTCTTGATCCCTCCTTTTATCTTGTGTTTAGTCAATTTAAAATATTCTGCATGTGACAACAGCATTTTAAAACTATGTATTTTTGGTTTAGGTATGCCACCCCAGTGGCCCCCATCTGGCCCACCGAGACTTTCTGGATGCACCCCTGGCTGTTTGCAGTAGGTTTTGAGATGACACTGCACAAACACAATACACAGAGTAAGTAGTGGGTAAAATCCAACTGCTGTGCCTGTATGCACACCCCAACAAGGTCCTGCTGCATTTAAAATTAAACTAATATTATTTCTCTACCAGTCCCTTTAATTTTACAACAGTCTGCACTGTTGCACTGCAAAAGACAAATGGATTAAATGTGACGGATGCCATTATTTAATTGTAGATTCTTGCATTTCAAGCGACAAATACGAATCATCCTTGACTTCACTTCTCGCACAACAGTGAGGTGAGGCGTGCCTCAACCATTCAATACAAATTACCACCATTTGCAGCGTTACATTCAGCGGAAGACCATTGCTAAATGGTCAGACAAGCTAGACACAGATATTAAAATAAATTATGTCTAATTTGAATTTTAGTCATGCTATATTAACCAATAGAAAGTTATTAACATTTCAAAAGACAAAAAAAAAAGAAAAAGAAAAGGAAAGCTTTTGCCTGTAATTTTAACTGTAGATGTCCTGACCTGGGGGCCGAGCAATCTGATCATTATAATGTCAGTGCAATAGTATATTTACATTAAAATCCTGTCTGCTAATATAGGATTCAAAATAAGAATTTCTCTCAAGGATTATTTAGGCTGACCTGCTGACCCCTTTCTGTTTCTTTTTTAACTTTAATCCAAAGCCAAAAGTTTAAATTTCATGGCTATTTATGTTTCCTCTGTGGTTTGCTTTTCCGCTCGCCACCCTAATGTTCTCTTTAGTTTCAACCTTTTGTCTTTCATCTCTTCTCTTCTTTCCCTCCTTAGTCTTTAAAGACAATTATCATCTCACTTCAGTAATGTCAAAATCCCACACTTCTGTAGTATCTGAAGGAGCTTCGTTGGGATGAATGAAATTCTTCCCCAACAAAGACGAGCAGCCCTTTTTTCCACCATGCCGCCGAAGCGTCTGATACTGCGGTCTTTGAAACAAGAGAATTTCTTTCCATTTTAAATGTTCCTAATTCATCTCCAGCTACTTTGATATCCCACAAGACACAGCTGTGCTTTTTAAAGATAAAGGATGTAAGCACAGAAGTGATAGGATCATAGCGGAGGAGAGGTTTTAGGTCTAATTGGTGTAAAAGTAGTGATAGAATGATTTTTTTTAATATTGAGGGTTTTTTTTTTGGCTAAAAATGAGCTAGTTTAAATTTACTGTAAAATATGAACAGCACTGACTGCAGTATCAATGCTTTGCAGCTAATTAAACAACTAATTATTTTCTAAACTGACAGATATCTTAAACCATTTTGACCCAAACAAGTTAGAAAGTATAGACGTTAATTAAGCAATCACAACATCTACTGATTGCTTACGCTCTGTGCCAAAATCCCAACAACTTCAAAACAAGTAATACTTGATTTTAAATTTATTTTGAGATGTTTTACTGCCACTAAATTCAAAGTGAGCTAATATTTGCTGTAAATTGGTAAAACATTTCAGTTTCAACATCTGATCAGCACGTTTTTTTACGTTCTCTTGGGGATAAAATATGCGTTTGAGATTTGCAAGTTGTTCAATTTTGTTTTTATTTACACATTGCACAACATTTTGGGAACTGCGGGGTTGTATGAAAAAAAACTTTTCCATTACTTTTTCTATTAACACTGTTGTTGAAAAAGTCTAGAGGTTTACAGTAACCATCTATATGTTGAGATTTAAAGAGGCCATTTCATACACATTTCAGGACTTTGTGGTTATTTCTTAAGTATTAACCAGTAATATGAAACATTTTATATCTATAAAACGTCAGGAAACACTGATTAACAGACCTTTCAATCTGTCTGCATTAAAATTTGGGTGGTTCCGGCTCCTTCCGTCAGGCCTCGAGCAGCAGCTCGTTCATATTCATTATTCTAATTTGCTGGACTCGGATTGGCTAACAAACTAGCCTATGAGAGCAAGGTATACTATTTCCTGCCCCGCTGTGCATGGCAACATCACACGTACTCTCTTCCTGTTTGCTACGTTATGCTAACAGCTTTTAGCCAGCAGCATGCTAGGTGTGGTTTCAACTGCGGGAGCTGATGAATACTAACGAACAAAGGAGTTGTGATGAAACAGATTCAGGCCGTTTGAACTTGGGTTTTATCGCCACCTGCGTAGTTTGAGAGATAAAAACTGAAAGAGAAGTTGTTGACCTGTTTTCACACCCACTATGAAAATACAATACTTGCAAAATACAAGGAATTTGTCTTGGGTAAAGGTGTGCAGAGAATAAAGCACAATAAAAATAACATAAGAAATCAGTTATATTTACATGACCAAACCATTTATGCTATAATGCAACAGTTCCTGCATTTCTCATAGATTTTGAAATCTGCTTTGTGATGGGTCCCAGCCTGGCAACAACCATGCTGACAGCTCATAGCAGCTCTACAGAACAGCATAAAAAAGAACAACAATAATTCAGTTCAGAGTAGCAACAGTGAGATAACTGATTCTATGGAGATTATAGAACTGGTTTAGTTCATCTGCATTTCCATTTATATTTTACTATTCTTTGCTGCTGCATTCTTTTTGATTTCATTATAATTCTTTTTAACCACATAATCACAGCAATTTAGCAACTACTCAGGACTCTTTTAATTCCAAATTTCTCCTTCTTTTCCTTCCCCTTCTTCCCTTTCTCCTGGTTCTCAGGTGGAGCAGTGGGTTCTCTTGCAGTTCTTCATGCTGCCTGAAGGTGGTTCTCACCTGGTCTCAGACAGCCACACCTGCAGCTCATCTACAATCATCCCTCACCTGTTATTTAATCTGAGCTGCAGCCACGTCTGATTTCCCAGGGCTGTTCCTATAGATTTATTGTGTTGAATCTAATGATTTACCTACTTTGTTCTTAGAAGATTCCCTGTATGCTGCACACACCTAGTACACACCTACATGTCCTCTACCACCACCTTTCTTCCCTGTCCACCTGGAGTTAGGATCTCTGCAGAATGCAAAAAAAACAAACAACTAAAAGACCAGTAAGGTGTCTTTAAAAAGATTCTAATTACACGATATGATCACTTAAATAAAACATCATAGACCTGAAAGCCTATAACTATTCCACCACACTCATCATTTACACAAACTTTTTCATTGTGTTTTTCTGTTTTTGTGTCACATTTTCATACAAATGCAAAATTCTGAAATCATGACAACCTTATAAAGGCCAAGCACATGTTCTGCTACTAACAGTAAATCCACTGCTTTCCTGCATTACACTGTCTGTTTGTGTGGACAAACAAAATCAATCTGATGAAATATTTGAGTGTCTGCATTTTATTTTTAATGTCAAAGTAATTTAGGCACTTCAGTGATATGTGTTATGTGCCAACACTATGATTATGTGTTAACACATTCAAACTTGATGAAATAATTTGATTACAATCAGTTGTTTGTGCGTCACGTCTTAGTTACATATTTATTTCGTAATCTTCTAAAACAGTGTTTTCAGGTGACAATTCCCTTAAAGTTTATTTTTAATTTAGCATAAATTAATGCATATTAATAACATTTTTTGTAAATATATTTTATTTTGAGAAGAAATTAATATTTTGATATTAAACATGCCTGTAAATTAAATGCATTTTTTTATAATAAACAAATGCTTTGAAACAAACTTTGTTACCTAATTATGATCCACTTCCTGTTTTGTTCCTCTCACTTGCAAGTTCTGGACATTTTAAAGAACTTTACCTTCCTGACACCTTGTAATAGAATCATATATGATTTTAAACCTAGTTGTTAACTGTTGTGTTTGTATTGCTTTAAATTCTTAATATGTTGTCCTGATTTTACTTTGCTGCCTTTTATGAAACAAATCTATCATCACCACATGGACTCCACATGACTGTTGGCCGTGAATATCAGATTTTGATATTCTGCAGGTAAGAGGAGGTGATGTGTGTTTAAAAAAAATGCAAAAATGACATCTAATGCTTAGCGTTGCTCCTTGTTTCTCAGACCCAGCAGTGGACCTGACCATCTGCTCCCCTGGTCAGATGGAACTATGCTTTTGGCAGCGCTCAGAGCTATTTTATTGGCCTGCATCTCAAAGGACACCAAGTATTATCAGATTTCTCTTTCCTGGAAAAACTGAGACAGCAGCACAGTAAGAATAACAATATGCTTAGAGAAGGGAAGGGGGGGTGGAATGGATAAAATGAGTAGAAAAAGGAGGGAGTGGGACAACAATAACAACAAGTTGTCTTGCTAGCAGCCAGAAACTGTCACATTACAGATGGAATCACTTCAGAAACATGGAGAATTAATACCCTAATGAAGCTTCGAGTGGCCATTAGGTGTGTGTAATGTGGCTCCAGGGGGGCTGGGATAGATGTCCAGCAGCTTTAGGCCCTTATTTGCGCACAGTCACCTCAGCGGTAGCTTTTATTAGGGTAACATTAGAGGAAACGGGAGAATGCCACAGAAAGATAGCGTTTTATTACTCTTGTTCCCAGGGAGCCATGCTCTACCTGTCATAGGCACACAATGCATGCTGTTTTAGTTCATTTTACAGCTAAATATCTCCAGTACAAATGTTTCTGTCGGTGCAACAACATTTGGGCTATTATCACCAAAGTGTTCCAGTGCTGCCTGCAGATGAGTTATTTGGTGTAATGCTTCAAACAGTGTGAAAGGATTTCTGTGCGGACAGCAGCTGTGAATATAAATTTCATTCACATTTTTTCCATTCATGTTAATATACTCAATTTCTTTCTTTTTTTGTCTCCACTTCTATTTCACCACCGTTATTTTGACAGGCCAATTGTAAGCCGCTGCTTTTTTTTCTTCTATATCTCTTTACATTTTCAAGGAATGAATTGCTCTCTATCGAAACTGGGCTCTCTGGCCAAGAATTCATTTTTAGTGGGTCAAATGTTTCAGAATGTCATTTTTGACAGGAACCAACCACCGCGATGAACACGAGGAAAGACATGGCCTGCTGATTTTTTTTTTTTCTTCTTCTTCTTTTATTTCAATCCCTGCATACACTTAAAGCACAGGGAACTGTGCAGTACAACAAAAGCAGTGGCACAAATTGCCCATTTAGAAATCAATATTGAATTAAAACAGTCCCTACTCATGAATAAAAGAGAAAAAAACAACAACAACAACAAAATGAATAATGGTAAGGGGCTATTGGAGCTGCAGGACTCCACAGTCAGCTAATGAAGGTTATGTTGCATGGCAGAATTCAGTAATTGCAACGCACAAGTGAGGTATTAGACAGGATGTAGCTAATGGAAAACAATCACATTTAACATGGCTCCTTGGTTCTAGCTGTTCAATAAGTGAGCAGCAGGCTGGCTCTCAGAAAACAGGAGGCGGCGGAGGGGTGAGGCGGGTTCACACAGCACAGGGTTTTAATGTGATCGGACTATAACAGACAATCTATTTACAGTGTGCTCTGGGGAGCTAATAAACAAATGTTGAGTAATTTCAGCCAGCAGTAATTACCCTTGCAGCTGACAAGGAGAGTGTGATACTCTCTCCTTCACCTCCGGCTCAGTCCAGGAGGCTCTTCGGAGCTCGGTCCTCCTCTGCTCATAGATGTGGCTCCAGGCCAGCAGTAAGGGAAAAAAAAATAAAATAAAAATACAGGATCATTTACAGTATGCGGCTTCTCTCTGGGCACCGGGGTGTCAGATTCTACATGCTATTATCCGATAGCAAGGCAAGAAATGAACATGATTAAAAACTGATAATAAAAGGTAGAGATTCCTTGTCGTAAATTTACTTGGATGCGTTGCAATGAAATCAATCCAATTAAATCTGAACTCGGGTTAAAGCAGCATGCGAGCTAATTAACATTTACACATGGTTTCAGTATTTCAGGATTCCTCTCTTCCTTTTAGCCACATGCTTATATGCACTATAACCCCGTTTTCAAAGAAAATCGGCAGAGGAAGAGAACAAACATTACGTTTAGGAGGGAAATGAATTTCTTTGCAGGTGAGAGAAGCGCAAAGGCCAAAGGCGTCTTTATCCAGAGAGCTCCGACTTGATCCTTCAGTTTCAGTGAAATAGATTTTTATGCAAATGTGTGCATTGATTGCTGCACCCTCCTTTGATGGAGAAAAGTGTGTGTAATTAGATAGAGATAATCATTATTAATCAGTCAATAATCATTAATGCATCTTGTTTATACCAGCATGGGAAAGATTATCTGCTGGATCCATCTTCTCCAAAATTTCTAATATTGTTTTTTGTAGATCATAACATTGTCCCACAGATTTATTTTATGACTATACTGTTATAGATCGCAGTTTTTCTGTGAGCAATATGTGACAAATTTCCTTTTGAAAATGGCAGTGCATTAGCTCTAACTGCTTGGTTTTGCTGACCAGTACGGCACAAACAATGTCACATATCAGATCCCTGCGTTCTCTACAGAATAACAAAAAGGGAGTGGAGCGGTGACGTGCGTGGTCCAGTTTGAGGGGATGACAGACGGATAGTGAGCCAGAAGGTCCCTTATCCTCAGACAGGCAGATGTCCCCTCTCTCTGCGTTGCCGGCTGCTAACCAGGGAAGAGCCAGGCGGCTGCTGAAATGAAGAAACTTGAGAGCTCCTCGGGGGGTGAGCTGGTCATTTGATGTCCAGCACAAGGGCAGGGTGTGATGCTGAATGAGCTGAGGGAGAAGGCAGCCTCTGCAGTCTGTTACAAAGGCCTGGTCTTATGGGTGGTGAAGGAGGGGAAAAGTACTGGGCAGAGACAGAGTGTTACAGTATTTCTTCCATTTTGTCAGAAGATGTTTACACAGTCAAGTATTCTTGTATCTAAACATAAGTAAGAATATTTTAGTAAAATCAGATAAAATTATTGTTCAGATATTTCAGAAATGTTGTAAACAAAGATCATAATATAATTTGGAAGAATAAAGTTTAATTCTAACTGGATTAATGAGATAATGAACAGTTGGAGTGAGGGTAAGACCAAACTAGGCAACTGTCTTATTCTAACCCACTTAAATCTCAAATTTTATATCAAGTCTTACAAATTTTGTTTAATGAACATTTACACTCACTTTTTGAAAACATAAGTTATTTTTATGGAACTCAGCTTAGCGACATAAACATCGAGCTGTAACACTTTCAGCTTGAGGCATTTCTGACAATCGTACAATTTATACAATGTGAAATTAATGCAAGTGTAAATATGTATCATTAATAATAAAATGTACAAGACTGGAGTTGTTTTTAAAAGGACACTTTGGTTTTTGCCATTAGCACATCACTCCATGGAAACTAATCCCACTTTCTCCAAACTGAACAAACTCACCCTATTGTTTATATCTAATGTATCAATTCGTCATTATTATCCATTTATGAATGTGAAAGTCTTTTATTGGTCTTATGGTAAAAAGCCTTCTCATGATTATTCACTGTACAGAAGTGATATTGATGTCACTTTAGAAGTATGGCATCTTTCTTACCTGGCTTGAGCTCATTCTTGCAAGGCAGCACTTTGAAGACTTCAGAGAGGTGCTGAGAGGAGGCCATACCTGCAGAGGGATCAACTATGCTCAAGTGCTATAGCACCATGGTGCTGTAATTAATCGCCAGCGATGGCAGACTCAGTCCTGCAGCCACTTCTCCCACCATGACAAAACCTGCGGTCAAGAGATGTTAGACAACATTAACTGTCTATAGCATTTCCGTTTTGCCTGGGAGGAGGGGTGTGTATGTGTGGGTGTGGTGATGTTTCGGGGTGGGTCTGTAGATACTGTGGGATCTCAGGCTATAGAGAGGCAGTGCATAAGCCATGGCTGTGTACCTTTCATCTTGGAAGAGATTTGGAGAGGTTTCAGACCACAGAGACTTCTTAATTCTCACTAATTCATTTGCGTTCCAGATTCACTGGGCCAGGGATAACCTGAGAATGATAATGAACTCGCAAGGGGAGCGCTTGGTCCCTTGCCTTTGAATGTGCTCAGAATAGATTCAGATAATCTTTCCTTGTGAATCTTTTCGGAGGAGAAGTGTCCTATTAGGGGTGACTGCTTGTCATGAGTTGTCCTCTGAGTTGGGATGTTTGTGAAAATGTATGTCTGCGTTTAGATTGACATACATTTTTTTAAATGAATATTTATTCGTAAGCTACAATATCCAAAATCAATAAACTCTACCCACCACCTTACATAACTTTTTTATTATCCTAATGGATATCAAGTTTCATCCAAACAGTATATCATCATTACAAATGAGGCAGTAGGCTTTTTACATTTATAGATTACAATGTCAGTTATTCAATACTGAGAAAAATTTTATATTTGTTGTTTAAAGTTTGTGTTACATTTTCATCCTTTAAAATATTTGAAACTTGTTTTTATTGCAACATGCTGTAGAAATAAAGCTCGTTTCTGCACCTGCACTTGACGTTCACAAGCAAACCATCCTTTGCAGGGAGACTGAAATCTCAACTGAAAGAGTTTTCCATATGCTTCTTTATAGCGGGCTGACAATGAATAGAGAGATTTTCGAGAGATTTATAGGTCTGCAGAGTTCTGAGGGGTAGATGGAAAACTCTTGTGGAAAAGAGGGAGAGAGCGAGCGAGAGAGAGAGAGTGGAAAGCTGCCTTATACTTTGGAGCTAGGTCTCATCTTTGGTCAAACAGAAGTGAGCTTAATTTGTGGGTCTGCCAGGGGAATTTCAAAGGAAAAAAAGCTTTGAGTGACGCCAGGCTTGAGCTCCCCGAGGTTAGTGAGATGAATGAAAGCAGGTTCTACAGGCTGCGGGCCTTCTCACACTCTCACATTAACAAAGGTCCTTTAAATTTTTTTATCTATTGTCTTCAGCAGAATGAAGCGTTTCAGATGAGGCTGGCAGCTTTAATCATCACTCAAAGATTCATTATCATATGGTGTAACCATGACTAAAGCCTAGGCAGACAGTATGGGATTACAGGTGTAAAGTATTTTTTTTATATCAAATTGGGACATTATTACATCACAAAAATATGATAATGTAGGTCTTTTATTTGCAGTTCTCTGTTTCATTTCTGTGAGTCAGATAGTGCTAAAAATTGGAAACATGGGAGGTTGGAGACCAAAGTGTAAAAAAAAAGGTTATATTGTAAATAATTTATAATTGAAGACATAATCAAAATACTTTATGATGATGAAATTTACAATACATTTTCATTTTTTTGGGCAATTCCATCATATGGTTCATATTACTTGGCCAAATGTATAAATACATTTTTTTAAAAATTACATGTACTAATATACTGTGGTTTCCAGTGAAAATATTTAGCTTTTCTTGCTATTTTATGTCTGAAAGCAACATCATAAGACACAGGATTTATCAACTGTGAGACCATGTGGTGTAAATCAGATATTTCAAACTAAATTAAGATGCATTTTAATAGGTGTAACTGTGTAAAGTAATGCATTAATGTATTTTACTGAAATGTATTGTTTTTTTAACCAAACTACAGTTACTGCACAAGTGTTAATGAGAAGAGTTTTGGCTGTTAGCAATCTTTTAAATGTCAGACTTTTTTTTTAAATCCAACATTTATGATCATTTCTTTGCATACTGCCTACACACTAGATCTAAAACATGAAAACTCGATTTTGTTTTGGACATTCAATTAATTTCTTTTGTGCAAAAACAACTCCATGGTGAATAAAAAACAAACAAAAAAGTTAAATACTCATATTTTAAAACCATGATAGCATATGTTGAACATAATGACTGAATTCTGGTTCCTGTTGCAGAAAATGCAAGAATCCACCCTCTGCCTTTTTAGTGTTTCCAAACAGAAGACTTTCTGTGCTATTGTACAGGACCGCCTGGCCTCGATAGGATGACCTAACATTTTGACAGGACAAAACATAAAGCTGCTCTTTATTCTGCAGACAGCTCACCAGATTCAGGCATGGGAACTGCTTTAATCAATAGAAAAATGTGGGTGTGCTGTATGATTTATTCCAAGCTTTGCACTGTATACAAAAGCAGCCTGGTATATTGCCACAAGAGCGAGCTGTATAACGAGACCCACTCAATTTTCCCTGAAAGCTTTGGCTGCGATGGTTGTTGCCGTGGAGGGTTTACAAGTGCTATGTGATCAGCCTCAGAGACTTGCCAACGAGACAGATGATTAGGTAGGGCAAACAAGCCTCATCGCAGGCTAAAATTGATGACTCAATGCTGGATGACAGACAGTTCTCTTTGTATCAAGATAAAACACAGACACTCTTACACCAATCAAAACCAGGCCATCATTGAACATCAAGAAAAACATTTGTAATGTCATTAAATCGAGATATGTCTATCTTCACATCTGGCAGACAGCCATGCGTGTAAAGGAGGGAGGTGGTGGTGGTGGAGGGGGGGTAGAGAAAAGCAAAGGAAGAAAAAAAAACACTCGGGGCAATCATTCCTGGCAGTGTGCTGGCAGCTGCAGTGTTTTTTTGTAATTTCAATATGTTTCTCTGCACCTCGAGCTTGGGTGCAATAACAGCTTACAGATTGCTTATGTCATCAAATTTTTGACAAACTTCTCAATTGCTTTTGACCTTCATATTTAGCCATCTGTTTTCTTTTCTTCTTCTCATCTCCTTCTCAGTTTCCACAAGGTATTTTCACCTGACAGTACTTGTGTGTTTAAATAGATTGCATTTTCAACACAAGCAATTCCTGATTGTTTATTTATCACTTAGTAATGACTGATTTGTTTACATCTCTGAGGCAACAGAAATAACTGATTTATTATATTAGCATCCAGTTGCTCATTCATGACTCCAGTAAATAAAGTACCACAGCAGCATTGAGCTGAAGTTGTTGAACCTGAAGTTAGTCTTTTCTCTTCAGTTGTTGATTTTTGCCTAATGTGTGTTGAGAAGCTAATTGTTTTTTTTAGATCATTAATTATGAACCACAGCAACATGTTTAAAGGAAGACAACATAAAGACTTTTAGTGTTAGGCTGCAACTTTCTGCCAGAATCATTTTAGTCTATCTTGGCACTGAGCCTGTAAGTCAATAGAAATGTCATAAATAGAACACCATTCATCCAAAAGTATTTGTTTTATGTGGTGTTTTGAAGATGCTGCTGTATATCGTTGTCTTATTTATGGATGCAAACTCTACCGTAGGTGTCCAAGTGCAATAAAATCTGGTGACTAAAAGGAATACTGCGTATCACCCAATCACCGTCGGACGTGTGAGCAACATCCTCAAAAGGTTATACTTTCTAATGCAAAGGAAGAAGATCTAATAAAATCAAGCTAGCGTTGGTGCCTCAACCAGTTGGAATGATTTTTTTCTATAAGGATAAACATAATTTCCAAACAGTTTTCAAAACCTGCAACTGGACTTCTTTTTCCATTTCACCTTCAATTTGAAAAAGCTTTTTCATTTCTAGTTGTGGACAAAAAGATTCAGGTTTAAGCTGTTGTTTGGATAAAAACAGATTTATGGATGAGTAGTTGGTACAGATTCCATCCATCCATCTATGGTTGTAAAAAAAAAGAAGTCAGAAAGAACAAAAAGAAAAACAAACATTAGTTGCAAAAATATCCTGTAAAATAAAAAGCTGTTTTGAGGTCAAGGTTGCAGATTAGAAACTACAAACCATTTTACATCTACTTATTTTAAAGAGGCCCTTCCGTTAAAAACGGTTTTCTGAGGTTTCTGTTGAATATTTTAGCTCCACAGGTGTTCTTACCTTCATAGTGGGTGTGAAAACAGGTCAACAACTTCTCTTTCAGTTTTAATCTCTTAAACTACGCAGGTGGCCATAAAACCTGAGTTCTCCCGAGTTCAAACGGCCTGTATCTGTTTCGTAACAACTCCTTTGTTCGTTAGTATTCGGCAGCTCCCACAGTTGAAACCACGCCTAGCATGCTGCTGGCTAAAAGCTGTTAGCATAACGTAGCAAACAGGAAGAGAGTACGTGTGATGTTGCCATGCGCAGTGGGGAAGGAAACAGTATACCTTGCTCTCATAGGCTAGTTTGTTAGCCAATCAGAGTCCAGCAAATTCGAATAATGAATATGAATGATCTGCTGCCGAAGCCTGACGGAACGAGCCGGAACCACCCGAATTTTAAAGCAGACAGATTGAAAGGTCTGTTAATCAGTGTTTCCTGACGTTTTGTAGATATAAAATGTTTCATATTACTGGTTAATACTTAAGAAATAACCACTAAGTCCTGAAATTTGTATGAAATGGCATTTTGGAAAAAGCAACAACTTTTTATTAACTGAAAATGTGATTAAAGCTGATTTACTGACTGTCAGCTCTCACCAAACATGTGAGAAACCAGAACCCCCCCCCCCCCCCCACCTCCTCACTATACAAATCAAAAGCAAAACAGAAACCTCTTGACTTGTAAACCAATAACGTGGCATTAAAAAGTATCTTGTTTCATGATCCCGTGATCAGAGTAAACAACACGTTTCACATAACGCAGCTAGTCCACCGTTTGACATTTCTCTCTGATTTTCATATCTTTGTCTAAAATGACAGTCGGTGTAACATGTGGAGGCTTTAAAAATGCCATGGCTGATATGAAATCAATTTGCATTTCCCCAGTGCCTGGATAACACGGCCCCCGTCAGAGGACCGAGCAGATCTGCTAGAGATAATGACGTTTTAGAGGGCGACTTGCACAGTGGAGAGGATGAAATTGAAAGGGTGACGTTGTGTTTCCCATGATTGCCTTGACAAGGGAATGTGTGGCTATTGGACATGGACTCTTCTGGCTTTGCTCCCCATTAGACCCTCTTGTACCCAGTCAGGGGTTAAGACAGGCTAAAGAGATCCACTGATCTGGGCCAGGTAAAGACTCATTTGGTTAAATTTGAACAAAAACAACTTTTAAAGTAAAGAATTGGTACAAAATTTATCAGTTAACCATATACAGTATTATTATCACAGAACATCACAATGAATTATTAAAATGTTTCAATAAGTGTTTCAAGATGTTTTCTTTGAACTGACAGTGGTTATAATATAGCGTTGTTAAACTTTTATAAACACAGAAGTGAGAAGTTTTAGGGTAACGCTTGTGATCCGAAGACATTTAGGCTACGTTCAGACTGCAGGCTGATATCTGATTTTTTTATGACAGTCTGAACGACAAAGATCCAATTTTTTCAAATGCGACCCAGGCCACTTCAACATGTGGTCCTAAATCCGATACGTATCCGATCTTTTGGCATGCGACTTCAGTCTGAACCACCAGGTTGTTTCCATCCGACCTGTACGCCATCAATTCGTGACTATTCTACGTCGAGAATGCGGGAGCAAAAAGTAAATGGTAATGGCGGACGACACGGAGAACCGTCAATGGGAAGAAACCAAGGTGTCTGGGTTAATTAATATTTGGGGAGACAGCTCTGTTCAGGCCAAACTCTAGGGGTGTTATCGGAACCACGCGTTTCCAAAGAAATGGCAGAGCGCAGGTTCAAACGAAACCAGCTTTTCCGGGCGCGAAGCAATGTGAATCAGATGCATCTCAGAAGAGTACTATCACGGCAGTTCTATTTTTAACACACTACACTTCTAAAACGCGTCAAGCTCAGCAATTAAGTATGGACGAAACAGGAAATCAGGCGATTGTGAAACATAAAATAGCTGGAAGTTTCAAAATAAAAGGACATTTGACATTTAAAAGATTTTTGTTTTCAAGACGACAAAAAAATACAGTATACTTACCTTCTGGATACATGTTGTCCTCTTTCTCCCTGTCTGTTGTTATGTGTACTAAAGAAATCACATCTCCTGGGACCAACTGGATGGAACGCTTTACGTGAATGACATGTGTCTGAAACGCTCCCGGTAAGAAGAGACTCACGACTGATTTCACGAGCAAACGCACCACTGACGTGTCCAGTGTAAATAAGGGGTAACAATTAGATGGACTTAAATGTAGAACACGATCAAGAGTCACATCAGATCAGTTTTTTATTTTAATAACAGAGACTTTGCAAAGATCCTCAAAAGTGAAAAAACATTAACAGAAAGAAGTAATAACAGAGGAAGTAACTTCCCAGACCGTAGTGCTGGTAAACCAGCATTTTGTCCTTTGGTTTTGGCATCTAGAGCCGTTTTTATATTGAGTTCTATATTTTTAGAGAAATATTTCTGCACATTTTCTGCATTGAGAATCAGACTAGCAGGAAAATAATTCCTGACAGCAATAAACTGACAGTCCTTGTGGTATTAAAAGTAAATGTAATGAGGATACACATTAATTATTTTTTGTAGATCACAGTAGGACTTAGAAATATATATGTATATATAAATATATATTTTTTTCAATGCACCTCATTATTTTTTCTTATCAAGACAGAATTGCTTTGAATGTCTGGGGATTCAACAAGGTCACGTCATAATAATCCAACAGTATATGGTGAGTACAAACTGTGCCGTTTTTCATGTTACTACAATAAATAAGAACAGCCCACCATGTTTACTCAAGTGGTCCAACAGGTCAGGTGTTTACCTTTGGCAAGGTGTCATTTATTTTTAAAAACGCTGTTGTTGTATGCTGGGATGTCTCCGGTATATTAACTCACAATATCCGAATGAGGCATGGTGATAATGAAACATTGTGGCTCTAATCAACCCTAAAAAAGTCTGCAGGGGGAAGGATAGATAGGTCCATCACATCAATAACAGTTTTCAATTAATAAAAACATAATTTTGTCTCGTCTCCTAGGATTGGGAGAACTCGAGGGCCTTCCCTCACTTACTGTGAACAAACCTTTTGTGCTCCGCAGCATGTGTGAGACAAGCATGCAGCCTTTCTCCGCCGTTCTCACTAATGCACCAACAGACACACAAGGCAGGAATTTATACTTGTCCGTATGGTTTGTTAGCACTCAAGAGATAAAACTTTACATGTTGCTCCCAATTAGCACAGCAGTGACCGTGCGCCATCTCCTGTGCTCAGCTTCCCTTCTGAAGAGGGTCTATTTATGTAAAGACTCGCGAGGATGTGAGAACTGAGGCGAGGGAGAGGAGATATGGACTGTGTAAGATTGAGTGCGTGTATGTGTTCTGAGGGGAAAAAAAAAGGGTGAGAGAGCGAAGGGAAGGGGGGTGAAAGGAAGAGATAGAGAGAAAGGGAGAATTGAAATGGCTTAAGCGTTCATTTTGAGTGGAGAGACAGGTCCTATTAACGTTTAACAGCGTTTGTGCAACTTGGTGCCGAGGTTATGATGCAAATGAGGAGGAATTAAAACTGGCCAGAGGTTTGTCATTGATGGATTGCAGTCTGGCAGTGCTCACACTTCCTAGTGTCCATCAGAAGCGATTACTGTGTAATTAAACCTTATTTCTGGACTCTCTAGTGCATAATTACTTTGTGAATGTAACCATCATCTAAAAGCTACAAAAATGCTTTACCATTAGTCCAGCAGTCAGCTTCACAGGCTTGTGTCAGATATAGCCATCAGACAGAGCAAAAGAACTGTCACTTTTAATAAGAGGCAAAAAATAAATGAAACAGTATGCTTATTACAGAAAAAAAATTAGGCTTTCAAGAGTCCTTTCTGTTATTTGCATAATTTACTCCCCCCTCCTCCATCCCACCTAACACACACAGGCATGCTGCAAGCTTTAAGCAATTTCCTTCACATTTAAATAGATCACACATTTAAGGCTACTTAAGGAAAATTATCACTTTGCATATTTTAATTGTTATGAAGGAAGTGATTTGAGAGCGGTCTGTGGCTCATCCTCTTGAGCCGTGCGGTTGCAGAGCTGTCTGATTCCGGCTGCTCAGCGCTGCGGCTCCACAGATAACCTCCGAGTTCACACCCATCCACTTCAGTTTCATCAGAATGCAAATGAAGCACCGAACACTGGAACAAGTGGATCTTTGATATTTACAAAATAGCTGTTAATAAAATTGAGTAGAATTTGTTTGACTTAACTTTTTATTTTTGGTTCTTATCAGTTGTGATTTTATAGTTTTGTTTCCCCTCGTGGTCAAATGACTTTTTCCTCCCCAATCAAATAATAAAAAAAGTTAACATTCAAATTTACTGCAGAAGGATGAAGGGAAAATGCTGCATTGTGGTAGAAAAAAAAAAATCACATTTGCATGTGACAGAAGACATGTTTTAACAAATTAGCAATAGTCACAAATGATGAAGACTTAACTTGGTAAAGGAAAAATATAAAGAGAGTTTACCATGGAGTGTTTGAGATAAAACTAATTAGAAAACAGAGTTTTCATCTGTATCTAATAGATCCCCGTCCTTGTGTCCTAGAGAGTTCAGAATTTGCTATTAAGCCACATGTATTTTCATTCAGATAACTGTTTATTTTTTTCAAATGAAGATCCAGTTTTATAAAGTTATAAAAATAAATAAATGCTGAGCTTTGAGACCACACACACACACACACATCAATGGAATGTGTGCAGAATGGATTTCTGGCTCTTGTGATCAGGTCAATAATTTAGACTTGGCAACTTTAATGCAGTTTGATATAATAAATAAAATTATTATTTAACATCTGTCTTTTTTCCTTTAAAGGGAGACTGTGGAATGACATCAATGACGAGGTCAGAGGCAAATAAATGAGCTTTGCTTCTAAAGGTTGTGATCTCCGAAACAAAACTGACTGTATCCTCCCCAAATTATTAAAAAAATGTTAGAACTTAAAGAGCAGATGTTGAAGTAGTTAAAACTGGAAGTAGAAAGCAGCTAAATATCCCAGACCTCAGCCATTCCCCCCATAGTATAAACTTGCAATAAAGATACATTTTTCAAAAGTTCTGGATCCAGATGAGCAGACGGATCACTCTGATCCACACTGACTGGATGAACTTCAAGACATTACATTCAACCCTGAAAATTTCCACCTTTTTATTACATTTTAAGCTATCTTGTTATCAGAAAATAAACCAATAAATTAAGCAATCCCAATATAACCTTCTAGACAGAGGGAATAAAATTCTTCACGATGCAACATGTTTTGTTTTTGGAAGGACTCTTCAACTGACCACTACAGTGTTTTAGGTTCTTTGTTTTATTTTTAAACCCCAATGGGTACTTGCATTGATAGACCTTTCCACATATAAAGATGAAGAGTATTCAGATGTGATGAAACAAAAACAAAGCAGGCAACTGAGAAACTGAGTGCTGGGATCTGACAGAGTGACTGAGAGACTGAGGGCTATTTAACTGTAGAAGGAGTGATTTCTGAGTGGAGGCAGCTGGATTAATTAACCAGATGAAACACAGGTGTGAGGGCCAGCAATCCTGGAGTACGGAAGGAAACAAAAACAAAAAAACAAACGAGAAGAAAAAGCTAGAACTGAACACAGAAAACCATTTAAAGAAAAGCATGACTGTAAATAAAATAATAATGAAAAAAAAATAAAACAACTCAAAAACGTGACAGTAAAAGGACATTTTTTTCTAACACTATGTGTTTTGTCTGTTTTCACTCATGTTCATTGCACAGAAACTTCCAGCACACATACCACCTACTGCTTAATGATATAATGAAAATTGATCTTTTGGCATAGCTCTTCATTTTCTCATTTAAAAAACTGCTTTATAAGATATTATTATATGTAGGAATTTTAAAAAACTTGAATTTAATTGTTTTTTTTATCTCTTAATTACATTTGTGATCTACCTATGTGTAAACTAATGAAGAGGTATTTTTTTTTATCTAAATTCATAACTTTTTCTTTTTAGGTAAAATGTTTTAACTAATGCACATTAAAGTAAAAAAAAACAAAAAAAACAACACAAAGTAAGAAAAGACAACATTTACTCAGAGTTCAAATGGAAAAAAGAGAAAACAACTTTATTCAGTTTTCAATAACCTTTATGTACCTTGAAATTAAAATACAATTAAATTGACTGTACTGTAAATATGGCAATACATACACACATATAAACAGGTATGCGGTGCATTATGCTGTATATCAATAGCAAATGTACAATATATACATTTATGTGCAAGTTTGTTTTCTTTACACTTGTAGGAAAAAGTAAAAATGTTCAGACTTTAACATTAACCCCTTATACCTGTATGTAGAATTGCCAGTGCACATACACACACATTAACATGGCACTACAACAATTCACAGAGGATTAAAGCAATCTGTTTTTGTTTTATTTTTTTTGTATTTTTTTCTGGAAAAGTTGCAGAAAATACAGTTCACAACAGCTCAATGAGAAATTAACCATATGTTAGTATGTGCAGGTTGTCATGTTTTAAAGGTGCCTTTTTTCTTGTGACTTGTACTTGACAGTGTAAAGACAGTCTTTTTGAGGTAGACTGCTCAGATTCAAGGACAAGCTTTTTATGCTCTTCTTTTTGTGTTTTAACTCTCTTATTTTTTACCTACAAAAGCATGACATTCAAAATGAAACAACATACAAGTACAATATATAGCAATGAGGTAGAAATGGTTATAAAGGATGTTAAATGGAATAAACAGTTGAAGCAGTTCTCAACAGTGAATGTAATTACAGAAAAATACTAAAAGAAGTAATTCAAGTGATTGAGTCAGTATCATTTCGAGACTTGATGTGTTTTTTATAAAGATTCCTCAAGTGTCCTCTGTGACTGTAGGTCCTTTCATCATGTCCCCATCAATAATTGTTTATATTAATAACATCCACAACATGAAAGCAAATACTCTTATCTATACTGATCTTTAAATGTGTTGACAGATATATGCCAAGACAGTTAAAAGCAAACAAATTTGCTTGTGTGTCATAGCAGAAATATGTTTAAAAAGAAGCTACGTAAAACCTTTTTGTTGTCTGTCAGATTGCCATCAGTGCTTGATATGAGCATATTGTTTCTTCGAAAACACCTAAACCTCCTAAAGGGATAGTTCATATCCTCTGAAATGAGTTTAATGGAGAGATTATGGACATTTAATATCTTACCTGCTCTAGATAGTTCTTTGAACAACCTCAGTTTGGAGAAATAGATTTTAACTCTGACTGGATTCACAATTTTGCTTCATAGGGTGTAGTTACACAATGGATGTCTGCTGTTTTCAAGCAACTGTCTGAAAAAATAATATAAAAATGTGCACAGAGTTTGGTTTAACATTTATTCAGTTATAACAGGGGAATTGTCATGAAATTTAAACTGGAAGCTATTTGAGCTAGTTATCTGTAGCACCCAAACATAGCTTCTCTATTAATTTCAACCACAAATACACAGAAAACAATTTGATGTTACATTTATGTCTGAGTAAAAGTTTATAAAATAGTGTTTCCACAAACTGCTATGACATTTTCTAAATTTGAATTGTTTTAAGGTGACAAAAGTTCACTTTGATCTCTGCTCCGCTTGGATCTGTGTTTCTCCACAGTGATCTGTTTAAAAAGCATTCTTCAGCCAGAGAGATCTTAATTGTTCATAAACACTTAGTAGAAACCTTTTTCAAAAGATCTGAACTATCCCTTTTAAATATGTGCTTAACAATGTCTCTTTGGGGTTTTTTTAATGCCCAGTTCAAAATAAAAATAAATGAGCTTGTTATTTTCAGTGTTGTGTTTGTATTTTGTAGCATTTTCTGGTAAGATCTGTGCCATGTGTGTTTTACTTAAAATTAGTTGTGTCATTTCATGCTAAACTGTTTACTACTTTGACTGAAGTGAAACTGAAAAATAACGGTTTTATGAAAGTCACATATCTGTTCAATAGTTTTCTACCAACAACTTAAATGGTAGTCAGAACATCGAAATTCACAATTCCGTTAAGCGTGTTCATCATGACAGAAAAAAACTTTGGCTTCAAGAAGAAAACTTAACAAAACAACAACTGATAAACACTTTAATGCACAAGAACTATTAACACAATATAGGTAAAACAGCTTTTACCTATATTGTAAATGTTATCTGCTATAATTTGGCCAAACGGGCTGAAACGTGATTTTTTTCATGTATTTATTTGAGATTAATAAGTGGATAGTCTTAAATTTATTTTGTTTTCTATTTAGTACAATTGTAGTAACATGATTGAAATGTTAACTCCCTCTTCTTCAAATGATTTGTCTTGTGTCAACATGACAAATCATAATATTTTACATATTATAGGGATATTGAATAGTGAATTAAACTAAAATCTATCTCACTGGCCTGCAGCAGGTGGCAACTTGTTGGAGAAAAAATGTGCAAGTTGAACTTGAATCACTAAACAGGGACTGAGGGCACTTCTGTGGCGTCAAAACTGCAGAAAAGAATTGTGGGATTCTCTCAATGTTTTTAAAAATATTGTGCAAACATTCTTGTTACAATTTGGGCACAAAGTGTCTTAGTTGGGGTGTAATTTGTTCACATTTGTTTCTTTACAATGTTGTTATCATGTGAGATTTTTTTTTACTTCTATCAGTCACAACTTGATTTCATACATACATTTCTCATGTTTTACTGACTCGTGGAAATTAAACTGAGAATGTTCCGAGACGTTTTCACTAAAGCAGTTCACATTTTTTTGGAAAACAATTCCAGTTCAGATAGATAGTGATTAAAACTATGTGTTAGTGAGAAATATTCAAATGATTTGATAAAAGGAAACAGAAATTAACGTATTTAAACATTAGGGAATACCTTAGCAAAAGACTGTCCTATTGCAGTTTCTATACAATTACACAGCTTTACTTCATTGGTGTGTTTCAGTATGAGAGATCTCTTAAAATGATACATTCTCTGCTTTTAGTTGCCAATTAAGCCTTCAGACTTGCTCTTCTGTTAAGGGAAATTTTACATGCAAATTTATGAGGCAAATAGGCTTTAATATCACAGTAACAGTTCAAAAAACAGAACCCAAATACATTTTGTACCCTGACTACATGAGACAAGCTTTTGAGACATGTTCTCAAACAGAAATGCCACTCATTTTATGAATTTTTATATGAAGGTCAAACCAATTCTTGTGTAAACTTTAAATTGAAATACTTTAAAGACAGAATATGTGCTCGCAGCATTACTGAGAAACCTGCAACCTGTCTGTTTGACATCACAGATTAATGGGTTTAACAAGGTATGGATCCATGAATAGCTGATAAAGACCAAATCGTCCTAAGGCAAAGGTGTTGTGTGATATTCAGTGGTATTCCCTTTCAGTGCATTATGTGGAAAAAACTGAGTTATCAAAACATAAAGTTAATAGATTCTACACACAAAAAAATACTGTTTGGTGTTTTCTCATTGGGTTTCATCTTTAGACAAGCAGAGTAGGTGCTGACATTTATCTGTCTTTGTGAATTTGTCTTTGACAGATAACAAACAAATGGAGGTAGAAAGGAATTTAGGCTGTATGTAATCCTTAGGTTTCATTAATGATAAAACAGCAGCAGGATGGAGCAACATGGCTTGGGGCAGCTGTCTTCCTCAACCTCAAGATGTTTGTCGGAACCTTTTGAATTTCTTTCTACACTGTACTGCCAAAAACTGAACGGTTTGGTCTAAAAGAAGAAAAAAAAAAGGCATTAAACAACAGGCTCATTGTGTTTGATGTAAATGAATGTTTTCCATCTTTAAGCCAGAAGAAATTGAAAACGACCAGAAAAAATCCTCAAGGCTGCAGTTCAACCAACACAATGGAAACATTATTTTCAAAGGCAAATCTCTGATAACAACATGAGCTGCTATTTCAAACGAATTCAAAAGGTAGAGAATCCGAAACAAATTGATTTTAAGACTTGCAAATAAACCATAATTACCCTCATACATTCATGGTGCAAACCTTCTTATTTTGAGCTTTTTTGAGGTATTGTAAAGCATTTTGTGTTTGATGATGCTGTTTCAAATGCAAGCTAAATGTTTCGTGCTTCAGTACAAACGTCTGAGGTACTAGGCATGACATTCCTGAGTTTTCGAATAGTGAAAGATTTTTGATTTTTTTGCAGTGAATCACTCAGTTAATTGGTTTACCAATATTTTAACAGGAATGTCATTATTATGTATCACTTCATTTGTTTTTTTATCTTTCCATCAAAAGAAAAAGACCAAATGTGAGTCTGTTAGAAAACAAATCCTTTCATTTCAGCCCCAAAAAGTTGAGAGTGTCAGTTTATTTGTAATTAAATAATTTACACACATACAAATCTGTGCAAGGTAATGAAGCTCCATGAACATTATGCCAATTAATTTAATTCAGCTCAAGTTAACCACAATGGTTCACAAAGAGCACGAAACAGACACAGCTGAAAAACAAGATTTTTTTTTTTGTCACATTGTAAAGCTTTTTTTATATTAGCACATATCACTAATGAAGATTGTGAGGCAATAAAAAAAAAAGAAACTTAAACAGCACCATCTCAGGCACTTGATAGCAACAAAATCTCCAAATCAGCAGAATATATATATTTGTATATTTATATTTATATACAAAATGGGGGAATCCCTTTGATGTTATTTTTAACAAACAAAGAGCTTCAGTTAAATAAGGTGTGTTAAGTTGATTTTTAACATTGTGCGATGTCCAGACTTCTGTCATCTGTCTGAAGCCTATTCGGATTTTCCCATTGTTCTGCGTGTTATGTTCATGTCACCTCTCTCTTTTCTTGTTGAATAAATACCAAACACTGATTTGTACGTAGGCAACAAATGAGTTTAGAGAACTTGTCTTTCTTTTACTGACTACAACCAAACATTTTATTCCACTCGGTATACACGTCAAGTTCTTTTTGTGATGTGCTGGGCTGGAATTTGCAAAATACATTGTCAAAGTCTTGGTATGAGACTGGTCTCATCTGACTGGGGTGGATGCTAGAAAGGTCTGGACCAGGAAGGCCATGGAGAAGACCAACTAGAGCCTCTTGGCACAGCTGAGCCACATCCAACCCTGAAAACCCCTCTGTCCTCTGAACCAACAGTGACATCTCTTTATCACTAAGACAGTAGTTGTGCTGTGAGAGCAGTTGGCTGATTATCTGATGGCGTGCGGCCCCATCAGGCAAAGGGATGAGCAATCGCTTAGTGAAGTACCTCCGTAGAGTCTCAGGGATCTCTTCAGGCTTACTGGTGGAGCAAACAACTAGAACGTGGTCCTCAGGAGAGGTTAGGGTACTGTCAAGCTGTATAAGAAGCTCAGCCTTGAGGTGATTTACTGGACTCTCCTCGGTGAGCTGGGCAGACAGTAGCAGATCTACATCACTGATGAACACTACTGCTGGCTGGCGACAGCGAGCTACAAGAAAAGAAGCTTGGATGATCTTGTCCCCTTCTCCGAGCCACTTAGTCACAAGTGCTGAGCTGCTCAAACGCAAAAAAGCAGCCCCTAGCTGGCTGGCCATGCAGCGAGCCAGCAGTGATCTACCAGTTCCCTGAGGTCCAAATAAAAGGAGGCTCCGAGGTAATGTGGTGAGTCCACTAAACATATCAGGCCTTAAAATAGGCCATAGTATCTCTTCTTTGATAGCTGCTTTGGCCATATCCAGACCTGCAATGTCACTCCAGTCCACTGGTGATCCCTGCTGAAGGATCTCTGTGTTCACCATTTCCACCAGGTTGGAGTCACTGTTCTTTAACTGTTCCTCTGCAGCATGGGAGGAGGATGTAGCTGAAGCTATATCAGGCCCTGACAAGGAGTGAGAGATGTGCTGTCTGTGCTCTTCAGTTTGCTCACTCATGATGGGCGATCCAAACTTGCTGTAGGGCTCACCAGTTCTCAAGTCACCTGCAGAGTTTTTGGTTGTTCCGTAGGATGGAGGAGTTAGTGCTCTGCCCGAATGCAAGTTAAATTTTCTTTGTTGGTCAGAAGACATTGGCTGTTTTGTGGACTTGAAAGCTAAAGATGATGGTTCTGCATTTCTTTCAAAGCCACTGCCCCTGTTTGAGTCTGAAACACTGCTGTCTGCTACTCTGTACATTGGGCTGTGTGAGGAGCGCTGTTGGTTGTAGCTAAAATTAGCATAGCTTGAATCCACATCTCCATGTCCACTCATGTAGAAAGCTTTCCGTTTTAATGAGTTGGATGTGCTGCCATTCAAAGGTGTGGGAGCAATGGGTGTATGATTATGGGACTGGTAGGTGTAACCAGGCAGACTGGAAGGAGGTATTGGAGTAGGAGCTGCAATGCCAGATGGGAGATAAGCAGAAGGAGGTGGTGCTCCCCCAGGACTATACCCAGGACCCACAGCAGTCTGTGAAGTGTACCCTGTAGGAGGATAACTGTAATTGGGCAGGTTTGGGGACCCAGCATTGTAGCTTGGCACTAACGCAGGAGGAGGTGGTGGTGGTTGTAAAAGCCCAGCACTCTGCAACGGTGAGGGGTGTGGAGAGGGCAGGGCTGGGGTACTCTGGCTGCTGTAACTAGAATGCAGGTAGGAGCCATTGTAACTGGCTGTGTATTCCTGAGAGGGGAGCCCCGAGTGGAGAGTGGTGGCTGGGTGACTCCCACAGTTACTGTTGGAGTAGCTGGGCTCAGACAAGCTGCTGGCCACCCCCGGGGAGCTTCCTATGCTAGCCGACACGTCCGTAGGGGGGAGGGCAGCCGTCATTCCAGCTTTGCACACAGATATAACATCTGGAGCACAGTTCATTGGGTAAATCCCCTCCTGCCAGGAGTCATTCTCTGACTTCCGTCCATTCATGAGGCCAGTGGTGCTATCAGAGTAGGAGCACAGCAGGGGTCTTTCATTTGGGCCTTCTAGGATCCCAGAGTACTTTTCTGCATATTTCTTGAGCAGATTGGAGGCAGTCAACGCAGATATGTCATCGTTTGCCCACGCATACTGGTATGTTCGCTGTAAGTGCCCCCGGTAGGCTTCCACTTTGTGTGCTGGTGAGCGGGTAGTAGATGAGATGTCAAAGTGTTGTTCTGCCCATTGTGTGTGCTCTGGGGTCCACTGCATCTTTAGACCTAGGTATTATGCATAAAGGGAGACATATTTTAAAATTAGCATTCAGTAATGATTCATAATCATTTTAACATAAAATCCTGGCAATCACACATGTGTTGAGATGACCAGTAAGTATAAATCTACATGAATGAAAGGAAATTAAAAATAAAATAAAAATAATACATTTAACTTTTTTAATCCTCAAATGTATTTTTGGGGATAAAGAGACACTAACTTGATGTGTGATGGTGAGTGTGTAGATATGGGATTCAACACCTGGTTATCATGCTATAATCCACCCAATGCAGAGCAGAATGACACAGACATTGCAGGTCAGTCTATAATCCAACTCTCATCTGCGGCATTCGAAGACAGTTTCAAATCTGCTTGGAGGAGTGCAGCAAAGCAATCTTCCTTGGCAGCGCTCTGTTGCTTTCATCACACAAAGCCCTCGGCCCAGCATGAATTACATCCACATCGAGTCTGCCTACTGCTTCCTAGCCGACAGAGTGAGGATGGGGAAGGAAAAAAAAAACATCATGCTTCACTTGTCTTTTTCTCTACAGCCTTGCTCAGCCTCTCTGAGAGGCCTTAAGGGGTTGAGTGACAGAAATAATCAAGTTCAATCCTACAGTCAATCTGTAAATAAAAGTTTTTCCTAATGCTAGGATGTTTCTGGGATGATTAGAGATTGTATGGCACCAAATCTGAATCTCAAAACAGTGTGTGTCTTTGATCAGCATTAATCTGACCAACAGATACTCAAATAAACCTAATAACTCAAAAATAAATAAATAAATAGATTTATTTATCCAAACATTTGCTGCCTGTTAAAAAGCAAATTGACAGGATGTTTGGTTTTGTTTACTGGACACTATACTGTGATGCTTTCTACTCCAGTAAATTAAAGTGATACCACAGGATTTAAACAGCAAACAGCTTCTGTCCAGAGGCAGATTACAAACGCAGTCTTTGTCTGTGGATTCCCATCTGACTCCCTCCTAGCCATTTGCCAACCCTCCACACCAGACACCAGCAGCTAATTAGCAGGATGATGCTGCACTAATTGTGTTAATTTACAAGGTTTTAGTCAAAGAGATCCATGAAACGGCTCACATGGTTGTCAACCATCCAAGCTAATGATCAAAAAAAGAAAAAGAAGGCCAATAATCTAGAGGAGAAAACTAAGATAGCCAAAACACACAAAAACTCACGATGGACAATGAAAGAATAACATTTATCTGATAGTATTTCAAATATGCGTTTGTATTATTCATCTCTGAGACATGTGTTTTGTTTTGTAGTCAGCGGAAGTACTTTGTCATGAATGCTTATCTCTTTTCCAAGGCAGTTACGTCAAATTGCTTTTTTACACATTACAAAATGGAGAAATAAAAATTTTAAACTGTATTGGGGAAATAACAGCGAAGACTCTATTGTCAGCCAAGTCTCTATAATGGTTTTGACACTGCACCAAGAGTAGCAGTATAATGGATTTTGTGAAAAAAATCACTCAGTAGAGTTCCTTAACACTCAAGGCCCATTTTGTCAATAACAAAATTGCACACAGCTCATGCGAAGTGAGATTCTTCTATTATTGCAAATCCTCTCTGAACAATTTGCCACTTTGGACAATCAAAAAGGAGCTTCTTGCAAAGTGTACTTGAGCTCACTAAGCATCAGGTGTTTTATAAAGCAGGCAATAAACCAGGACTGTCAAAATATAACACATTCCTAAAAAAAATGAGAACAAAAAAAAATTGCATTTATGGAAAAAATAATAATTTTGACCTTTCAAAAATAAATCTACTTATGTAAAATAACTGGAACAAAAAAAAATTGTTTTAATTCTGCCAGACAAATAGAGGAGAGCCAGACAAATAGAGGAGATTTAGAGTTCAATTTAAACATTTGAAAAAACACATTTATGTTACAGGTATCACACTTATCCAAAATCTCATGCTATAAACATATACATGCTGCACATAACATGCTATTAAAAAAACAAATTCACAGAAAGACGTGCAGAAAAGACAGTGATACATATATATTTACAACAACTTTATGTCATTATTTGGGGAATTTTTTTCTCAGGAACACAAAAAGTGTTTATTTAATGAACAGTGTTGCTATTATTGACGAAATCCTCTATTTTAGCTACAGAGTGTTTTTAAAAGTCAAACTCTGAAATTCACTTATAAATGAAATTATTAAAAAAAAAAACTTGATTAGAATTAAGCAAATTGTATTTCTTATTTGTTTTAATCCAAGTTTGTGTTTAACATATTTTTTGTTGTGTTATCATTATATTTATGAACTATAGACTGAATTATATTTTTACATATATTGTATATTTACTTGCCAAGGGAACTGTGGATGGAAACAAGCCTCTAAATCCAGTATAAAAATATTTTCTTCTTTTAGATTAATAATATGTACTTTGTCAGTATTTGATAAAATAAAGCACAAAACAAAATAAACTAATAAATGGACAAAACGTTTCTGTTCACAGACACAAGGATCTTGTTGTTCTTTATTCTACCTGCATAGAAACCTGAAAGCGGCGTCCACAGGTTTCTTTGTCCTTCTTTGAAATGGGATAATTACAAAGTGGTCAACATGTGGAATGTTTTCAGATCGCCTCAGGACACGAGCTCAGATTCCACTGATCAGGCACTAACAAATAAAGCCTTTGTCAGTCCATCTGTCAATCCATCTAAAGTAAATCTTAACACATTTTTTTTTTCCTCTTTATTTTGTAATTTGACAACATTTTGGAGATTTGAATTCAAAGGAATCTTGACACAGAATCGCATATTCATGAACATTATTTGTGTCAATTCTTCACAAACATTTCACACTTGATAAAAAGTTGAAATGAAATTGGTGTGGGGTGATTCAGGACAAGTTATTTTGCTCTGTGTTGTTTAATTTGTGGTTGAGCGATCATCATCAATGAAACAGTGATGCTGACCTTTTTGGCAACTATTAATTTGGTAGCCGGGGCCGATTTTAAGCAAACAAGAGCAGGCCTCCAGTCTGTCCATCCAATTTCCTAGTGCGTAAATTGGACCACTGCTTGCACAATTCTCTATTTATTACAGAGCTGCTGAAAGGAAGCACAGAGGTGGCAGAGTGGTTTTCTGTTCCCTCTTTTCTGTGTATGTGTGCGTGGGATGTGTGTATGGGTGAGAGGGTGAGGAAGGGGAGAGACAGAATGGAAGCAAAATGCCTTCCAGGAGGTTCCCAAGCATAAAGAGCTGGACTTTCCTTCGTTTTTCTTTTGCTTCGAGGGAGGAGGGGAGTGAGGAAAGGGGTGGTAAGCGAAGTAAAAGCTGTCGTAATTGAAACGCAGCCTAATCAGACTCATTACCATTTTCACCAATTTGCACCACCAAGGATGCTTATTAGGTAACTGTGTTTAATAAGCTGCTTTTTAGAAAACTCACTGTAATGAGCTCTTTAAAGTCAAACTTGAGCGTGATTACACACTGAAAGTGTTTTGCAAAGCTGAAGCAGACTGGTACATTTAACCAAGTACAATTTCATAATTAAAGTGCCCAAACTCAGCACTTCACACCAGCAATACTCCCAACTGGCAGCAGACCTATTGAAAAGTGTTTATGGTTACTTATCTTTACAATCCGCGGATTTTCATCACCCGAAGTAAACATAATAATGAAAGCATTCACTTTTATCCTACATAGACAGAGCCTTTTACTTGACAAGCATGCAAATACTTCTGACAGACAGTAATTATGTTTATTTAAAAAAGAAGAAGAAGCTCATCCTCTTATTCAGATTCACTAGAGATATTCTGAGCTGGGCGAAACATTCTGCCACAATGTGAAATGGTAATCGGCTACAGCTACAGACATTCATCTCGCATATCAAGTTAAGACAATTTAAACTCAATTTAGAGCTCCGTGTGGCAGTAATTCCCATCTTCGGATGGCAGGGTGCCATTTAACCCCTCATTTACGAAAGCTAAGCTTTCCTCATTCACTGTCTTTTCCAGGACTACTGTCCATACATTTAGTGTGGCCACCCGTGGAAGCAAATTACTACGTGTCTCCACATCTTTAAAGTCCACTGATCCCCGTGAATGATACTCCAATCAAGGGGGAAAGTGATTGTCAAAGCGTGCTCTTATAGTATTTTATCCTGCCAGTTCAGCAAACACATCCCTATGAAATAACCTCCTATTTGCACTCACAGTAATACATTTGATCAGTAAAGGTGTTGATGGGTCAAGTCTAATTTACAAAACAGAAGTACTTTAAATTATGTTTAAAGTCACTATTTTAAATGCCTGGAATATTTTTTTAAATTTTGGTAAAAAGATTGGTTGCCTTATTGAATAATAAATAATAATAAATAAGTTTAATAAATAAAGTAAATAAAACTGCTTATATAGCTTAAATATTCAGAAATCCCAATTTATGTATGTATCAGTGTTCTTATTAATAAGTATTTAAATTTGCTTAAAATGTTTTTTAAATTATATCCATTTTAAGGCAGTATATATAGTAAGACAAAAAATAAAAACCTGGCATGAAGGTAAAAGAACACAAGAATGAAAAGAACAGTGAGCTTTTAAAATGTATTTATAAAAATATTTACACCAATTTATTAAAGAGAATAATTTGTTAATGAATCAATTAGTTTAGTGCAAAAATTGTTTTGATAAGAACATGTTTTTGTCTAATTTTATCCTAATAGACTATTAGATTATTTTCATCATTTTTAGCCAATTATTAATTTGCAAAATACTGTGGAACATTTTGAACTGAATTATGAAAAAGGACATCATCATTATAAATAAATTAAGATTATTAATTAGGATTACAATAAAAAATGAAAATTTTAGTCATTTTTACCATTTTAATATGTTGTTAGTCCAGAAGCTTTAACTAAGTGAAAAAGATTCTAGCTCTAAGATGGAACTCGTAACTTGGCCAAAATCAGAAAGCCAAACTTTACAAAAATCAGAACCAGCCAGGATAATCACAATCTGTTCCTCCCTACTTAAAATATGGTTGTTAAAAGATGGATAATGAGGCTTTAGTGGTTCATAAACCAAGTACTATGTATAAATAAAGCATGTTGTGCCCATTTCTTATTACTCAGTTTAAATAATATTTCTCTCATTTTTGCACAGATGTTTGATAAGATATTTACAGGCAGGAAACTTAATAATCCTTAAACTGCCAGAAAATTCCAGGGAGACTTCTCTATGTCCTTCTGCCACGATTCAAATTTCCATATGCTGAGTTGGACGGACAACATTAGTTACCTCCATGCTGGACCTTGTTACTGCAAGCTGCACCCAGTGAGGACAGCAAACTGACATTTGATACTTGATCACAAAGTCAACAGTTTCTTTCACAGAACAGCTCAGCTCTGGCTACTCCCTCAGAGCTTAACTCACTGATGATCAACTAGAAATCTTCATTTTCCTTAATAGGTTTCATGCATCACCACTGCCAGACATTTTACATGTAATTATAGTGGAAGTAAAACTATTGAGAGTCTATGATTAACAAAAGGTACGGCCTTGTGCATGAATTCATACAAGTAAATACCACTTAGCAATAACATTTCATGGAATAAAGTATTTTCAACTAACACAAAAGGTTTAGATTTTTTTTTTTATTTAAAATAATACACAAACTGTCATTGAAGAGAACAAGTCTAACATTCTGGTAGGTGATACATTTACCAACTTCTAATCTCAAGAACAAGGACTTTGTTTTGTATTTCTTTTATTGCATTTTACTGGAAGATACAACATGTTCTTTTCTGATAAGTACTGGAGGGTGTGAAGAATATGCTTAAAAAGATCTTTTCAGATGAAAGTCTAGGGAAAGGTTATGAACAATTAATAGGTAACTTTTTTAGACAATATCTATTCTGACGAGATTGATGAGCTAACACAGGGCTGGACCACTCCAGGTCTCAGGTCACTATTCTACATGTTTTAGATGTTTTCCTGCTTCAACACACCTGATTTAAATCTTCAGCATGTCAGCAAGTCCCGAAGAAGCCTGTTATTGACCTGTTAATCTGAATCATGTGTGTTGAAGCAGGAAAACATTCAAAACATGCAGGATAGCGGTACTTGAAGCCTGGAGTTGCTGACCTCTGAGCTAACAGCTAGTAGCAGTGGGACAAGTAAAAATGTGGATTTTTGCCATTATAAAACACCTCAGATCTCACAAAGATCATAGTGGTATATGCAAATAGTATTTGATAATCTTTACATTGCTGTCACTTTCATGTTACGTAGTTAAATTTTGGATGCTCATGTTCAATGAGTGTCACATCAGACCATTCAAACCATTTACATCAGAGCGGTCTGTGTGCTGAACGACCTGCAAGGGTACCTGATCACCAGGTACAGGTGTCATCTTCTTGCAGGGAGCGTCTAGCTGTGTGAGGGACGAGAGGACGTCAGTGCTGTTCTCACGTTAAAGCTGATTCACGATGAGGAGAAATGATGGACACCAACGATGTTGGAGAGAGCCATACATTAGTCACTGTTGTCACCAGATGAGCCTTTGGTAGTGGTGGTGCCTTCGAGGTCAACAGTGCTCCAGCTCATTGAGGTGATACTATTGGGGAATAGCTGTATCTGTTCCCTGTGGTACCTGGACTTTCTCCAGACCTGAATCCCAAAGAAAACCAAAGGGATGAGCTAAATCACTGTGTAGAGGTTCTGGACCCCAGAACCTCAATGACCTGATGGCCTTCAGGAAGAGTGTGACACCACACCTCAGCAGATAATAAGTTCACTTATGAACAACATATAATGTTGTTGTCAAACTGTAATTTATGCTAAAGGTCACATGACACATTATTAAGATGTTGACATTTTTGTTGTTGTTTACTTACCACTGTTATTGGCCTTTGTTTCAATAAACTGTTTGAGATGAGGAACTTACCATCACATGTTCTACTTAAATGCCCCACTTTCATCATGTAATATCAATGTAGTGTGACCTTTATGACGTTTTCCATAGATTTCCCCCTGAACCCGGACATCCCTAACATTTTGTAAGTAGTTTATTTTTTTAAATTTTGACCAGTAGTGTTATAAACTGAAACAAAAGTGCTCCAGCTGCTGCCTGTTGCTGCAAATGACCATATAATTATATGTAAATAATAGTGTAGAGGGAAATTTACAGCAGTGTCAATGTTGATAAAATACTGTTTGCATAAATTGCTTATATAAATTGAGATTGGAGTTGTTTTACAACGGCAGCAATGTGCTTTGTTCCTGAACCCAAATTGAGGTTGTTCACAAAGCTATGTCCACTAAGTAAAACAATTCTTATTCTTAACTTTTTCATAAAAACAATTTTTCTAAATTACTTCTTTAAATCTTTGTGGTAAACTTGAGAAGTCAACTACTTTTATTGGACGTAGTTATTACCTCAGAATATATTAGCTTATAAATAAATTGGAACACACTCCAGCTAAGACTGATACAATTACGCAAGACGTAGTCTGAGTAGTCACAACTAGCTTCAGTATTTAAAAGTTTAATACTATTAGCAATGAGGCATTTACCTAATATCAATCATATCTCAACCAGAATATTAGTAAATTCAATAGATCACAGATAAAGTCAAAATTTACTCACGCAACACAATTAGATATAATAAAAATACACTAAAAACATGAAAATCTTTTGTAAAGCCAATTTGTTTTTTACCACAATGTCCTTTCCTTGGACCAGAGTCAACACTCAGTTGGTTAGGAAGCTGCTGCTACAATAGCAAACATCCTGACCTCAAGTCAAAATTCTAATTTACTCCAATAAACTGCGCCAAAAAAAAAACTGCTGTTTTATCACAAACCCATTTCTTCAAACACACAAATAACTGCATCTGTTATTTATCTGACATTGTCACGTCTTAGACATGAACTTTCATTTCTAATTTAACACTGATGTTAAAAAGCTGTTCAGTTTAAATATATTCTCATCTTCACAAATGGTCCTGATGCTGAATGCCGATACGCACTGGTTTGAGCTCAACATCCCAAAATGTCACAGACCGAACAACATTCCCTAAAATCAAAACATCAAGTAATCATTTCTTTTTTATGCATTTAGAACTTAAAACAGCTCATATACGTATCTTTGTCTTTAAAACACATTTTTTTCTCCCAAATTTATACAACTTTTACACCAAGTATGGTGTTTTTTTTTTTTTTTTTACTTCAACTAAATTTGACCTGTCGAATTTATTTTCTTGTTAGTAAACTAAACATCCAGTGGAGCAGAATGATTTTAGAATGTAAATAAATTCTGACTTTGCCGCATAATGCTTCTTTTGTTCGAAACTCTTGCTGTTCTCAAGTCCCGCTGGTATTTCAGCTAAGTTTTATCATAAACTGTATTGGCTTTAGACGAGTATCTATTTCTCACATTTTCCACTAATCCAGTAAATTGTGAGGCTGAGCTGTCATTTTTTTCTTCTCAGTGATGCTCATTAAACCATGACTCTTCAGGCCAAAAGGCCCCCGAGGCAACATCTTCCATTACTGCCCTTAGTGCAATGAAATCCACACACACATGCAAACTAACATGCCAGCACACACCAGTATAATGGGAATACTGGATTAGGAGGCAGCCTTCATATTGTTCTGTTGTGAAAAATATCGATGAATGCTCAAATGGCTAATTAGTTAAAAGAAACAACAAAAACAGTGGTTGAAATCAAGCAGCGGACAAAACTTGTTTAACCTCTGAGCAGAAATGCAGTAGAAGGTGTAATTCTGCAAACCTCTGTGAACTTTGCCTCTCCAGGGATCACTAACACACTTCATGAGAGAAGAAAGGCACATTGTGACCCTTCAACACAAGGGCTCATTGGCCAAAAGCTACTCACTAACATCTTCACCCACAAGCTCAGCTATCCTAAAGAGGACAGGAACAAGCTGAATACCTTAACTGGTAGTATTTTTTTATTTTTTACCATGTAGTAAAAATAATCATCAGATTTATAAACCAACAGCCCCTCTGGAAATTAACAAATTATCTTGTTCAATGGTCCAGTTCAGGACTGTGATTAATTCCAGTCATTGGACTTTATGGGCACAATAACTTGATTTTAAAAAAGTAAATAATGACATTATAAATAAATTTTATGACTAGCTAATAATCAGAATGTCTTTTTCTTAAAAAAAAAAAGGTGCATTTCAGCCCAAACCATAAATATTTTTCAACCAAACACTGTGAGTAAGACTGAGGATTTTCTTTCTGAATATTATTGTGAAATTGTACAAATCTGCTATAGAGAGAATGAGGCTGGAGAGTATGTTCAAAAGCCCATTGTAGCAGTTTCAATCTGCGCAGCATCAACAACACATGAGATTGTTTGGACAATATAAAATAGTTGCCGAACATGTTTTCAAGTGCAATACAATTGCAATCTGAAAATCAAGAATGTACTTGGCCCTTGGTGCCAAAGAGATCCACATCTGTCAAATGTGTGTGGTTTTTATATGGATCCAAATGTGCAGACTCAGAAGCAGCAAAGGAAATGGAAAAAAAGTGTTTCAATATTAAAATGAAAGGCTGTCAAAGCGCAAAACAAAATGTACCTTACCAATAAAATAAAATAGCTGGAGCACATGAAGACCAAAAGAAACAACAAAGCAATGGAGAAAACAGTAGAAGGTTGTAAAGAAGTGAAGGAAACCAAGGACTGTTTACGCTGGGAGGGTGATTAATACAACAATCACAAACAAATAGCAGAAAATCCCAAACCTCAGAACAAAAGCTCTATGACAACATCCTGTTTAGTGGAAAGTTTTGTGATGACAGAAAAAATGAAGAAAATGTGTTAATTTGTTTGGTGATTGCAAGTCATAAAGACGCTATATTCAAAGTAACATCATATTTTGCTTGTTTTTTAATATCATTAAAGAGGCCATTTTATACAAATTTCAGGACTTTGTGGTAATTTCTTAAGTATTAAATATGAAACATTTTATATCTAAAAAACGTTAGGAAACACATCTGCATTAAAATTTGGGTGGTTCCGGCTCCTTCCGTCAGGCCTCGAGCAGCAGCTCATTCATATTCATTAGTCAAATTTTCTGGACTCTGATTGGCTCACAAACTAGCCTATGAGTGCAAGGTATACTGTTTCCTGCTCCGCTGCACATGGCAACGTCAGACGTCGTGTCTTCCTGTTTGCTACGTCTTATGCTACAGCTTTTAGCAGCAGCATGCTAGGCGTTGTTTCAACCGCTGGAGCTGATTAATACTAATGAACAAAGGAGTTGTGACGAAACAGATACAGGCCGTTTGAACTCGGGAGAACTCGTGTGTTATCGCCACCTGCGTAGTTTCAGAGATAAAAACTGAAAGAGAAGTTGTTGACCTGTTTTCACACCCACTATGAAGGTAAGAACACCTGTGGAGCTAAAATATTCAACAGAAACCTCAGAAAAACCGTTTTTAATGGAAGGGCCTCTTTAAGCAGTAAAATACACTATAATTTGAGTTTTGTTTCTTTAAAAGGTGTGGACATCCCATTAAATATGACTTGAAACCAAGTAAATACTTATGGTAATAAAAACTGAGATAATGACAACAAAGTGAAGTAGAAAAATTACAAAATTATTAGGTGGTTTCAATTCTTGAATAACAAAAGGAAAAGCACTGCAAAGTGGAAAATAAACACGTAAAAAAATGCTCAGACTATTCAACAAACTGTAAAATAAACAAGCAAAAAAATTTTTTTTCTAGTTTTCGACAAACAGCAGTGCAAGAATGATCCTTCAAAGTTCCATGAGTTAAGTATCAATTGGTTTGAACGTTTTTTAAATACTTCTTCTCTTTTTAAAGTTCTATTAATGAGGTTTTCCAACACTGTCAGGTCAGTCTGCTTTACGATGACTGTTATGTGTTGCCGCAGTTCAAAAAACGAAGGCTAAAAAAGAAAATCTCAGAATCATACCGCAGTGAAAGCTCTGTGAAATTATCTGTCAGTTCTGACTCCATGTCTAAGAGACCCTACTGGCTTTGAAAAAAAAAAAAGATTCTTGAAGCTGAAAACAGACAGAAATTATAGAAATTCCTCCTACAACATTAGCAGATAACTTCCATTTTCAGTCATGATATAAATCTGTTTTAAATGTTTAAATTAGTTCAACAAATCAAACAAAGCTTAAAACTGCACTTGTGTATTTTCATACTTCAATAAATATAATTGAGACCATTTTTCAAAATAACTTTTAAAATTCCTGTTTTTCAACCCCCTGAAACTCTTCAAATAAAAAGGACCTTTAATTTAGTCCTCGGAAAGCCAAGGCCTTCAATGTCTGAATTAGCCTAAACTCATTCCATGGAACTACACCAAAATGAATGTAAGTGCACTTATGGATTTCAATAGATGAATCTTTTTTTTTCCTGTTCACAGAGAACATCAAGGCTATTTGTAGTTCTATTTACTGTTTCCCACACATATTAAACTGATTAAAAGTTTAAATTGCACTCTAATTGAAAATACCCGAGTGAGCAGCAATAGGATGCCTGCCTATAACCACCGCGTCAGAAGCATTCTGCAGTATCGACTGCAAGTCTCAAAGAAGGTCACTTCTCCAACACAGGCCAGACAAAAGGTGAAATGAGACAACTGAAGCAATCTTCAATATGAAATAGAAATCTCTCAGCTATACTGTAATAAAGTTACTGAAGTGAAGTAGTGAAGCCATAAAGGGGAACTTTTACAAGGAAAGAGCTGTAGAGGAGATTGGTTCGCCCACTGGCAAACAATGCCTTCAAAAGGAGCGAAGCTGGCACCGTGAGCGCAGCACCACAGAACCACAACACAGCCTGTTATTGTAAGGTCTGCAAATTTAGATTTATATGTGTGGAATTATTTAAAAAGTATTAAAACTCTTATAATAGAAGTATTACTTATTATTTCTGAAGTTGTGCTAAAGTTATATAAAAAAAGATGTTCATAATTTCTGTACATTATTAGTGAATAAATATGAGATAAAAAGTGATTCACTTTGTTTGAGAAGAAAGGAGAGAGTAAAACATCAGGAAACTAATGGAGTTTCTGATGACTGATATCTGAATCACCACTGATTAATGAGATATAATGATTCACCCTACAGTTGTGCCCATGAAGAGTCTGTATTAGCATCAGACACTAGTTTACTAACCTATGTCTATGCTCTGCATAGTCTTCATTAAGATACATTGACTCAAACCAGTTCTTTTAAATAATCGAGGAAAAAAAAAACAGTTTAACCTCATCATTAAATCAGAGTTGCAGATAGCCTGTTAAAGACTCACTCTGATGAAAATGGGTTTTTTCGTGTTGTTAACATGTTCTTATGCCATTTTTCTGGTGCTAGAGGACATATCTTAAGAAAATTGAGCTCAAAATTTCATTTCTGAGTTTCCCTGTATTCAAGTCGATGTGAATCAGAAGCAGATGCTAAAACAAACTGGATCTGTGACGTAGAAACTCCACTGGGTGGGCCACAAGCTACTGCTCTGTCCCGCCCCGCCCGCTCAGGCTCTGAGGAGTAGAGAAGATGTTGACCGATCAACACCTACTGTATGTGCTGTATCCTTGTCAGAAATGGTATCTGGCTCAAAACTGTATGGATAGATAGCTCCAATATTGCACAGCATCATCGCTGTACTGGTAATGCTAGGTTGGGGGTGTCAGGGGCTGTATGCTAGAGGTAGAGCTAGCATAAACAGAGAGCTAGGTAACAGGGAGGGGTGGGGGGATCCTCCCTGCAAACAGTTTCACCCACAGCGCAATTGCTAATGAGCTACTGCCGCTATGCAGAAACTACGTCTGAGAAAGCGACACAGGTTTTGTGATTTTGGGTAAAAACACTATAATCATAATTTAAAGACCACTGAGACACTTTAAAAAAACTAAAAAGCTGATCGGAGTAAGTCTTTAAGTCAAGCACCCCCATGCAAATGGTTCCATTGTAAATGTTATGTCTCATCTTTACAAAAGAAAAGATCATTGCTTGAGATTATTGGAGATTTTGTTGAGTGATGAGCAGGTGAGTAGGTGGGACTGATTGCTAGTGCGCAGACTCTGGTTCCAAAAATACAACATGGAGTCACATCTAGACAAGATATGATGGCTTCACTTTTCAACAACCAAAGAAGGAGGAAAGACCAGACCTGGTAGTATGTCGATGGTTGATGGAACTGTGAAACTGTTAAATATATCCTTCTCCTATAGATATTTAAGGTAAGTTAAGGTAAGCCTAAGTAACAAAGCCTAATGGTTAAAGTGATTTTTAACCTATGCCCAGTGGATGGACACGTTACAATACTAATAAAAATGTCTCTAGTCAGACTAAAAACCGTTTAATTGTATGTTCTACTTTATACTAATTGTATCTGACCCTTCTAAAGTGAAGCCAAATCATTCCAGCAAAATGATCCCAAAACATCCAGCAAACCAAAGCCACTAAATACTGCACTATAAATATTTAGGCTGGAGACAAGTGCAAAATCTTTTTTATTCACTAAGATACTTATTCCTGTTAGCATAGCACGTCTGGTGTTACTGAGTGAAGGAGACTTAAAGTTAGCTATTTATGAATCTCTAAGGTGTTTAAAAATAAATGAAGACAAAATACAAGAGGTGTAAGATGCTTCTAAAGAGAAGATGGATTTTATTTGGAGGTATACATCTAATGCTCACATTCCTGCTATGGTTGAGCGTTCTCACCAGCTGCTACTTAACAGACCGTATTACTTTCTGAGATGTGTAATTAGCAACCAGATGACAAATGTAAATAAAGATTTTATGATTATATGTAGCATTAAATGATTGATTTAACAATCTAACAATCGTCTGACAGGAAAACAAATTACAGTTTAATCTATTTGGAGGTTTTCTTCCAAAAAAACATAGTCCATCGCAAAGGACAAGCTTTAAGAGGATCTTTCAGTCTTCATCATAAAAAATGAACAAAGTTGCAAAAAATAGAAAGACATTTTTACAACTGAGTGAGGGAGACTCAAATTAGCTGTTTGTAATATCTGCAAGGCGTTTAAAAGAAAAAGAGGTGTAAGAGGTTAATAAAGGAAATATGGACTTTTTATATGAAGGTATGTCGGCTGCTCCTTTTACTGCTCAGTAATGCGTGAAGAGTTCATTTTAACATATCAGCCACTTAAACAGATGACATATTTAATCCAGCTTAATCTGTCAGGCATATAACGTGTAAGCAGGGAGCAAATGTAAATAAAGATGTGTTACTTTAAAAGGTACAATCATCACCTGGTATATGGTTATAAAAAAGTAAAAAAGCGGCTGTGGCTCAGTGGTTAGCGCAGTCGTCCTCCAAATTGAAGGTTGGTGGATCGATCCCGGCTTCCACCGCCACATGTCGAAGTGTCCTTGGGTAAGACACTGAACCCCATGTTGCCCCCCGATCTGTGTTTCAGGTTGTGTGAGTGTTAGCCCCTACCCTCTCCCCCCAGTTTATATATTGGGTTGTGTGAATGGGTGAATGTAAAACCTTGTAGTGTGAAAGCGCTTTGAGTGGTCTGAATGACTAGAAAAGTGCTATACATTTACCATTTATATTGTTAATGATTTATTTAGATGGAATGCCTCTTTTTAGGAATCTGGAGTTATTTTTAAGTTTCCGATGACAGACAGTAGCTACGTTTACATGGGCACATTTAATCGGAATAAACGCCCAATCGGATAAAAAAGACGTCATGTAAACATGTCAATCAGAATGTTTTGATCCGATGCAGCCTGATCCGAAAGAAATTTACTTCCGATCGAGAGGGGTGGTTTTGTCCGATCTTCATTCGGATAGACGTGCATGTATACACCCATTCGGAAAGAAAGGGTGAAAAGAGCCCACTGCGCATGCGTACAACTTCAGCGTGACGTCTTTCTGCTTTCGCAGACCCAAGTAGGAAACATAGCGGGAAGTAAACAGAAGTGGTCTGCTGGTGCAGTCATCCTGTCATCCTGCTCTCCTCTCCTGTGGTGGAGGAGCAGTAGCAATATGTATTCAGCCTCTAGCTTGGTTAATGCGACCAGTAAAAACCCAAACATAAAGGTAATCACCCGCAGAGTGTCCATATTGGGGATAACGTGAGTCAGATCGAGCACACGATGGGGCGGGAAAGACGTGCAGAAAGCACGGAGTTTGTTTACTTTTTTTTCTTCCCCCGGAAAGACAACTCGCTGTGCGCATGCTCAACTCATTTAACCTGATCGAGTGCTTGGTGCATGTGTACTCATGGCATGATCAGATCATTTCAGTTAGTGTCCATGTAAACAGGGATTTGGGAATTCCGATCGACCAAGATTTTAATCAGATCGGGGAAATTTGGCGCATGTAAACGTAGCTATTGTCTCACAACTTGATCAAAACATACTTTTTTGGTAAATATTTTCTTCAATACACACAATGGCGCTGCCTATTCAGTACAAAATTTATACTATATATCGATTTCTTTGACAGAAATCAAAATATGGCTGAATTAAAAAAAAAAACAAAAAAAAACACACATTAGAGCTTTAGAAAAATTGGAAATCGGCCCTGAAATCTTCAGTATTTTTCTATAATAACTCACTTTATCTTTATCTGCAAAGATTTCAAATTAAATAATTGTTTAAATAAGTGTTTTTACATTAAATTCCTTTTTTTACATTCCAATTTATAAGAACAAGAAAAGTTGATTGAAACAAATAAATTAAATGCCGTCATTGTCTGACAAAACTACAAAAGTCCAGCTTATTTGCTCGAACATTCATCACTGAAAATGAAGCAAACTAATAAAGTTGTAACTCTTTAACTAAGCTACATGTGGTTGTGCTTCAGTAAATCTCATTACAGTGCCGTATATTATATACCAGTTTTGTATATTTAAGATTAAATCTGAGAGGTTTGTACTAATGGAAACATATAAAGCAAATTTAAACAACATGAAAAAAGATTGAAAGGAATTCAGAAGTTATTTCCAGTTGATGGAATAAAAAAAACTAATATATGATTAGCATCCATAACAATGTATTCATGTATACAGAACAAATCAGTAATGGTGGCAGAAGTGAATGAGAGACGTGGGTGTCCAGCAACAAAAACTGTAAATCACAGTGTAGCAGACACATGAGAGAAAAGCGCCTTCAGAGAACTCAGCGCTTTAACACGAATGAGAGATGAGCTCAGAAAATTATTCCAGAGCATTTCTTAATAGATTATGAAATGAAGGAAAGAAAAAAGGTCAATTTGTGTCACGAAGCAATTGTAAAAAATAAATGAGATAATTAATAAAAATCAAGAGGAAGACATTTTAAGTATTTCTCCACTTTTCTTTGTTCAAAAAAAAAACCCCACAGGGGGTTTTATCCACCCATGCTCAGGTAATTTTAAAAGAGTTATATAAATAGATTATCTGTAACGGAATTTACAGACGACTAGCTTTTACCCCATGATGGATTGAGTTCTGGTTCTACCGAGCTGCAGTACTGGTGGTTTAACACAGATACTCACCTGCTCGCTGCTGGATTGTGTGCCGCATCTTTTATTTATTTATTTTTTTAAGTGGTCGAGTTCCAGTTTCCGTGCCTTAAGTAAGCGACCTGTCTGGAGCTTCTTCCACTGCATGATCTCACGGATCTATAAGTTTGACTCTTCTCTCCTGTTCCCTGAATTCTACCAGACCGGATTTTGGATTGTGAATTTTAAAGATTGTACGTTGGTTTGGATGTGCCTGAAAATTGATCCTCACAATGGATTTTGTTTCATGATCTTAAATAATGGATTACAGATTATTTTCTGGATTTTCTGCTCCATTTTGTCAGCAACTAACTTCCTGTCTCTAACTTTCTCCAGTTATGTTTCCCTGATTAACATTAATCCTCAGGAAGAGGAGAAATCTTCCCACTGCAACCTGTCAATCTCATCTTTTACTCACCTGTCTCCTGTGAAACTGAGCTACATCCGTGAAACTAAAAGACCTCCCTGCAAAAGAACTGAAAAAAGAGAAACTCTTCCTGAGACGTACCTGTCGGCTCACCACGTCGTCTTCGCCATCAATTAACCAATCTGCACAATTCTCAAACACATAACTTACCCGCTTCTCCCACGTTGCCATGTTGGATTTCTTCGGCCAAGGCCGCCTCAAGAGACCGCAACCTTAGGTCCTGATGAGAGGTTCCTTTAATGGCTGCTCTTTGTACTCACCTGCTCCTTTGACTCCCACCTGAAGTGCAGGTTGCCATTTCCTTCATCACAGAAGAGCATCAGAATAAGAAAACACAAGGGCAATTCTGTGACCACCATAAATTCCTCTGAGATCTTGCAAAATCAGCATCTTCATCATCTTTGCACATTTTATTGTAAATCTTTTGAACCATCCCTTGTGTTCGGTGTCTTCGTGGGTCCAGTCAGGCATGTTAAAATCGTTACGTTTCTGCACTTTGAAGCGACGATGTGCTGCATTTACATCTTCAGAATTCAGCCAATTAAAAGCTAATTAATTAGACACAATTCTATTAAGAAACGAATCCCAGTCATCAATATACACAACCAAGGGTCACCCATTGCTCAAATGTGAATTGGCTCCTTACACCATGCAGACTAGAGAATAGCACAATAGCACTATTGGAACTCACAATAAACAGTTTGGCATGCATATATTTGCTGGAGCATGAACTCATCAGTGCTGATTGATTTTACCTCCCGAGAAAGAAAGCAGAGCTGCAGCTTGGACATACAGATCTCTATCAAATGACCACTTCTAGAAAAAAAAAATACTCCCAATTCTCTTTGACTATTGTTGATCTTGCTCTTATTGTAATCACAGTCTTCTGCAAAAGCTTTGAGTCATGCAATAAATGACAAACTGCAGACTCAAAATGAGAAAATAATCCGGGTTTGTTTATTGTGAGAGCAGCAAAGATGAACTTAGAATCTAGATTTTAGATAAAGTTAATGTAGTTTTTTTTTTAGATTCAACAAAACTCTAGTTGATGACTTTCATTTTTCTATAAATCTTAGCTTGGCATGAAAATCAAGATTAGTTTGTACAATTGAATGGCAACCTTAAAGTAATAATTCAGATATTTTGAGTTTCTAAAGTTTATGGAATAGGGATGTGCTATATGGGATATATGGGCTGTGGTTGTGTGGCCGGGCGTGGTTAAGGTGGGGGTTGAGTTTAATCGCTATTTCATAACAGCTTTTAATTAGCTTTTGCGTCTGATTATCTCCGTCACTTTACACTAAAATCATTGATGAGTTCATTTTAAAAAGGTGAAGTTGATGCAGCTAAAGTCCCTTTAAATAATAAATGTTAAATCCATTTCTCTCACATCTATCTGTCAGTTTTATTGACATATAAACGTCAAAATTCACATGTCCACCGCACTGTGATTTTTATGTCCTTTTTATTCCATTATGACAATCATACAGCACACTGCACATGTGGAAGTGTGAGGAGAGGTAGGAGTAGAGCTTAGAACTGGGAGGAAGGATGTGCACGTAGCTGTGCAGGAGTGTATGTCCAGTTTCTGGTCTGGCAGTAATTATTTTAAAAACAAGCAAAATGAAACCACTGAGGTGGTCATTGACACACACAAAGACTTCATTAGGTTTGTTTATGATTGAATGCATCGAGGTCCTCGCTAAGACGCTGTTCTCTGTGCAATGCACAGCTTAAAGCGGCGCACTGCAGCTCTGTCGTCACACACCATATAACCTACACATGAATGAGTGAGGAAGCTGTGAGGGCAGTAATGTGTCTCATGACGTCTTATGTGCCCTGACCTCATCTAACCCCTGAGTATAAACAAGTAATATCTTATCTGTTATTGATTTGTTACTGCATTTTCTTTTTCTTTTTCGAATCGCTTTAGTTTGGAGAAATAAAGTTCGACTGCGGAACCACACTAAAAGTGTCATCACACATAATATACGGTTTCAACAATGACGTTTTACTGATGAAATGTTCCCATTTTGGTAATTTAGCATTGTGACTCAGATAAAAACATTTTCAGTTTGTGTTTTTTTCTACTGGAGGTAAATAACTAGTACTCATAATAACTTTAAAGTGCTTGTAAAAATGTTTAAGTTTGGTGATCTAAGTTTCCAAACTAAGCTTTAAAGACAGCAAAAATCTGCAATGGAGGACTTGGCAAAGTCTTTAGATTAAATTATTTAAAAATTAAAGATTCACTTATTTGTGTTGTCTTCTTGGTCCAAATTAAATATCTGTTGCTATTTGAATTCCAGTAATAAGAAGACCTGTGAACAGACTTCTATATATCTGATCACAAGGCCACGGTGAAATGACTTCCTAATTTAATATTGTACCAGTTTTGACTTTAACTTTCATGTGGCAGCTTGCCATCTGATACACTGCAAGGAAAAAAAATGGCCTTCTGGCAGAAATACGCAATAAAATAAACACTTACTCTTTTGTTTACTTGTTAGTTTTTTGTTACAAGTTAGGTGCTTACTGTTAAATAAATCTGCTTGAGGGTAGTGTGAGTTCCCCCCAATAAATTGGCTAACAAAAAGTACACTGGTCCACTTTGTACAAGGCAGTTCATACAGCCTTGTTCATTTGGGTATGTATGAAATAACAAAATCCTACTGGGAGCACTCTGAGTTTCAAACACTTGGGGTCAGCTATACAAGCAGATTCCACATGTGTAGCCCATGGCCACTGAGGTCTGGAATCTACCTCCCTCCTGGCTGGGTGACGTTGCATGTTCTATTTCCAGACCGAGGGTTGAAGTGAGGCTGCAGGGAGTGTAACACTGACCCACATGACCTGTGGCCTAGAAAAGCTGCCCGAAGCTCTGCACACTAAATAAAATCTCCTCACTCCTTCGCTACAGACATTCAAAGGCAAACAGAACCTTTGCACGTAGCACATGTCTTTTCATGCCAAATGATTTGCATCCTTTTTATTCACATCTTTGACTTGTCGCTAGAGTCTGAACTGTTGCTGAAGCCCGATGCAAACTCTCCGAAGTCTCAAGTGGGAAGTCGGAGAAAAAGCTGAAAAGGAAAAACTGTTTTACTTTCAGGCTCAGTGTCTACAGGCCACATGTCTCCAGTCATCTGTCACTAGTTTACATACATACTATGACACTTCCTCTCTCAGTGGGAACCCGTTGTCACCACTTGGCCGCCAGCGGAGGCTGACTGGGTGCTGGATGGGTCTCCCCCAGGTACCTCTAGGGAGTCACATTAGACCTAACTGACAGACTGACAGGAGCACACACACACACCTCCTAAAACACACTCGTACACATGCTCCCTAGGCACAGCACACTTTGCATAAAGCAGGGACTTTGCTTTACATCCATTTTTTTTCTTATTTTTTTCCAGATACAAAATTATTTTTCACCCCTCTAGCCTCTTCGTGCTACATGGAAGTTTTGAAATGAATAATGGAAACAACAGAGCTGAGGACTCATGGGATCCATTTAAAGATGTGGGAGAGGCGATGCAGTCAGAGTTTAGGCAAAAGAAACATCATGCTCCGAGTAAATGAATCTACTATTGTTCTGAACTGTATAGAAGTGCTTCTTTAAACCACGTGCAACCCTAATGGTGCCAAGAATGATGTGGGATTAATGCATTCTTAATTTAAAGAAGAAGAAGTGCAAGTATAAACTTGTATACTGATTTTGTCAAAGTGGGAAAGAAATCATTTGCATGCAAACTGGGTAGGAAGCAGCATGAAACAGCTGTTTATTCTGCGGATTTAATACTCTGAAATCAAACAGAACAATTTTGGTTTAAAGTGTGCAACATGTTAAACAGAGCAACTGGAAAAAAAGCCTTGATTTACTCTGTGAAACTGGGAATTTAAACTATGTTTAGCACTTCTAACCTCGGTTTTCCACCATGGCTTCCCGGATTCTTATAACTCAAGAGAGCGTGCAAGTGTGAGGCGGTTCGTTGTAACAGCTATTTAAGACAATGCAAAAGTCAACACGACTCCCTGAGGTGATTTCCTGATAATGAACACAAAAGAAGTGTCAGCCCACATAAAGCCCAGCAATGACTCTCAACCACTAGGCGCTTATTTCTTCTTTTTTTTTTATTTTTTTATTTTCCTGATTTAAATTCATCAAACTCCATGTGGACTGTCAAACGGGTCGCACATCAGACAGTAAGACTGAAAACAAGTGCTCAGATTTAGTCTAACAAAAAAAAAACCTCTACAAATAAGTGATTTTTTTTTACTCTAACTGCTACTCATCCTGTGTAAACTTCTGCACAGGCTGGTGTGGTCATGTCACCATGCCACCGAGTCTGACACCTTAAACCTCCGTGACAGCACAAACCCCTCTACACCCCTTCTTCGCTTCCCTCCAGGCATCTTCGTCTTCCTCGTCTCTACGCCATCAGGCAAACCCCTACCCATCCTCCCTGCGCTCGAGGCTCCCTCTGCTAACGGCTGGCACCGGGCCAAAACCCGTCAGCCACCCGATGCCTGGGAGAATGAATGAATCACAGAGAACTTTGGAGAAAAAGACACTGATAGCTCACATCTCATCTGATCATCGCTTTAGCTAATTGCCTCAAATTGATATTTAAGACAATTAGCAAAAGAGGGGAAGGATAAAGGAAAAAAAAAAGAGTCAAAAGATGAGCTTTTATATTCAAAGCAAATACGTGCACGCTCATGAATACAAATGTCAAAGTTAATTTGAGCATTTATTTCAATACATAAATTATGAGACTATTATCTCATCAGTACTGCAAAGTAAGACGATTGTGCTGCGCCAGTTTTCTGTCCAAAACAGTGTCTTCAAAATGACAGATTCAGTTTCTGTCTAAATTTCAGGACTTTCACTGGGGTGTATTAATATCTTTAATTTGATTGGTAATTTTGAGGACTTGCTCAAAAGAACAGACATTTACAATAACCTAACCTAATAACCATTTTTTTTTAAAATTCCAGTTTAATCAGATGCTGGTTAATATAAGAACATTAGACATTTTAATAAATCCAAAATGAATTATTTTTCCCTCTTTTATTATAGTAAAAAGCTTGCTTTTCTTTTCTGGTATAAAACTCTTCAACAGTTTTTACAAAAAAAAAGAAACAAAAATAAAGAAAGAAGCACCTTGGAAGAAGGACAGGAACAAACACCCCTCTTCACCAAGGTTATTCAATGATAAGCAACAGTACTCGGGAGCACAATGACGGCTCAATGTGCCAGCTATTTAAAAAAAAAAAAAAAAAAAAAAAAGAAGTCATGAGATTGGAGATTTTGTTAATCATCCTCACGGAGTGTCGCAGCTTCAGACTGACAGCATCTGGTTAAAGAAATGAATTACAGATAGAGCAGGCTGATTCAGTCATGGGGACATTATGTTGTTATTTCTTTCAGATGAATAACATACTTGTGCTGTCACCCCGAGCTGTCGGCAGCTCCTCTATTCAGACTCGTGCACTATTCTGTAAAACCACACTCATCATAAATATTCTTAGAAAACACTTTAAGGCAACGTAAAGAGAACAAGACGTGGAAAATACGCACATCCAGCAAAGTTACAGGCTAAAACAAATCTCAAATCTTTTTGGTCAATCCTTGAACAAAATTAAAAATCTAGACCTTTGCCCGTCTAATTAAAATATAAACAGTGTAATGAGGACATCAGTGATTTAGGCAAACATCTCTTTGGCTGCCACAGGGGGTATGATAATTACAGAGGCAAATCTATGAACGCACATGAATCTCCTACAAGTCCAGATTAAAAGCCTTAGTGCTAAACCTAGTTTAGTGCACCTGGGGATTGTCTATTCTAGCCAATCCCCAACAGGCTTGGAGCTGCCTCATCTTCTTATGAGCGCAGAGACACCTCATGTGAAGGAGATGAAACAAAGCCCCTTCATTTCAACGTGTTGGAAATGAGAAGAACGAGGAGTTGGAGGCAACAAATGCTGCACTTTGGGGTAAATAATACGCCTGCAGATGGCCTGAATAAAAGCAGCCCCGTGACACACTTTGTTAAACTGTAGCTATATTCAGACAAGCCTATAAGCTCTGAAGGCAAGTAATGTTTTATGATACAGTCAATTATGATGTTAGGGGATATATGGAAGAATTTTTTCATTATTATTTTTAAAAGATTTTATTCTAATAAGCTCAAGAAATTGATTTTTTTTTTTTCTAAACACTAAGGTTGTTGTATAAAATTAAGATAATTTGAAAATCTATTGGAAAATAAGATTAAAAATAATAATAAGTATCTTCCTAGAATTTGAAGAAATAAATTACGATATAAGCCAATAGCTATTGGAGCGTAAATACAAGCAGCCAATGGTAGAAACATGCGTTTTAGAAAATGTCTATGCCATATGCTGTCACTCAGAGGAAGGAAAAAAAGCAAACACAAGTCTGAGCAGACAGTCACTGTGTCTAAATGAGATGGTAGGAGGAGGAGGAGGAGGAGGAGGAGGGAAGAAAAAGGGAGGATGTCAAGGATTCATGGTCCTTCATCTTTGCAGTAGAGCAAACACGTCCCTTAGTATAGCAACAGACAGCTGCCTCCACCTTCTAATGCAGTCCAACTTAAATCACTGCGAGAATTGTCAGTGCAGAGAGAAACGCACAAAGATAACATAGCAAGCTGCCATGTGGGAGACGACAGAGCTGTGTGGAAACAAGGAAGGGAGAGACGAACTGAGACAAAGAGGGAGTGGGGGGGGGGTTAAAAGACTGGAGTTTTTTTTTTTCTTTTTTATGTCCCTTTTGCTTGAATCTGACTTCTGTGGGGATTTCTTTTGCTTTATAAATGAAAAGCAGCAAATACGCTGTTTAATATGTTTATGTAAAGGGGAAATTCTGTTCTGGTTTAATATCTGACAGGACAAACATTTCAACAACTCTGCAGAGTTTTCACAAAGAAATCCGAGCAGTGCATGGACGATGGCTTCAATTGTCATTATTAGTGTATATGTAAAGTGTCAGTTCTATTGTATACAACCACCTCACCCCTTAAAGTAATGCCTTAAATTGCTCTGTCAGTTTTACTGATCACTCGTCGTGCTACACACTCTGGATTATAGACAAAACACTTAAGGAAGCTAAATTGCCTTGCAAGGGCACATCCAGCTATTAAGTCACAGCTTCATGTAAGATGAACATCCTTGAATATTTCTGCTCTTGTGCATGTATGGTGCATTTGTGAATAAGTGACCTCACAATGAATATTCCTATCGGCTGAATCGGCAAACAAGAAATTATTGAAAATCTACTCCGACCTCCAGAAATGGTGTATGTAAAGCAGAGCTGCAGAAAAAGAAATCCTGTAATTTATCGATGTGACACTACACTGATGACAAGAGACGTGCCTCAGCTCAATCTGCACCGACTTTACTGTCAACACGACTACATGTAAAACTAAGATTTCTGTGTTTTTATTTGTCATTTATTTTAATCACTGATAATCTCATAAATATATTTGAGTCAATCTGGGATTGTTATTATAGATACTATGCAATCAAAATACACATCACAACCAGCTTTTTTTTTTTTCTTTTGTAGGCACATCATGTGTGGTTGAGGTTAAGTAAGGTTCTCCAGGAGCTCAAACATGTCGCCCTTTCCGAGACTGAACTCTGAAATTTATCCTCACATGGCCACTAATAATTAAGAATCAAAGATTTTAAGATTTATTTGATAATGCCAGTAAATTTTATAATATAAATCCATTAAATAGGTATCATTATTTACTATATTTTTATTTAGGATATTGATATTCAGTTAAACCCCTTTGGATATAAATGTGAACATCTGAAGAGACTCAACACTGCCTGAAAAGGTACAAATAAATAAATAAATAAATAAATAAAATAATCAGATTGAAATATAGATTTTAGCTCAAAAACAAATTGTTTTCATGTTTATTGTCCATGTGTGAGAACATCTAATCCTAATTCATACACTGACATGCACTGGAGGCTACAAATATGAAAAAATAAATAAAAATGGCGACAAATTTAATGCCCACTTAACAAAACCCACATTACAACCAAACACTTACACATAATAAGTGTTGTGGTAATATCCTCCCCCCTTCCTCCCTCTGACTGACTGACAGATGCTGGAATGTAGTTTAATTTTTTTTTTTTTTGAAGAGGAGTGAAAACACACTTCAGCTCACTGATGATGTTAATTTCCTCTCAGAGCAAAAGAAAAAAGAATAAAGAGGAAAACATGCAAATGAACTGTGTGAACACAATTAAGTAGAAAAATGTTGTACGGAGGTGGAGGAGGTTCACTCAGGACCGCGTGTTTTTAACCGGAGAGAGAGCCACCATACAACCTGTTACGTCTCCCGACTACTTTGTGTCCATTTACTCACTTGCCACAAATAATTGCTGCTAGATGATGAAGAAGAACTATTTCTGGTATTTCCTTTGAACTGATGTGTGAGCAGATCTTATTTAGATTCAATAGTGTGGGAGGAACAATGAAACAACAGTCATCCTGCACTGCACATGATGTTTGACAGACTACCTATAATAAACTTTGATAGTAAGATTTACACATTACAGCATTTTCTACATCACTGGTACTTTTTAGATAAGAATTGAATTTACAAGATAAATCCTGACAACTGCAGCAGTAAGTCAATTTGTTTTAACATTTCTAATAGATCCTGATCTGTTTGCATGTCATAAAAAAAGTTACAATAAATATGTTGATTTCAGAGGAAGAGTTTCTGTGTGTTTAAGTTATGTCACAAAAGCAGATGCCTCGCAAAATTATGTCTCTTAGATGCAGACAATATAAGATTTACAGAAGCTTCAGGTGATTTTCCTGTTTACAGTTCTGCATGCAGAAAAAAAAAAGTGCAATGAGAAAACAAGGCACAAAGCACATAAAGACTTGTCAGTTCCAGGGAACACAGAAAACTAAATAAAATGATAGGTAATTATTAGATATTCTAAATTCTTGCACTTAATTTGTAAAAAAATGTGTGAAATTAATGACATAATCTTTGAGTGAGGATCATTCAAATACTGAACTCTGGAAGATGAGCCATGCACACACACACACACACAGACACACACACACAATGCAGCAATGACAGCCTTTTAAAAAGAAAATGATCAAATGGAAATGAATATGTATACATGAATATAACAAGCAGTAAAGAGAATTACAAATGGAACATAGGCCTACCATAAATACTGGTGCTAGTGATCATGTCTTCAAGCCTAAAAACAAAAGGAGAGGAGGGGAAAAAACAGCAGAATCGGAATTTTCACGAGGAGGAATTCCAAAGGTTGCTTCTCATTACAGCCACTTTTTCCTGCAGCTATCGGGTTTCACAACTTTTAAAAAAACACACACGCGTTCCCTTGTTCTGTCCTCATTTCGGCCATTTAATTAAGCACGACATAAACCCCGGATAATTAACCATATGTGTCCGCCAGATTAAAAAAAAAAAAAAAAGAATTAAAAAAACAGGATGTAAATTAAAAAAAGAAAAAAGAGCCTTGGACGGAGACGCGGACGCACGACTGCAGGCTGTCACTTCTAAGCGCGAGTAAAGCTGGGAATAGAAGGCATGTGAGAGTCTGGAGATGACATAAAACACACATTCTTCATGCCGCCCATTAGAGGAAGAGGCTAAAGCAGCGTGAAGCCCCCTCCCTTAACGTTTTAAATAGATTACTTGCCAGCAGTTGTCCCACTAAGAGCGCAATGACAACCCATCTATCTCTGAACCGCCCCGCCTGCTGTTAACGCGGCAACTTTTATCCAGGCTGACATGCAAAAACTTCTCCATGCAGGAAAGTTATTTAGGAAGGAAGCTGAATCCAGCCGTGCGAGAGAGCCTTCTTCTCCAAGTGTGTCTAACTCCGAAGCCTCACTGTGGAGTCTTATTTTAAAGCGATGACAAGTCATTTTGTCTGGGAGGGTCGGTGGGAAGCGCAGGACGCTGCAGACGGACTGCGCTGCAGCCCTGTCCGTGATGCGCGACACCGTCCGTCTATCTGCCAGCCTGTGTAACACGGAGCCTCTCGGTTTCTCTTTCTAATTGCTCGAATCACTGATAGGCAGGAAAAAAAAGACGGACTTTTACCTGTGTAGGTGACAGCGCAGCGTCAGGGTTTATAGTACCATCGATCCGGTGAGTGCAGAGATGTCTGGCTCGCTGCGGTCAAGCGTGGCTGCTCACCATTTGAAATCATTCCAAGTTAGTGAGGGGAAGACTGACCACAGCCTCTGCCATGTTGGAATTCCAAACCCTGGACAGCTGCTCCACTGACTGAAGGCTGCACGCTGTACACACTGCGCATGTTCTCTGCGCCGAGAGCCAAATTCAAAGAAAAATCCCCCCTGATGAGCAGCGGTTAGGCAGTCCATTATATCAAAGCAACATCGAGTCTTACAGGAAGCACTTTTCAATTCCTGAACATTGTCTAAACAGCAGGTAAACCAATTTTGTGTTTTGTAAGAATTACCTGTCAGTATGTCCTCCTGTGTTATTGCGTCCTGATCATTGATCTCATTTTATCACAGAAAGATTAAACAGTGTAAAAGAAAATAAACAAAAAGGTACCTGGTCTTTTCAGAGAAATGAGTTTCAAAAGAGTGAAATTATCAGCCAAAATGTAATGAGAGAATAGCTGCTTATCCATTGCTTTGTTTAAGTTGTAAAAGGTCTGCAAACTTTCAGAGACCAAAGTCCAACCAGGACTCTGCCGAAAAAACACTTCATTCATGGTCTGAGCTGATATACTGGAGATTTACCTGCAGGGATCAAACTCACTGCTAACTGTTTCCTAACTAAATACACTGTTAACTGTTTAAAACGTATCTTTTTATTAAACATCAACCTCTGAGCTGCCAGGTATGCATCGTGCAAGAACTATCCCTAAATGTCCTATACCTCACCTCCTTATCTTTAAAGAACTTGTTACTTGCAGGGTACTTCTCCAACCTTTCACACTTTGTTGATTTGTTTTATTCTTCTGACCAATAAAACAAAATGCTTTTGAATTGTTTGGGTTGCATTTTCTGAAGGAGTGTGGACACCAGCTGATAATTGTTTGCAGGTGCAAGAACTTTAAAATGGTATTTAGCCTATTTTACTTTTGTTTCGGCTCTACTTACCGATTCAGGCTCCTTTTAACAAAACATAAAATCCAAGGACACAACACTTTCCCATGGGGGTAAGTGAAAAACCTGAAAACCATTCCTTTGCTCTTGATGATCCTCATTGTGCATAAGTTCTATTCAAACTCAAGAAAGTGTTTCAATAAACTTTAATGAACACAAAATCCAAACATGTCCCTGAGTGCATCGTGCCTTTATTATTTCTGAAGAATTTTCCAGGAGAATATAAAATTTAAATTCCCTTTTTTTTCCTTGTCTTTTTTCAACAAGTTACTGCGGGGAAACTACCAAATAGTGGTAGACATGACAATTACAATAAAACACTCAAACATTGAGTCTGTATGAGAGCTCTGATGAGACAGGCACTCTGTTGAAGTGTTTCAGACAAAAGACACAGCAGCAGGGTATATTTGAAGTAAAGTCATGTTTTTTAACCTTGAATCATGTACATATCTTGAAAACCTCTCCAAAAACAGAGAACCTGTACATGAGAACAATATAGAACCTTTAATAACAAGACTGGAAGCTTCATATTTTACAAAAATCTACAAGTTCTTTGCATAAATGCCACAAAAATGTGCATTGTTTGATGTAAACTGGACAAATGTGCCAATCAAATTATGAATAAGCTTTCTAGATTTGTTAGCACTTTTCTTAGAACCTTTTCAGAACACTTATAACTTATTTTTCTCATAGTTGTGATGTAGTTTTCCAGATTTTACTCTCACATACACTCTTAGCTGTTCTCAACCTTGAAAAAGGAAGCTGATATCATTTTTTTCAGCTGGGAATTGCAGAAAGACCCTGGTTAGACACATGGTATGAGGTTTAGCACCAAAACTTGCATTATGCCCTCTCATCTCCATACCCAAGGCCCTGGGAGTGATGCATTGATTCAGCCTTCAGCACTCCCTTGGCTGCACCTTGCTAATTCCAACTGTCTGAACTCTTTCGAGACACGATGCAGCAGCCAATCTGCCCCTGAAAAATGACACTTTAAAGGATATGAACTATCCTTTTAAAGTCAGGTTCTGTAAAAAAGGCTTTGTACAATAATTACCAGTTGTAAATAGGCCTCAGTCTAAACTCAGTGAGTATTTCAGACAGAGCAAAGAAGAAAGCAGATAACTGTCTTCCTATAACTCTAAAGTCAAAACATTTATAGTTCATGCAAAGGGTTCACAATCAAAAAATGTCCACAATCCAAAGGGGGGGTATATGTGAAAATAACAACAGTAGCAGCTTTAGCACTTCCTGCACAGTCTAAGGCACTTCAGAATAAAATATCACAATATTTCTGCTAAATTAACTATGCAATGCAAAACATACCAGAGTGTAAATGTTTATTAAGACAGTGTTTGAGATTACATTTTTTTAAAAGATTGCAGCAGTCTACAGGTCCTGACCCTGCTCAGATTAGCAATAAAATGGTCAATCCAGTCAGATTGAAAATCCAGTTTTTTAAAGAGGCCTTTCAAAGATCTATGTACAGCAGGTAAGATGCTAATTGTTCATAACCTTTCCACAGAACCCTACTTGACCAAGTTTGGACTATATCTTTAATCTCAAACACTCAACAGCATTCAGTTGTAATATTAATCTCTTTTAGCAAATAATAACAAAAACATTTATTATCTGCTATGAAAAGTGAAAGAACATGAAAATGGCGTTGCTTATATGGTTTCTTTGAACTGTTTTGGTACAATAACCCATTTATACTCATTAGACTGAACCAGAAATGAATGTCCAAGCTTGTAGAGGAACAGCTTGTGAAAATTTCAGTGTGCTGTGAAGGTCACAGTGGAAACAACAGCAGTGCATTTCCAGGTGTAGCCACGTCCATTGTCTCCTTCCTCACATGGGCATGTTCAGTGTGTGCCTTTGTCCTTGTGTCAGCAGGCAGGACATTCTAAATTATTTTGCTCAGCTGCCTCCCTGAACTCTTGCTACAGCACGTCAATACACACATCATGCAGACAACCTGCACACACACACCCATACAGAGCACAGTTCATGTCCATCATACACTTGAATCCTTGACATGTACCAAACCTTGCAAAACAAACAAGACAAAAAAAATAATAAATACAAATTCGGACAATTCCGAATCAGAAATTTGATTTATGAGTTTATGAAAAACTGAGATTGAAAGGATAAAGATAACGTGTTTACTTGGAAATAGAAGAACAGAATGGAAATAAATGATGACATCCCTTTTCCTGCTGCACACCCAGTGAAACTGTTCATTTCCCCAGGAATGAGGGTCTGCATGGCATGTGACCACTTTTTTTTTTCTTTTCTTTTTTTTTTAACCTTCAGCCTACAGACTCTTATGTCATGTGTGATCACTTCAGCAACATTGCTGGGCGTTTATTTTCCCTGCTACGAAACACTGACTCCTGAGAAACCAGCAGCAGCCACCGGACCGTGCATCTTCATGTAACCGTTTTTATTCCCCTGATCAGTGGTTTGTGGAGATATTGACCGATCTTCACAGTAATCACAGCAACAATACTCACATCTTGTTTATCACAAATAAATACATGTTGAGTTCTTAGCCTGGCCCCTAAAACCTATCTCACTTTCTTATCTTGAGACTTTGTTTATATTCTCTATCATTACCCAAGTTAATCAAATTCGATTTGGGACTTTTCATGGAGTGATGCTGTAAACAATATAATTTACTCTGGGGCCATCAGAGTCAATAGATTCTCATCAGGAATAGAGATCTTTGAGCTCATATTGCACTTGCTGTTGTAAAGCCAGTGGTGGAAAATATTTTGCTACAAGACTATTGTGTAAAAGATGTCCATGAAATGATAAATTGCAGGGCTCGATTTTAGAGATTATTCTAAAACGTGTCTGAGTCCCTGTTTAGACTCTGGCTAAAATCCTAATGGTGAGAATCTTGAAGTGAATAGAGCCCACAAGAGGATAAGCTACTAAATCTTGCAATAAAAGCAATGTGATTTACAGTAAATTCCACAAGGTTGACAGTGCCACAGCTGAGGGCATAAACAGTCCTTTCAGAGCTGCGCCTCTGTTCTGTCTGCTGTGAACTACAATCACACAGGCATGCTGCTCAGCAGCACTGACTTTGATAAATCACCAGGAAGTCCCACTGTTGGCTCAAAACTAGAACTTGTTCAGTTGCAATTCTGCATTTGTCCCTCTTTAATGTGTATGGAAGTGGCTTTAGCAGTAATCTGTCAGTGATTGATTAGGTGCGGCCAAATCCCCTTTCCGTTCTCCTCCGCTGGCTCACTGTTCAGCTGCAGCTGTGTATTTACAGAAGGATGACTCTGTTGTGGAAGAAGCTGCCTTATTTACCTGCAACATAAACTCAGTTACTTCCACATGGGTGACCACAGACTGAGGATGACTAGCAGCAAAACCAGCAACAAGGAGTGACATGTTTTGTTGCTGTTGAATTCATGCACCAGTGGATAAAGAAATAGGCTTATAGACCTATGACAGAGCTGCTTTGGGAATAAATCTTGTTTAAAGCTGTCATCCATGTTTGGAACAGCAGAAAATGATCCACTGATATCTGAATGCAGCACAAGCACCTTTTAGACTGGGATGTAAAAAAAAAAAAAGAAACCCAAATGTAACAGATGTAACCATTAGAACTTATTTATTTTCTATGCGACTCAAGAGGTTGAAAAAGCAATTTAGAAAGGGTGTTGGATATTGATCACACTTACCAGCAATCCATTTTAATTAAATATTAAGAGAGTGTGCTGTATTGATAACAGCCGAACAGCAACTGCTTTTCTTCAGCTGTCATTTAAAAAAAGTGTACAAACTGGAAAAAAAAAGGAAGACAAGCTTTAATAACACTCATGTAATTATATTTGAAAGCAAGGCTGAGTTATATCTGATGCATTTTCCATTCATTCAATACTTTAGTTATTTTTAAAAGATGGTCTGAGTATGAACATCCGTGCATGAATTTTAATGGAGATACTTAAATGGTAATTATTCCACTCAGGCTCAAACGCAGGTAACAAATGGAATTCAATCAGTGTCCGTGCATAATGATGGTCATTAGGAGAAAGAAAATAATAATGACATCCTTTCTGCATTAAACCTGCAGACACTTTACACAATGATCCTGCAGCCATTATTGATCTCCATGGTGATAAGCAATTGTCACTTTTCAACATTGTGCCTGAATGTTAAATACAGCTCATTTTGTTTTTCTGGAAACTGTTTCAGCCAACACCAAATTTTCATTTAATTTACTTCACCGCTTGAAATCCTTGTCTTGTGTGACATGATTGTAATTTGGGTTCATTGTCACAGCTGCCTCTCCCACTATTTTTCCCTACCGAGTTCATCGCGTCTGAATGTGGCCGCAGGGATACTTTGAGAGTGTCTGATATGTGAATACGCACACGAGGCAGATGCTAAAGATTAATAGCTTCTTACTTCTCCGATGTCCAAAAAGTTAAAAGCTGCAGTTAATCTGAAAATCTAAACATTCACTTATCACTCAGACATTTCTTGAATAGTCCAACTAATAATATACAATTAGTTTCCATCTTTGAACAACTTATTAGTTCGAGATTGTAACAGTTGCACACACATATTGTACAGTAGGCAGCATGTATTGAGTCATATCCAAGACGGCCACTTGGTTGAATAATTAAATAAGATCTCCAATCAAATGATCCGTGATTTGCATGCCTTCTGTTGCCAACCAGCTCCATCTGTTTGGTTTTGAGAGCTCTGACACAGTGGCTTGTGTGAGTGAAACAGCAATAATGTAATTGTGGATGTGACAGATACACCAGATGATGCAGGGACTGTTTGAAAGTCTGGTCCAAGACATACTGTACAGCATGGTGTCATATGGTCTGAAAGAAAGCACGACAAAAACAGTTTCATAAAGACTCTTTTATTGTCTCCAGATCCTGATTAACTTTCACGAGCTGCAGCTCTGACTGGCTTATTCTTTTAAATACTTAGCACCAACACTGGAGCTGTAAACTCAAAGCCTGTACTGAAGCATGCATTATAAGAGCTACTGTGTCTTAATTGAATAGAGGGATCTAGAGTTTGGAGAGTGAAGGACAATAGCAGTAGAGCCCAGTTTGGCTGGGTGCCAGTGGACAATGCAGAGCTGAACTCAGCTCTCAGCAGCATGTAGAGTCCAAAGCGAAGTCCACATCAAGAGAGACAGCCTCCACTGCTTTGATGGATCTGTTATAGCAGCCTGTATATACCCTCAGCTACAGTTCAGAAATCCATCACAGCTAACACGTTTCTATATACAGTAGGTGTACAAAAAGACCATTTTCCTGAAAAGACTGAGAGCAAAATCTGTATTAATGCTCAACAAAATAAATATTATTGCTTTTGCCAAAATCAAACATCAAACCTATTTGTACTGTGATCATTTGCAGAATATCACCATGAGAGACACTGAAACATTTCAGGAACATTTTGTGTACCTGCTTGTGTCTCTTTAGGGTCATAGAAACTGCTGCGTAACCCCAGGAGTCATATAGAACAATATAGAACCTGGACGTCGCCCGTCTATCAAAGGGTCACATATAACACAAATTGGGCAAATTTAGAGTTGCCATTCAACCCATAATGAATGTTTTTTTTGAGAAGAGACCGGGTAAAAAACTCAAAGCATGAAGATCTTGACCAAGTATGGCCTTTTCAGTAACATCAATTAAAACTAAAGCCCCATTTACACAACAGTAGTTTTAACTCTGTTCACAAAAATGTCTCTGTCCACATTGTTCTAACCAAAACATTAAAGTACTAACACCGTTCCTTTATTAGTAAGATGACAAATATGCAAAAAAACATTCTTTGCTTTGCCAAAGATTTTCTTAAATCTCATTGTCTTTCTTTTATACCTTTCACAATTTTCTTCTTTAATAACCTTTTCAACACAGAAAACCAGAGTTTAATGGTGACAGGATAAAGAAAAAGTGAGACAGGTGTTAAAAAAATAAAACTTAAAGCATTAAATAGATCCTAGTCTAAGTCCTGATGGTTTGCTTCTACAATGCTAATGCTAGCATCTTTAGTATGTAAACATGATCAGGAAACTGAGATTTGGTTTCAGCAGTTCTATTGTATTTCCTCTTGTATTGTCAGTGCTACAGCTATTTTTATTAACTTGTAAGAATGCAACAATAACACTTTTTTCAATCGACGCTGATTCTTGGATCGGAGTACTTGCCAATACCGAGTACCAATGCCGATACTTCTACCACACAAAAAATGCTATGAATTGGAAGACAGGTTTTACTTTCATCTCTGTTTGTTAAAACAAATGATGGTGAACTCAATAAAAAAAATTATATTAATAAAAATGACAATGAAACCAACATTTGAAATGAAAAATAAAAACATTTTCTGTGAAATGATTGCAGAGTTTCTACATCAGTTCATGGTATTGGTTAACTAACTGATACCGAGTACTACATTAGAATGTTATTGGCTCCAATACCATCCCTATTTATTTGCATTTCTGCTTAACATAATAGATCCCCAACTTCTTGTGCTACCTTTTCTGTTTCCAGGTTCGATTAGTTGCCTGTCTCCCACCGTTAACCCTCCCACCAAAAGTTCAGAAGAAAATGCAGTGTCTTAGATCAAAATGCTATCAAGTCAACTTGTAAGCAGTTTGTCTCAAGTGTTAGTTGGTCTTTATCAATCTAAAGCAACCTCTAATCTGAGATTATTTAACTTTTAGGACTTTCCCACAATGTCACTGATCTGCAACAAAAAAGGCTAACTTCCATCAACTTTACATTTGAATGAGGCTGATTATATATCAATTAAAAACTATTCAAAACATGGTCAAAGATGAAGACATTAAAAGCCAGAAAGCCACAGTCTGCTCCAGTTGTGTGCTTTTTTCTATTGAAGCACATCTGCTTATTTAAATGGTTGATGTCAGGGTCATTTAATTAATGCCTCTACCTTTTTATCAGCTTCAGTGGCTCCACAGGAACTGAGTGCCTCTTTGTCCATCACACTTAGGTGCTTTTGTGTCTGAGTAAAAACCCTCTATGATCACAGGGTGATTTTTTTCATTCTTGATGATGAATGTGGATTTTAATTTAATGTTTTAAGTTAAATTATGCCTTTTCCCTCTTCCTTTGTACAATTATTTTCTTATTTTTCACACATTTTGTGTTAATTATGAAAACATCAAGTCACCAAACAGAAACACTGTGTTATGTGCTACTTATTAAAAAATAAATTTAAGTATTTCATTAAAAAGGCCATCTACACAGGCAATTGTATATGTTCTTTTCTTGCCTTGTGAATAGGTTTGGAATTAGACTGACATTTTCTTTATGACTTTATGTTTAAATTAGTTTCCAAATGCTTTCAGTTCCTTTGTACATGTTGAAACTTCACAGTCTCTAATTTTTTTGTGGAACATTGACCTTCACTGTGTGAATTAAAATACAGTATGTCTTGAGTCTGATAGTCTGAAGTTCAGGGTGTGTACCCACCAAGATTTACATCATTGGAAGTGTGGAGATTTCTAATAGTCTAATCCATTAACTGTCCTGTGTGTTTTGGTTGTAATTTGGAAAATTTAGGATCTTCTAGTGATTTGGTGGATGATCATTCAATTTTCTGTTTTCTGGGTAGTTTAACTTTTATTGGATACGCAACTTCAGACACTAACTGTGGTTTAAAATAATTATGTTCTATAAATGTTTGCATCTACAGTATTTGGAGGGGGATTTTGTGTAAAATATAAATATTACCTTTTACTATCAAGACTTTAAGCAAACATTATCATATCAGAATGGGTGTTTCTTTTTACTGGTGTTTCTTTCTCTAAAATATTCAGGGTTTTACCTTTTTAAGATAAAAAGGTAAAAGGTTTTGCTGTTAAAGAGGCCCTTCCATTAAAAATGTCTAGCATGCTGCTGGCTAAAAGCAGTAGCATAAGACTTAGCAAACAGGAAGAGAGAACGTCTGCTGTTGCCATGCGCAGTGGGGCAGGAAACAGTATACCTTGCTCTCATAGGCTAGTATGTTAGCCAATCTGAGTCCAGCAAATTCGAAAAATGAATATTAATGAATTGCTGCCAAAGCCTGATGAAAACAGCCAAATGTTGACGCAGAGAGATTGAAAGGTCTGTTAATCAGTGTTTCCTAACATTGTTTACATATAAAATGTTTCATATTACAGGTTAATACTTCAGAAATAACCACAAAGTCATAAAATCTTTGTGAAATGGCATCTTTAAAGAGTTGCTGGTTTGTCGCAAAGAGATTTTCATGCTAGTTGAACACATTTATTATATACACTTCTTAATATAAATTAACAAGTTGAAATTTTAACATTAGCTGCAGTGAAAGAATAGATTTTATCATTTGGTTCAGAGATTGTAATAATGAATGTTAAAAGGATAGATTTGTTTTTTTATTTACTTTTATATCTTATTGGAAATTTTAAAACCATATCACTTTTGCATCAGATGGTCGTTTTAACAGATATGTTGGTTGTTATTTACACTAAAGACCTGCTGTATCAGAACATGGTCCAGTTGGTCACAAGGCAGCAGCACCATAATTCAAAACAGACAACAAAGCATCATAATTTCATGACAAACTATTGAAAATGGACAGACAGTAAACAATTTTCACCCTTGAAATGTATGTATTTATTTAAAAGCTGTTAGAATAGATGTAGATCAAAGTGTTAATCAAGCATAAATGTTAAAATATGCTTCCAAACCCACTTTTAAAAGTCTAATACAACATAGACAAATGTGAGAAAAGCGAAGGCTTGTGAAACACGATGCCCAGAGTTTGATTCATTTTGCAAGGCAATGCTTTACCAAACAGCTCCAAGATTTCCTGATCAGCTGTAAGCCCCCCGGCTTTCACACATAAGTCACCGAGAGCAATGGAGTCCCCTCTGTTTACTCACTCCAACCCAAATGATCTTTCACAAGTAGACCACTTCAGTTGTGAAATGGAATTTGCCAGGGTGTTCGGTCTCAAGTCTATTTCTCTGTACGCTTTACCAATTCCCAAACAGGGTTCAGTCGCTCACAGATAATGTCTGTGTGGATTGAGCCTGGCTCCTCTGCTGTTTTAATGGCCCATGGGAAAAGGTATTTGATGGAAGTAAAGGATGGTTCTTAAACACATACACAGCCCTGAATTTCATTTTGCTTAGTATTGTGCATGTTTAACAGCAACTAGATGATATTTGTAATACTGAGTTTCATTTAACAACAGCAGTTTTAAATAATAAGCTGCCACAAATACTAAAGAGTAAACCTAATACAATTGGGAATAAAATGTGGATTCTTCACAGAATCACTAGTTTATTTAGGCAGATACATGCTTTCATATTAGAGTCTGAAGAACATAAATGATGGCTTTATTTTTGCAGTGGTTGACAGCATTACTGCTGTGGTATGTAGTTATGATAAATGGTTGTTTAGGAGGGCTGCATTTACTTTGTAGAGTCATTATGAGAATATTATGTATGAGAAAACAGTCATTAATATTCATTATAATTGCAAACTACTGAGCTGAATGCTGATGGAGTGCGTTCAGTTGCCAACATGGGCCTGCCGTTCCTAATGCATTTATCACTGCATTTGTACAGCAATCAATGTAGGTGTTTAGGAGGATCTGTAACTCAATCTGACTTTTAGTCAGAAAGCCCATAAAACCCTCGAGGGAAGCATAAATTAATATACAAAAGTCACAACGGTATATTGCGTTTGTTGTATAAATTTTGAATTTCATTGGAAGTTTAAAAGGAACAGGTCAGATCTTCTGTTCTGTGAAAAAGGGATGAACAATAGATACCTGTGGTAAATGGCTTTTTAAAGGGCCTCGAGTTAGAAAAAGAGTTTAGTACTAACCAGACTGGCAAGCTAACACCTTGTCTGAGTCGATCCTAAAGCAGTTTGCTGCTGTCTTAAAACAACAACAGTATCAAAAATTTAACGTGAACACTCTCAGCCAGTGTTCCTCAGTTCTGTCCCAAACCTGCATGTTTCAGATGTTTCTTTGATTTATGTTGATGGATGATTAAGAGGCTTCTGTTGAACTGTAGAAAGTGTGTTTAAGGAGGTAAATATGCAGGATGGAACTACTTGAGGACCAGGATTGACAAAAATGACTATGAGCCTCCACAGTGTCATTAATTTTACATTACACAGTTTTTTTTTTCAGCAGAAATATAATATTCCTGCTATAAGTGCTCCAGGATATACTAGAAGTGCCAAACTTGGCGCTGCTCCTGTTTCTATTTCTGCTTGCGAATAACAATGGAATTTAATCTAAACAATTGTTTAAAATGAAACTGATGTTTTGTTTAATGTTTCAATCAATTTTGGTGCAGGCTCCAAATACCAGTACCTATTAGCTCATCAGTGTGGGGAGAAATCGAATTTAATTTCTCAAAACTGAGACATTTCAAAGAGCTTTTCACAATATATGACAGATTAATTGTTCATAATGATTTTTACAAAATTGTAACATTCTACATTTTTTTTTTCTTTTGGATTCACGTCTCCTACAGATGCAGTTTTCTGATTCTGGCTGAGTAGAGCTTGAATTTTGTTTGTATCTGGTAATTGGAGCAATGTTGAAGTAAGAAGCACAGATACATTTCTTACTCTACACGTGAATGAGACTAGCAATAGATGGAAAAGGTCAGGCCCTGGACTTGCCTTTCTCCCCAAGGGCCCTGAGCTGTAGGGGCCAGAGAACACCACAAACAATTAAACATGTTGCTTTTTCAGGGCAGAGCAGTCGGACTCCTGTTGGTCAGAGAAGTTTTTCTTTTTTTTCTACCTCTGTGGGTTGTTGTTGGTCACTCTTCAGAGCAATAATCTGCGGGTCTGAGCAATCAATACAGCCAGGACAGCTTCAGCTTCCATTAGCGCAGGCGTCTCCTGAGTGCCTGTGCATGAGGAGAGGAGCACAGAATGGACATCCACAAATGCATCAACACACACACACATACACACACAGACACACATACAAACATATATTCAAGCTCATGTTCAGAATCACCCACTCACACATGTACATGCATTGACACTCAGACACTAACACAATAGAAACAAACACTGAACTAATACAGATTGCATCACATATTCATATCATTTTTAAAAATGAAATAATGCATTTATTACTCTCTTGTTTAAGCAACATCATAGCACAGATTACACATGTTTATTATAAATCATGAAACATTTCAATTATACATGGCAAATTACCACATGATGGGAAATTACACAAAGTAAATTCTGCTGTTTCGCAGCAAGTATAACATGATTAACATTCTTTTAAAGATGTTTTCTAAACTATGTGACAAACGACATCTACGTTTTGATGTTACACTGCTAAAGTTCAAGTTTAATGACCTAACAACAAACCCTGACTTTCTCCTTTATTCTCCATGATAATTCCTGTCCACAACATTCTTTTGTCATTGATCATAAAATATGTCATCTTGGGCCACCGACTGGAGTTACTGATGCTATCATTACTTTATCGGGTGGGCAGATTTTTTTACTTATTTATTTATTTTTCCATGGAAATGTGTGGGTTTGCAGCATTTGGTTCAAATCTAGACAAAAAATCCCTGGAGGAATAAGTTTGCCTTGTTAACTGACAGTACCAGCTTTCCTACAAAACCCAACTCACTTTAAAGGGACTTAAGGCAAGATTTGTGAAAAACTACACATGCATTTCCAGTTTATTCAATGCTAATGGGTCATGAAGCATTAAAAACCCAAAATAACGAGGCCATCCGCATATATGTCTGTTGCCTTGGAAACGCTGTGTGCCACATAATGCGCTGCAGTTCGACGTCCGAATTTCCCGCGCAGTTGTAGGGATGTGACGTAAATTGACGCTGCATGCGCGTTGCCGACAGCTCTTGAACAGGAAGTACATGGCCGCCGTGGACTTGGATTCAAACACTGAAGGTATACTTATGGATGTTTCTGCAGCCAGCAAACGACCTGCATCCACTCTCACCCCCCAAAAAAGTGGCACCACGAAGAAAAAAAAGACTTTATCAGCGGCATCTCGTGAGTCTAAAAAAAAATATGACCGAAGCCGGGCAGGCACCCGCATAAATATTGGATATACGTTCGGTTCATGGAGGGAACTTCAGCTGCATTTGGGAGTGAAAACGGATGCTGACATGGCTCATTTCCTTGTGACCAGGTGAGAAAACATTATAGGTCGTGTTTAGAGCCTGATACAGTATGAAAATGATGAGATCAAATCAAATAACAGAGTGGAGAGACCTGACGTGAAGTATGTTAGCCTCCCCGGTGCAGTGCTGTGAAGACGAACAGTCTGTAAAGTGTCTGTGCGCGCTCCCGTGCCGGCTTGGCTGGTGGCTGCAGTTAGCCACAGCAGCTGTCGCGGCAGCACTGAGTCAGATTTTGTAAAGCTGCCTTAAGTTCCTTTAAGGTTTTGTGAATCTGCATGTAATACAGTCATAAGTTTTCTCCAGCAGAAACAGGTTGCACCTGAAATACAGGTTATATGGTTATCTTAAAGATTGTGATGCTGAACATAATCCTCAAACAAAGCAAAACTCATTAACAGCAAAAATTGTAAGATTAATTTTAAATAATTTGCACATTTTTTGGTTGTGAGGGATATAAAAAGCATGTTGACACAATCTCCTGATGTCTTAATAATGGTTCACTTTAAGGGACTGGTCACAAAATCAAACAACATGACCCACCCACTCCCAACACCCCCTTCACATCCCTTCTCCAGACAGTGCTTGGTTTTATTAGGACTATACAAAAGAGTTTCTATTCTTGACAGTTTACACTAACACACTTCAGAACTGTTCATCTCTGGTTGTGATATGTGTCTTGATCCACTGCCAATGATCCAATTCATTAAAGATACGAGCAGCAAAAACTAATACGACACAATTTATTTAGTTCAGCCTGGAAAAATGAGCCAGTTGAATTGGATTTCATTGATAATAAACTGATGAATCCAAATTTCTTCCTAAAACTGTCCAGCCATATTGTGTACATTTGTGAATAGGTATGAATCCGTTTAACTTTACACACCAACACTAGCAGATTGAATTGGACTTTCCATTTCCAGTCTTGTGACTGCATTATTAACAGACAAACAGAAGTGTGAATAAAACTGAACCTGAATTGATGAAGACTCAGCAAAAATTCTCTATAACTTATCAGTTGTTATGTGCTTAGTCAGTCTGTTCAGAACCATGAGTTTGATGAATTTGTGCATGAAGAAAGCTTCATAGAACAATAAAGACAGGAATAACTTTTTCAAGCTGCACAAAACAGAGTGTCCTGGTTTTTGCCATGAACGAGATGAAACTGACTGGAAAGAGAAAGTAAAAGTTGCCAAAATGCTGTAAAAAGGGTATTTATAAGAGCTTGTTCTTCTCTGTGAACAACTTTCATAGGTTGGTTCAATCAACACCATCCCATGGAATAGTAAGTTCTATTTATGAATAGGTTATATTCATAAATACAACTTACAGCTTTTTTAAATTAAAGGTTTAATATAAACATATTGCATGAACTACATCTAATGGTACAGAATGCAGAGTTGTAGTTGCATTAACAAGAAGTCAAAAGCTTGATGTCAAAACCAGCACCAACAATACCAGGATATTGTGCAACATCTGCTTAAAGCAACAGGAGTCATCTGTTGGGTCTGAAATTCAGATTAGAATGCAGCCAACTAAGTCTCTGGGGTAGTGCTGTGTGCGCCTGAGCTGGTCTGTCTCTGGGTTCCTGCTTGCTTTGTAGAAGGAACACTGATAGATTCAAAAAGTGAAACGTGAAGCCTGTGGCCAACAAGGAAGAGTCCAAAAGCAAGGCAATGCAACAAACATGTTGCACTTGAATAAAAGAAGTCAACTCAGTAAAGGTTTCCAGGATGGAAATCGCAACGTTTGTTTGAATGTCCCACATTGCAACTGATTTATGTTCAACAAAGTCCCTTTGAATTAAAAATAGGATGAAATCACAAGTTGCTAAATTGTACATGGTATGTCAAAAAAGTATTTTGCAAATTGGAATAATACTTATTGCAAATCATGTCAACAATGCATCAAGAGTTTAAAGTCAAGTTAATTTAGAACATTTTCATACAGTGGTGGTTGACCAAATTGTTGTACAACTGAAATGAAATGGTTGTAATAAAACAGGATCTGTTTATCAAATTTAGGCTGTATTCACACCTGATAGTTCGGTGGACTCGGTTCAAAGTTGCAACATTGTTGCTGTTTTTAGTGGGTGCGGTTTGGATTCACACTGCACTCTATGAACCGAACTAAATAACCTTTGGAGCATATTACACCCCCACCAGTGGTGGCGCTGTAAAGTTTCTGCACATCTTTTTTATTGTCGTTACTGTACTTCCTGGTGCTTCCGCCGGAGAGTGAAACATAAACAAACTTGAAAAACTTGAAGTAGCGGCAGATTCTGGTGGTTTGGGGATTTATGTTTTGTGTCTGGTGAATGCACCACATTAATATTCTGCAGCAATGGGCTCAGGATGAGCAGATAACAAGGTGGAGGACAACACGAGGCGGCTGAGACGGCTGCACAATATAGTCCACTTCCTGCTTTTAGTGCGGTCTCGGTTCGGTTGCGTTCACACATGCAATCAAACCGCACCAGAGTTTGTTTCAATCGAACCGAGACCAACGTTTTTAGGCGGACTAGAGTTCGATTGTTTGGTCCGAATCAGAGTTCGGTTGTCTGTTCACACCTCCCCAAAGGAACCGGACTTTCTGTGCAAACGAACTAGAGTTCTATTGAAGCGGACTAAACAGGGCTGGTGTGAATGCACCCTTAAAATCCTGTCAATTAGACACAACGTACGGGTCTCATAAAACCAGAAGTTAATATAAGAACCGTAATCTGTATAAGAAAACAGTTGAGGTTTGTTTAAAAGGGAATTCCTTTCACTTTATGAAATCTCTTTAACTTTCAACTTTGTTACCATAAAGTCTTGTTCAATGAACAGTCTTAATGTTTATTCAGAAAAATTGGTCTCTCTTTAAAGGCATTGATAAGAAAGTTAAAAAAAATGTTACGTTTTTTAACACTTATATAAACTGGGTCCTATCTTTATTGCTTTCTTGTTAGAATCTACTTTATGGTTTGTTTTGAAAGGGAATGTGTTGTGTTTGAGAGACGTAGAATGGGAACTACATCCAGTCACTCGTGTCTGCAGGTTGAATTTCTCTTAATTGTTCTGTGACCTTTCTTCATATCCTTAGCAATTAGCTGATGAGTTTGTCTGCACTTGTCTGTATCACTGGATTGTAATCAAGCCAAACAGAAAGAGCCTGGCATTCGAGGACCCTTACCTTTCAACATTTTATTAATTACAACACAATAAACAAATGATGTTTGATGAGAGGGAGGCACCCAACAAATGTTAACCTGCATCTAGTTCACTGGAAGGATAGAGAAAATCATCTGAATAACCCTGGATATAAGATTGACCTGCTGTAATTATTTTCCAATGCAAATGTGTGCAAGTACACTCAAGCTGATAATAAGACTCAGTGATTTTAATTACATTCAACAAGTAAAATAAGCTTTAAAATGTATTGATTTCTTCAAAAATACTTTTCAGCTACTTTAAACTGAAACAGAAATGTCTTTCATGTAATAACTGTTTTCACCTTCAAATAAAAAACGGTTAGTAAAGGGTCAAACTCTGCTACACAGCAGATAACAAAAGGTTAAATTTTAATGAAAATACATATGCATTATTTGGTTAACAAGTCTAATTACTTGTTGCACTTTAACTATTTTATGAGTAAACCTATTTGATTTACTGATCTTGGATTTTTAGTAGCTGAAGGGTTGTTTAAGAGTGCAGACAATCTAAAATGTTAATTTATATTAATAATATTTATTTAACATAATATGTGAAATAATATTTTTGCTGAATTTGTTTTAATCTGATAAAATGCAACATAATTACTTAATTTAAAGGTGCAATATGTAAGAATTTGATCTTGTAATCAAAACCCACAGTTCATGTGGAAAAAATAAATCTGTTCACTCTCAGCCACTCACCCCTTCCCCTCCCTTTTGTTTTCTGCTGGGTTGCCAGTTCCAATGTTGATCCTCATTTTGTTTCTCTTGTATTTGTTCAGTTTTTGGGAAGGATGCCATGGTTTCTTAGAATTTTTACAGGTTACCTCAGGGCTGCTTCTTTTACTCTTTGCTGCTGGTAGTTGTGGAATTACAACTGTTTATGTTGAAGACTTGGCAGCCTTGCAGGCTCACATGTGATTCACTACCAGGAGGTCTGGATGTGGAATAGTTATTATAAACAATGACAACGTCCCGTAGCAGCATTTATAAAATGATAAAAATTGGCGGCCACCCAGCCGGCTTAGATCTAAATCTGTTACAATGTAACTTTACTTTCAACATCAGTGGGACATTAGACTGTTGTGTGAATATTTCACCGTAAAGTTCTTACATATTGTACCTTTAAAAATATGTATTCAATAAGGCTTAGGAAATGTACCACTTTAAAAATATATAAAGAAAAGATTTTTATGAAAATTACTAAGTAGCAGGATGTAGACTGTAGCAGTGGTTGCTGCATCTTCTTGAAAAGGAGAAGTCTGCACAAGCAAGGTCGACTGATTATTATATTTTAAAATATTATTTATTGGCTGAGTAATAATCTTTTTCTTTTCTCCAACTGAGAATGTTTGGAAGCTACTTACCTACTTACCTACAGTACCTATCTTTTTGCTACACCAACTGTGTTCATAATCAGGGTGGTTTATAGATTTCAGTAAAATTCAAAATGTCATATAGCATCATGTGTAACAGCTGCATTAGTCAACAATGAGTATATCAATTGACCGTAACATTATGACCACTGAACAGGTAGTACCCCTCATTTTAGTGCCCAAACTGCTTTGAATAGTGACCCTTATATTTCAGAAGTTTCAGGAAAAAAGTGACATTTATTTAACATTTCATATTCATTAAAAAAAAACTCTTAATATCATGCATATTTAGTGATTTGCTGAGGGGCTGTGTTTTAAAATATGATTGAGCCAGATGAGACATAAAACGTTGTCCTCTATGTGAGATAATAAGATTGGATTCTAGCACATTCTCCAGTATCTGTGAGAGATTGTTACTGTGCTGTTACATTGTGATCTGCTCCAGTGTTTATCTTTGCTTCATCCACACAGTCCCATCAAAGGAAAATATCAGAACAAATTAGAACATTAACAACTTTTTGGGGAATTTGAGGACACCGAAAACCACATGAAACATGTATTTTAACACAAACAGATAGGGTTACCATAATGGTGTCAAACTACAACACTACTATCCACCAAAAACTGTTTCATCAGTTCCTTTAACTAAAAATATTTCAGCATGTACATCACCGAGAGGTACGTCAAAGTCTTCCTGGCTTATCAGACATAGAATTATATTTATTAACAAAACATCCATGAGAAAGTACAACATTCTGATTTGTCACCACTTGATTTGTGAGATTCATTTAAAGCTGCAGTTATCAGAAGATTAACAAGTTTGTGCTGGTACCAAAGGATGCTGTGAGAGTGAATTTTGGTTCCAGCAGCATTTGGCTGCTTGCCAAAGCTGAAGGTGACAGAAATCTTGCCGATCTTGCACGACATTGAAGGGAGATGGACGGAGCTGGCTGGGTGGAGCTTGTGAAACTGAAAGTCATTGCGGCTTGGGCTTCCACCCTGCCCTTAGTGCCCCAGTCCACCGGATCAGCTTTACTCAGCACATTTCTCTCCTGTGGGAAACAGGGAAGCGACAGCAAGCAGCTGATAGCTGTCTAACTCAACACATGGCTAAAGCTTCTATTGTCCTAATGCTAATTATTAATCAGATGATTAAGGTAGATGAAGAGATTTTGAAAGTGTGAGCTGTGATTGTAGAGCAACTTGACAGATAATCAATACTTTCAATCAAGTCAGAAAGCTCTTCTTTCAGTGATAGTGATTAGAACTGAGTCCTGAAACAATGACGAACTTCACATGGATTCTTTGGACACATCTAGATTGTTTGCAAGGACTTCTAATGAAGTCTGATCTTCTAAATATGTATTTTAAATCACTTTAGATAAAACCCTGAAAGACTGTTCAAACAGTAATCTTTCCAAATTCATAACCTCTAATAAGTGAATGTTGAAACTGTTCACACACAGAGAGGAAATGATAAAACAATCAAGGAAATTATGTAAAGTTTCCTAAACCGTATCTTACTGCCTGACATGCTCAAGATGCCTCCAGATGAACAGATTTATTTTTACCAGTTTCTTATTCTGCAATTTCAGTTACATTTTATGTTAATTTTGCAGAAAATATTATATTTTCTTCAGTTTTATTCCCATAACTCAAATAGTCCTTATTTGTATTTAATTTGATGAACATGTTGTAAAAAAAAATTTAAACAGGGAAGTTTCAAGTAATTTAAGACAAAGTCAGCTGACACAGTCTCAGTCCAATACTTGCATTACTTTTAAAAAATATATTTTTAGAGTTTTGTCAGGCAGACTACTACTAAATTACTAAAATCAATGCATGTGAATTTCTGTTGAAGACCGCAGTGTAGAGAGATAGTTTATCTACACAGATCACAGCGTTCATCTTGTTACTCCTGCAAACAAATGTCTAAGTATCACCAATGCAAACATGAGTTATACTGATGATTTATTAATCTCTGCAGAATAAGTATCAGTTCTTATCAGCTGCACCACTATGCTGAGTAACTCGCAATGAAAAGCAAAGATTCGGGTAGTTTTGTGCCAGGGATTTTCCTGCTTTTTAACAGGCAGCATGCAGCAGCGTTCTTCCCTTTGAGGCTGACACCAGACTTTCAGGGAGCAGGTGACTTGTTAGTACTCTAAGCAACAACGGGAACAGATGTGTCCCTGACAGTGGATGGATGGTCAGGGTCCATCTGGTCAGTGCAGCCCTGGACAGGAATGATGAATACAGCTTCATCAGTGAATAGCTGTCATCAATCGCACGGCGTGGCGATGGCCAGTGACAGCCATGGGGCCCCAGGTGTGGCAAGCAGAGAGCTGGCTGGCTTTGGATTGCAGGTCAATCAGACAAGTCTGAGCCAGTGGTACGTATCGCAAAGTAAAGTGCATACATTATAAAGCAGATGAGGTGCATTGCCTAGTCGGGGTGAAAAGAATCTGATGGTTCTTTGATACACAGACAGGCTGGGTCACAGATTTATTTCAGCACTGGGCTGTTACGAAGCCATTGTGCTAAGGATGAGTAGCAGGAGTCTAGACAAGTCAGGGCTCTATGTTGTCTTCTCACAGTGGTCCCAGATGAAATGTTTTGCATCCTTGTCTCCTTCGGTGCGTAGACAGTGAATGGAACGAAAACACTGACCTTGTTTTGGATGATTCTGAATATCTAATGGCTCCTCGTCCCCTTGAAGTGTCATGACTTTAAACAGCTACTTCTCCTGGTTTCATTGTGTGGGCTGATCATTAACCGGTATTTAGGATTATAGTTTATATACTCATAATTATAGTTTAGGCTCCAAGATGTTGAGACAAATGCATTTGTGATGTTGTCAAATATTGTGACGTCCCTTGTAATGAACCCACTTCTTCATTGCTTCTCTTACACTCTTTATTTGGGGTATTTAGCATTTTGGCAACTGTCATCTAAATTAACCTTTCTTTTATTTAGTGCAGTAGGAGTTTATTTGACTATCAAATTGGCTTTTTATGTCTTCAGTTTATTACAATCCCTTGTGATATGACAATAAATGTATTAAATATTGTGCAGCCCTTATTCTTTATTATTTAAATGACCAACAGAAGTGGTTTAAATAAAAAAGCTTCCTTTGATGTCCTGTTAGGAAAATAATGATATTAAAATCTGATAATATCATCAAGAGCTTTAATATAAACTGATGAACGTATATATATCTGGATGTGACAATTGAGCAGTTTGTACTGATTTTCATATGTTGCATTAAGGCAGGTTTGTGTGTGTGTGTGTGTGTGTGTGTGTGTGTGTGTGTGTGTGTGTGGGTTTGTATTTCTGACGTCCTGAGGACCAGTTTCCTGACTTTTACTATCTTTCTGGGGTCCGAGGGTTCTTGTGGGGACCGAAGCCTGGTCCCCATGAGGGGGACTCCCCTTTTTAGGGTTAGGGGTTAGGTTTATAGGTATAGTGTGAATAGAGTTTTAGTTAGTCTTAGGGTTAGTTATAGATCAGTAATGGTTAAGGTTAGGAAAAGGGTTTGGGTTAGTTATAAATCTAGTTACTAAAATCAATGGAAGTCAATGGACGGTCCCCATAAGGATACCAAAACACACTTGTGTGTGTGTGTGTGTGTGTGTGTGTGTGTGTGTGTGTGTGTGTGGGTTTGTATTTCTGACCTCCTGAGGACCAGTTTCCTGACTTTTACTATCTTTCTGGGGTCCGAGGGTTCTTGTGGGGACCGAAGCCTGGTCCCCGTGAGGGGGACTCCCCTTTTTAGGGTTAGGGGTTAGGTTTATAGGTATGGTGTGAATAGAGTTTTAGTTAGTCTTAGGGTTAGTTATAGATCAGTAATGGTTAAGGTTAGGAAAAGGGTTTGGGTTAGGTATAAATCTAGTTACTAAAATCAATGGAAGTCAATGGACGGTCCCCATAAGGATACCAAAACACACTTGTGTGTGTGTGTGTGTGTGTGTGTGTGTGTGTGTGTGTGTGTGTGTGTGTGTGTGTGTGTGTGTGTGTGTGGGTTTGTATTTCTGACCTGCTGAGGACGAGTTTCCTGACTTTTACTATCTTTCTGGGGTGCGAGGGTTCTTGTGGGGAGCGAAGCCTGGTCCCCATGAGGGGGACTCCCCTTTTTAGGGTTAGGGGTTAGGTTTATAGGTATGGTGTGAATAGAGTTTTAGTTAGTCTTAGGGTTAGTTATAGATCAGTAATGGTTAAGGTTAGGAAAAGGGTTTGGGTTAGGTATAAATCTAGTTACTAAAATCAATGGAAGTCAATGGACGGTCCCCATAAGGATACCAAAACACACTTGTGTGTGTGTGTGTGTGTGTGTGTGTGTGTGTGTGTGTGTGTGTGTGTGTGTGTGTGTGTGTGTGTGTGTGTGTGTGTGTGTGTGTGTGTGTGTGTGTATAGTGTTTGCTAATTATTGGTTATGTTTTATTAAAAAAGTAAAATACTGTATATGTTTATGAGTGACATAGAATCATGTTGTTTCTCTGTAACATAATGTTGCATTTAATCAAAGTCAAGTATTTTGTTAAAGTCCACATCTCAGTGTGGTGGAGAAAAAAAAATTGGCAATTTGAAACACTATCAAACAAAAGGCCTTAATACAAGTGTAAATATGAATAACTTGCCAGAGATCAGGACATTATAATCTTTATCTTCTGGTGCTCTTTACCTGAACAAAAGTCTAAACCACTTTTATTGCATTTATTGATGCTAAAACTTTTTCTTTTTCTCAGGAGCAGTTTTTGCTATGAGCAATGTCCGCCCAGGGTGCAATCTGTTTTTGGCGCATCATGAGCGCTCTAAAAAAAAGTAAATTAAGAAAAAAAGTTGCCAGACTTGTAGAGCACTCATTTCCACTTTAAGTTAGTGGGGCTTTTATTTTGTGGGAGGGGGTTTGGTGCACTGATGGCTGGTTCCCCCTGAGTGCAAAACTAGCAAAGGCTGCTAGGAGTAATTACACAAGTTTACTGTAAATTTGTGTACAGATATTTGAAGTGTTTTCATAACCCTTTAACGTCCCAATAATATACCTGTAATACTATTTGTCGATTGTGTGCAAGTGTACAAAAAGGACAAATTGTATTGTGTTTTTCTTTAGATATATGTATAGATACACATTTTTTAGTACTGGTTTTCTCTAATCTGTGTATCTTTCTAGATTTTTCCTAAAAATTATATAGCCTATGTTAAAAAAAACAATATATAAATATGTATTTTGAAGATTTAAACTAATAGTAACATTACAAATTATTAGTGTCACATTCTTCTTGTGAACCAGTGAAAAATAATTAGCTGTAATTTATTTTATTCTTTACTTTTGCTCAGTTTAGACATTTACTCCATAAGCAGAGAATGGTGGTATAATCGTGCTGTGAGCTGGTTTTGTACATTTAGCTGCCCTGTCGTTTCCTCAGCAGGGCGTCCCTTGGGAAAATCAATGGGAGGAGAGGGCCATGGGGGAGGGTCCAGCAGGAAACATACGTGCAGGCATTTCATTTCCAAAACACACTCAGGAGTCGGCTGTCTGATGTTGCTTACATGTAACTGATTCTCTGTGTCTAAACAGGCTGCTGTGATAATCCTGCTGGTGCGTAAAATGCTCAATCTTTTCTTCCTTTCTGACAAATGTCACAGATGACCATCTTAATAAGAACCACTTTCATGTTTGAAGCTATGATTTGTTTTGTGAGACTCCTTGAAACTGACATAAATCCACTTTTTCTTCAGCAAAATGACAAGAGGATGGAATGGAGGTGTCACGGCTGCAGACTGGTGGTTTGGCTTTGACGGTCCTGCTAAAGTATTGCAGCTGCCTGTATCAGTCAGAGTGCTGCAAAATTGGAAATCCAGAGGAGATCATCTGTAAAGAACACGTCTACCAGTGTTGCGGGATGCAGCACAGTGAGAAAACCCGGGGAAATGAGGAAATAGTCAGAAAGCAAACAGCTCAGTGTTAAAACATTCCAGCCACTCTAACAGAAAACAGCAAGAATGATACATTTCATTTTGTCAGGAAGCAGAACAATGCACCATGGTATGTAGGTAATACAATGTGTTTAACAACTATTGAGGTGCTTCTTGGGAATTTTGCTGCTCTGAAAACAGTTTTTTTAAAGAAGGCCAGATGATGATTTTTGGTGAGTTTATTTGTTCATTATTAAAGCAATTTGACCAGCTGCACACTGTATTACAGTAATTCTGTTCCTTTGGACATACGAGGTACTTGTTATAAGGTCATTTAATGAATGACTAATATCATAGGATTTCTAAAGCTGTAGTTTTTTTCTCATACAGAATACAGCTTGTTAGGTGGATAAGAAATATCAAATGCATTGCTTATTCAGATCCCAGCTGTTTAGTCCTACAGTCTGAACCAAGCAAAAAGAGATGCCAAAACTTGGCTTTTAAAAAAAAAACTATTTGAAATAATCAATTTTGTGAATTTAATGATAACAAGCATTAACATATTTTTTATGTGCAGTTAGGACTCATCAGTGAGACTCCTGGTGAACAGTAAAAGGCTGAATATGGAACAATTTAATAAAAAGCTATATTTTTTTAAAAATCCCCACGGGGTGTGTAAAGGGGTACAGTATTTTCTTTAAACATTATATTTGAATTAAAATCTAATAAAATATTGATTTTTATGGGCACGACACTGGCATAATGTTTACATCTACCAACCAATAGCAGCACTATAGCGGGTTACCTTTTATGGTGAGTAGTCTGAGGCTGGTAGTGTGGAAAATCGTGGATTTGGCTAATCAAGCAGCTGCTTCAGAACCCCTGAGATTTTGTTATCCTTCTCAGAAGAGAAGCGACCAGAGACGTGAGTTTAGGTGAAGCCTACAATAGATGAACCTAAATAAAAAATGTTTACGGCATCAAAACACGAACCTGTTCTGCTGTTGCAACATCCACACACTAGATGGTGCTATGCTGTTCACGTTCCATATTTAACCTTTGAATATTACACTGCCCCCCCCCTCAAAAAATAAAACTCCTAGTCACCAGCTCTGGCCCTCTGGCCCGTGTCCTGCATCTTTTTGTTGTTTCCTTTCTCTAAAATTGATCAAGACGGTATTAAAAATACATATAAACGTTAATTTTTAAACACAGCCCTCACTGTTTACCAGAAATCTTAAGTTGGGGGTCTGGTTGTTCTCTGTTTTGATGTGAAACACCAGCAACAGTGACAGCTTTCTACACTGATCAAGGCCGAGGATCTTCGCTGCCAGGTGGAATCAGTTGAGTCATTTGGATGTCCTGCTTATCTAATGGTTCGGTGATGGCAGAAGCCTTCAGCCCGCATTAAAGGAGACATCAGCCTACAAGAGAAAGTGGCCTGAGAGAGAGGACTACAGTACAAACTAACAATGGCAGCTCGAGTTTTTTTCCCCCCTTTTTTTATATTTATAGCGCCCAGCAGGTGTCAGCCACAGCAGTCTCTCTGCCCCCTTTGACACTCCATGGCGGCTGCACTCCACTGTATGAAAGAAAAGCGAGGGGGAGGGAGGGCAGCTGCCGCCTGGGATTAGGTACCTGAATTCAATCTTGAGGAGCGCTGGGCTCCAGTGGTGTTAAAGTGTTTTCTGGAGAATTTCTCGTGTTCCCCACTAGCTGATTATTTCCAGATTTTAGTTCTACCTCAGTGGAGATGAGCTCCACACAGTTTTTTCCAGTTGTGGTTAAGATGTAGCTTGACACTCAAAGGCCACACTCGGATGAGTTGTGTAATCCCATTTAGGGAAGTGTAGGACCCCTAAAATATGTGTGACCACTCTTTGTGTTTATTAGTCAATTGGGGTTTTCTTTGATCTTTTGAGAAGTGATGCCATTTCAACTTGATGGTAACTGAATTTAATTCTTATGTAGACTGTAAAGAAACATGGCAAATGAGCCGCTTGCAATGAGATGGGGCTACGGAGGCTGATGCTGCCAATCATCAGGAGTAGCGTTAAACGTGGTTTATTTTATGGACTTGTGTACCTGCTAGTCATTTACTAAAGAGATTCAGTTCACTTGAGTTCCACTGAGTCAATGTTGTTCCTACAAGGAACTACTTCTGATTTTGCTGTGTCACTATATACTAGGTACTGATGTTGTTTAAAGACCCACTCTCATCATCTTTTTAGCCATTTCAAAGCGTCTAAGTGGTATGTAAATTATGACTATGGTGTTTTTGCCCAAAATCACAAAACCTTTGCTGTTTTCTAGAAAGTATAGTTTTTTGCATAGTGGCAGTAGCTCATTAGCAATTTGCCTTTGTACTGTAGGTGGAACCGTTGGAGCGGAGGATCTCCCGTCCCTCCCCATTGCTAAGAGCTCTCTGTTTATGCTGGCTCTACTGCTAGCTAGCACAAACAGTAATTTTATATGCATTTTTGCATCTGCAACTGATTCACAGTGATTTCAATGCATAAATATTCAGAAATGCAATTTTGAGCTTAATTTTCTCAAGACATGTCCTCTAGAATCAGAAAAATGCCACAAGAACGTGTTAACAACACGAAAAACACAATTTTCATCGGAGTGGGTCTTTAAAGACGATGAGAATGTAAAGATCACACATAACCCTATTTTGTTCAACCTAATGGATTTCATGGAGATTTATTGAATTCAAGTTTCAGTTATAACTGACTGGAGTATAAACTGAGACGCATAGAAATGTTTGTGCCAAATGTTATGATGGTAACAAATAGTGAACTTTATCTTCATAGCTGCTGCCGTTTATTTGTGCTTTACAGACGTGTTCTTTGCAACAATGGTACCCTACCTGGGACCAGGAACAGAAACACATCTCAAAAGCAAAATTTAATCTGTAGTAATAGCTATTGTACATCCATTTGGCTTCACAACAGCTTAACATTGCATTCAAGATCCACCACAAATAGGTAAATTAAAACAATTTTCTTTTGCTTTGCATTTTTGCTTCATCAGAAGACAAAGGCATTCTTTTTCACCTCTCTTTGCCTTCGTCTTTCAGTGTCAGCATTGCTCTGTCTACTCTCGCTCATTAACCTTGCTTGTTCTTCCACTTCATAGGTCTGCTAATATGACCCCCCCTCCCTACTCTTAGAAGGCTCATTCCCTTTGAATAACCAAATGGAAGACTTGAGTTTTAGGCATTTAACAGCACAGTGTGTAGCTTCCAGCAGAAAATAGTTAGAAAGAGCAGGCTTTGGATCAACAGGGTAGCCTTGCCCAAAACCATTTAGATGAATGTGTGTTTGCACATTTGTTAGTTAAGCTCACCATATTTTAGCGTTATGTACTATTTGAGTTATTTGGTAGCATCTGTTATTAGTGTTGATGGAAAATAATCCGAATGGCTTTTTTTTTTCTTTAAATTGGGATTGATCATTTCTCAGGACAGCAAATAAGTCTAGGGCTGCACAATATTTAGAAAATATACAATTGCATATGTTTTGTCACTCATCTGATTCTGCTCTGCTACCACAACAAGCACAACTCTCTCCACGTGCATTCTGGATGCCATCATCTGAATTGACTGTTGGCATTTAGGGCAGTGGAGGTCAATCTGATTTCTAACTATGTTATTGGCATGTAGTTTGTGTCTGTGATTTAATTCAATCTTTTACAACACTGATTCAGCAAACATTGATAAGAAGATTATAAGGACATTTTCTAAACATTGTGCAGCTCTGTCTTCTGTCCTCTGTAGAAAACAAAAGCAGATTCTGTTAAAAAACATAATAAAACAAGATAGATAGTTAGAGAGTCTTAAAATAAAAAAGGCCGAGACTATTACACTATTTCATTGCTGACTCTCTAAACTTTCATGGCCATGATTGAAAACAGCTCTTTGATTTTACTTTTCATTGTGATATGACAACAAGTTCACCACGGTAGAGCCTCAGGTTTCTTGCTAATGATGCTAGAGGAGGCAAGACTGGCAACACAATTCAGAGGAATTCAACAAAATCCTCATTACAAGGTCTAATAATTAAAATATTGAGTAATTAGTCTTACACTGAAGTGCAGTCACACTATATCAGATTGTAAGTCTTTAATTACTGTGCCATTATGCCACGGGCTGACCTACTCCTCTTTTTTGTCACATGTAATGAAAAAGAACATTTCTTTAACTGGCTTTTAAATTTTTGACCTGTAAAATTTTAATGGGGAGTACAGTGGGTGTCGAATCTGGATTGGCAGTAAAGTCATGGGTGACTAATGTCTATAAGTCTGGCTAAGTGGCTTTACACAACATGAACTAAAACAGTTCTCCTAAGGGATTGGTCAGGGTTACTCTGTATTCACTAGTCTCTGAAAAGGTACAGTTAATACTGTCTAGTGTGCATATTTTACAAGGCATTGCAACTTTGATGTAATGCTATCCCTCAAAATAGATATTTTTGAGCACATAAATGTAGTTTTTAAAGTTCTTTGTTACAAGGACTTTGGTGGTTACTGAAGAGGTGCTAAACAAGGAAAAAAATCCTATTTTTCCTCTCTAGAGTCAGAAAATGATACTCAAAACACTCAGAAATCCCAATTTTCATCCTGAAACTGGAAATACGTAGCGGCGAGTTTGCAGTACAAATCATCAACAAAGTGTTGGCGGACCGGCGACAGTGTGACGTCCTGGATTCAACTGTTCAACCAGCTTTGAGTGTCTTATAAAATTTAGTATTCTGAAAAGTATTTTTACTTTTGTTTGTTTTTTCTGTCATATTTAATTTAGATCATCAAATAAATCAAACAAAGTCATTCAGAGTAAAAACAAAATGCAGATATTAATTAATCATTCAGTTCAAACCAAGTTGACCCTGTATTAAAAAAGTAATTCTCCTTCAACCTAAAAACAGGATGTTACTCTTAACAACTGCTGTTATGCATTTATGATAACAGACAATCCATCTACTCATTATCTGAATCTGCTTCTTCCTGTTCAGAGTCACTGGGAGCTGGTTCCTATCTCCAGCAGTCACGAGAGGTGGGGGACACCCTGGACAGGTCACCAGTCTACCACAGGGCCGAACATAGACAAACAACCACTCACACATAGATAACAGACAATAAGTGTTTGTAATGTGGAGAAATTAAACCTCACTCAGAGATTTTCAAAATGGCAACATAAATCACAAAAACAAACAAAATGAAAACCACAACAAACCAAAATCAGCACAAGTGTGTGTGTGTGTGTGTGTGTGTGTGTGTGTGTGTGTATTTCTGACCTCCTGAGGACCAGTTTCCTGACTTTTACTATCTTTCTGGGGTCCGAGGGTTCTTGTGGGGACCGAAGCCTGGTCCCCATGAGGGGGACTCCCCTTTTTAGGGTTAGGGGTTAGGTTTATAGGTATGGTGTGAATAGAGTTTTAGTTAGTCTTAGGGTTAGTTATAGATCAGTAATGGTTAAGGTTAGGAAAAGGGTTTGGGTTAGGTATAAATCTAGTTACTAAAATCAATGGAAGTCAATGGACGGTCCCCATAAGGATACCAAAACACACTTGTGTGTGTGTGTGTGTGTGTGTGTGTGTGTGTGTGTGTGTGTTTCTGACCTCCTGAGGACCAGTTTCCTGACTTTTACTATCTTTCTGGGGTCCGAGGGTTCTTGTGGGGACCGACGCCTGGTCCCCATGAGGGGGACTCCCCTTTTTAGGGTTAGGGGTTAGGTTTATAGGTATGGTGTGAATAGAGTTTTAGTTAGTCTTAGGGTTAGTTATAGATCAGTAATGGTTAAGGTTAGGAAAAGGGTTTGGGTTAGGTATAAATCTAGTTACTAAAATCAATGGAAGTCAATGGACGGTCCCCATAAGGATACCAAAACACACTTGTGTGTGTGTGTGTGTGTGTGTGTGTGTGTGTGTGTGTGTGTGTGTGTGTGTGTGTGTGTGTGTGTGTGTGTGTGTGTGTGTATTTCTGACCTCCTGAGGACCAGTTTCCTGACTTTTACTATCTTTCTGGGGTCCGAGGGTTCTTGTGGGGACCGAAGCCTGGTCCCCATGAGGGGGACTCCCCTTTTTAGGGTTAGGGGTTAGGTTTATAGGTATGGTGTGAATAGAGTTTTAGTTAGTCTTAGGGTTAGTTATAGATCAGTAATGGTTAAGGTTAGGAAAAGGGTTTGGGTTAGGTATAAATCTAGTTACTAAAATCAATGGAAGTCAATGGACGGTCCCCATAAGGATAACAAAACACACTTGTGTGTGTGTGTGTGTGTGTGTGTGTGTGTGTGTGTGTGTGTGTGTGTGTGTGTGGGTTTGTATTTCTGACCTCCTGAGGACCAGTTTCCTGACTTTTACTATCTTTCTGGGGTCCGAGGGTTCTTGTGGGGACCGAAGCCTGGTCCCCATGAGGGGGACTCCCCTTTTTAGGGTTAGGGGTTAGGTTTATAGGTATGGTGTGAATAGAGTTTTAGTTAGTCTTAGGGTTAGTTATAGATCAGTAATGGTTAAGGTTAGGAAAAGGGTTTGGGTTAGGTATAAATCTAGTTACTAAAATCAATGGAAGTCAATGGACGGTCCCCATAAGGATACCAAAACACACTTGTGTGTGTGTGTGTGAGTGTGTGTGTGTGTGTGTGTGTTGTTGTTGTTTGTTGGTGTGATTTGCACCTCAGGGCCACTGTATAAAATGCCTCTTAATGGTCATGCAATGGCATCTAAATCTTCTTCTGAAATTTGACCAGGTCCCTCAAAAAACATTTCTTTTTTAAACAATTCAGAGGACTTCCTGGTGCTTTAGATCATTTACCAACTGCATAACCTAAGATCCTAAGGTTAAAGATGGCAGACATTCTCCTTAAGGATTTTCAAGTAAAGAAAAAAGTTGTTGGTTCCTAAAAGTTCCACTTCTGTCAAACACAAGAGTCTTGAGGATCAACAATACATAGTTACTAGATAGTTATTTTAGGACATGTGAGATCTTTTTTTGGTCAGCAGTGGTTTCCACCTCAGAACTCATCTATTTATGCCATTTTTGCCCCATTTAAGCTGAAGGAAATGTGGCCTGCAGAGCTTCAGATGTTGATCTGATACATTTCCAGTCATCAATGTGCTCATTTAGTTGGTTGAAATCTGTGTTGGTGGTATTCAGCCTTGTAACTTTCCAGGAAGAGCTCAGAGTAAAGTTGCTGCTCCTCTGCATCAGATAAGGCCAGTTGAGGTAGGTTGGGCTTTTTAAAAGGAGCTGATGATGTGTAAGAGGATGGCAGTAAGTTATGGTAAAAATTGGCTAATTTAAATATAAATAATTTGTGTTACGCACACACACACACACACACACGAGTACATGCAAACTGTGTATATAAATAATCACAGATCAATTTACAATAACATGTGGTTGGATACTTTTAATAATTTTTAACACCTAAAAATAAAACCTCATTCTCTTAATTTCAAATGCTTCTAATAATAAAAGCAATTCTACTATAAAATAGAGGGGAAAAGATAAGGTGCACTTACTTACTTACTGTGGGTGTAATTTTAAAATGCTCGTTTTGTTTAAAAAAAAAATCAAATGGAAAAAAAATGTCAACAGCAACCCCAATAAAAAAAGAAGGTTGAGGGAACACAATTGATGTCTTTCATATTATAATGAGATTTGAACAGCAATACACCTCCATGATTTTGCTGCATCAGAACCTATATTCACCCCACCTTTGTTTGCACCCCGTATTTGCATTTCAAAGGGACACTGTTTTGCATATTTATATCTGATTAACAACTTTTAAATGAACTTGTCAAAATCTGAAAATTGGTCTTCACTGACATAGATGGGGCCATGCAGAATGTGTCTGGATGTAATGTAATGTAACAAAACACTGAACAATCTGTGCGATTAGAGCGACATGCACTGGCTTACAGCCAGTTACTAGATAAAACTCGTTGTTTTTGTGTATTTAAATGGAGTAAAATTGAAAATATACATAAATGAGTTTAATGAATATATAAAATTCCACTTTTTCCCCCTTAATGTTAAATTAAAAACCACCTTATCTTTAAAAATGTCTTAATTGTTTTAAAAAAAGCCCCAAATTCATACTTTACATATAAAGGTATAAGTCTTATTTTATACATTTCTCGAACACTCATTAAGTTTTTATGACTTTCCCTTGGTGGTCCCATTATTATGTATTTTTAACACATCTACCCATAATGCTGAATTGAAAGAGGGGTGAAAAAATGGTCAAGCTACCACATCATTAAAAATATCCCAGACTCTAAGATAGTGAGGGAAAGAAAAAGCAGAGTTCACAGTGTTAAGGTAAAGCTTGGTCATCGTTTGGAAAAACACAGCCTCTTAATTTCTAATAGAGACTTTGTTCATCTGAATTTTGTAACAGTGTATAAAATATGAACTAACTATGTGATTATTAATTGGGCCCATTGTAATTTGAGGAGTCTGTGCTGCATATTGTTGGCAGCTCTCCACGGGGTCTGTCTGTGCAGGAACGTGTCGAGGGGGTACCAGCCAGAATGCCTCAGCCATTTAGAGAGCAGCTTGCCTCTCGCGCATCGGCATACAAATGAGTGGGGTTAAAAAGGCATGGCTCCTCTCAGAGACAGCCCTCCTTCTCCAGCTCAGCTCCAAAGGGTCTCCACGGACTAATTTCCAAAACCACCTCTTAATGTGGGCTTGTGTCAATCACCTGAACAGACAGCTTCATCCCCTGATGTGAGAGTAGGCACAGAGTATAGAGCCAAGCAGTCCAATAGAATTACAGTGGTGCTTTACAGTAGTTGGCATACAGAACATTAGGAATAAAACTCATTATAGACAAACAGATTATTTGCTTTGCAATGCCTGTAATAAAAGTAGTGGTTCCTCCAGATTTTTTTCATTGGAGTGGCTAAAGGGGGCCATTGAAAACCAAAAGCCATAACTAAATATTGGGAATTACGTTATGCTGCTGTCTAAAAGAGTTTGTTGTGCAAGACTAAAACTAAAAAGGAGAGTTCAGGATTAGCCTGATATACTGTTAGGCTTCTGTTAAGCTACGTTAAAGCAGTAAAATGGACCCAAATGCAGAAGAGCGGCAAACCAGGAGTAACCAAGAGTTTAATGGAGGACTAAAGGAGAGATGACAGAGCAGAGAAAAAAAAAAAACTTACAGTTTGTGGTAGCGGTTCATGAAATCTGGAGGGAGCGGAAGACGAGTACAAACGGTTTAAATCCAAAAGGGAACATCCAACACACCAAGACGTCAGGACATAAAGAAATCAAGAACTAATCGACAAAGAACAGAACTCAACATGCTACTTAAATACTCACAAACCAAACTAATTACAGAAACGAGACACACCTGGAGAGAGGACAGGAAGAACATTGGAAATGGCAAAACACAATCAAAGTACCTACACAACGGGGAAAACAGGAAGTGCAACTGATATCAAAATAAAAGCATAACTGGAAACTGGAAATGATGGCGACAACAAAATAAAAGTCAGACAGGAAGACAAGAGAAACAACAAAGCTGAACTTTGAACAAGGAAGGGACCAGGGAAAAACTAAACACAAAATCGCAGATGATAATCTGGACAAGAACTACGTAACAAAACAACTACAAGAAGTAATAAAGAAACAATCTCTAAAAGGAACAAAAAACCCAGAGACCTAACATATACAGTACTTTGGTTTCTTCTTCTATGGTTAATGTTGCTGAGGTGCACATACGTGTATCTACACAATTAACATTTTAGATTTCACAACAATGCATATGAAATATGACATTGGCTAATAGTGTGGGTGGAGGCGAGGGCACTTAAGAAAATGAGGGGTCAACAGTTTTTTTTTTTTATAGAGTTGAAAAATAAGTGTCAGTAAGTCCTTTCTGGTACCTGCTTGTTCTTGTTCAGGGTCGCTGGGATCTCCAGCAGCAACTGGGCGAAAGTTGGGGCCACAACCTGGACATGTCGCAGTGGGCCCATTGAGACAGACAAGTACCCACACCAATTGCCAATTGACCTATCATGCATATTTGTTTGTAGAAGGAAACTGGAATCTGGAGAGAACTTACACACATGCACGGTGAAAACATGTAACCTGGCCTGGTTTTAAACCTAGGAAGTTCTTGTTGCAAGGCAACAGTGGTATCAACTACAAGGCAGCCCCAAAATAAATTGTTATGGCTGCTGGCTTTTCTGCTGGGTTTCCGTGTGATGTACCATTGCAGGTCTGTGACTGGTGGATCTCAGCTCACCAGCTCCCAGAAGAAGAGTGTATCCAGTCTTCCTCCTCCCTCCTCTGTGGATTGAGCCGTGTGTCACGCCAGTCAGCGGAAGAGGAGGCCCTATTTAAACTGTAGCCAACTGCTCAACAGGGCACCTGGGGTTTAACGCAGTCCACCTGGTAAACGTCTCTGAGACTTTGTGATAGGAAATGAGATTTAGTGATAAGAAGATTGTTGTCTACTCTGATTAGAAAGCCTTTGTATGGTACTGTGGTTTTCTTTGTGTTTTGCCTATATGGACAACTTTTACTTTTAGGCCTTTAGTTTAGTGAAAGCAGGTTTTTTGTAAAATATTCCTGAAATTGGATTTGTGCCTCATTTCGGTGTTTAAAATGATCTAATTTGTTTCTATCTGAGTTAATGGCAATTGTGAGCACACGGTGCGTCCTTCTTTTATTGTAACCATTTTCCAACTAATTATCATCATTAAACTATTAACTTTTTAAAACTCTTTAATATCTTGGTGTCCTTAATGTTACTTCCCTTCCCCAAATGAGCTGGGTCATAAGATTAAATGGAGGCTTGTCATGGATTTGAACCCGGGACCTCTCACTGGGTTGTAATGTTACAATCCAGCTCGTTTGGGGAAGGGAAGTAACATTGAGGAAACCAAGATGTTAAAGGTTTCTAACCTTCACCCTAACACTTGTTATTGGCTAGCATGACTTGTGGAAGGTAGCCTGGTTACTGAAGACAACAAGCTTCAAATCCTAGTGGTTTTCTGACTTGCAAATGGAACTATGTTAAGACAGGTCTTTCCAGGTTAGCAGTCTGCAAACAAGCATACAAAGAATAACATGTTTCTGACAACTAACTTGTTTAAAACTGGCAATTTTTGATTATCTGTCATGATAAACACACATTTACTGCACAACTAACTGACCTAACATTAAAAAATGAAATATAAAAAAAATCCTGTTTTATTTCTCTGAAAATGAAGAATCAAAAGGTCATTCCTGGCATTGAATTTTGCTTTGTTTAGTTATGTAGAGTCCAAGATGACATACAACACAAAAAAAAAAATGCTAAAGCTTTCCATGAGCAGATTGATTCTCCCATTGACTCACTCTTTCCTAGTTAGTCTTCAGAGAGAAAGAGTCATGAAGACGTGTGAAGAGGAGTGAATCATTCTGCCTTGTTTGATCCACAAGGTATTGAAGGAGGGTGATCTTTTCTTAAGACCTGCAAGGAAATTAGTGCAGTCTAAGAGATCCCAAAGTTGATTTAGAGGACAAATGTCTCTGCTCGGGCTTTGGATCTTTAACAGAATGCATACAATCCTGTACAATAGAAGGGAAATAAACTCAAATTACACGTTTTTCATGGAAGTACTGCGTCAATTGTAGAATCTAAAATGCTTTCCTCTTTCAGGATGAGATATTTGAATATCAATATGTTTTTCAGGTGTTTTTTTTTTAAATCAGATTTCACAAAATCATCTGAAGCTATATGTATATTTCTATTTAGATCAAGAAAATCACTGTGAAGTCATTACCCTTATGCTCCTATAGTCAGATCAAGACTGCCTCTATCTTGTACCCTAATCAGATCAGATGGGCTTTAACAGAAAAACATAAATTCAGCCTGAAAGAAGAAAAAGAAGATAGAGATATTTTATTTTACTGTATGTTTCAGTATGAAAGCATCCAATTTGAAAAGATTAGCTGGACAGCCAATGGCAACTTTATTTCAAATGCATAGTTTAAACTTATTAGCTCTTATCTCCCATACAATTCTACACATTGCTATTTTAATCTGATAGTTTATCAAACCTTTTAAAAATATCCCAACCTGAAAGAACTAGTTTCATTTTTATTTCCTTTTCTTTGAGACACTGTAAAATTAATGAAAGATGAATATAGGCAGGATTCAGTGTGACAAAAAAATGTTAATGATTTTATTCCGTCACCTCTGTGGGTTTTATTTTATATGAAAGATATTTCATGTGCTGAATCCCGATGACATACATTTCCATTTCTTTTACATCAGGGGACCATTAGAGCTGAAAGAGGGACACATGGGATGCTCGATGTGAAAAAAGGATGAGACACCATTACTTTACCTTTAATACCCTTTATCTGACTTTTTTTTTTTCCTTCACCACGTTGTTTGCTTTGGTTTCTCAGTAAAAGAAGTTTCTGCCACCTGAAATGAAAAAATTGCAATTACTTGTACATATATTAGTAGAGCGAATTGGATTTATTTAACACATTTGCGTAAAGGAGTAGGTGATTAAAATCTTCATCTTTTATTTTGTGAAAATTAGTAAAAACATCTAATAACTTCAGTAAGGTAAATATTGTTTTTCAGTTGCAACAGTTGGTGTTTTTAAAGTTTGAGGCTTCTGCTTTCATTTTTTTTTTTTTTTTCTGGCTTTGCACAAAAACACCCTGATGTGAACTTCCACTCGTTAAAAAAAGTTAACAGGATGAGACTCTGGATTTACTTTTCAGGAGACACGTGTTCTCACTGTAGCCTCAAAGGGTTTCTTGTTTGAACCTCATTCTGGAATTTTCTTGCACTTTCCTCTCTTTCTGATCACAATTACCCAAGTTCTTCTTCTTCCCACAGTTTGATGAAGATATGCATGTAAATTGTATGTAAACAGATGCGAGTGAGTGTGGTTCTTCTGTGCCGTCCCTTTAATGAAGTAGCAGTCCGTCCAGGGTGCACTCTTCCTCTCTCCTGTCAGTCAGATCAGATATACTCCAGTTCCTCATGACCCCACACTGAATAAAGTGGGTATGAAGAATGGATGTACGTGACACATATTAGAAGAATCAAGAACAGATGCAGTGACTTTTCTATTTATGGGGAAGAAGAACGGGTCAGCAGAGAGAGATGTCAAATTGATAAGATAGAAAACTATATCTTGTGACCCTCTGAAAGGATTGTAGCCTTGGTGCTTGTAACAATGTGAAACAAACCTCAACACAAAGTGGCTCTACATTGCTAAAATACCAGTTTTGTGATGGCTTTGCCCTACTTGACATGCTGCGGCTTTAAATATAACTAAATCCTGCATTCCAGCTTGTATTTGATGTGACTGCTGGTGAGAAATTGTAATATTTTGTGACGGAAAATGGCAACACAAGAGCATGATTTTTTGGAAAAGTTGGTTATAAATGTGTAGAAAGCTTTGATTCAAAGCTAATCAAAAACTACTGAAAAAAAGTAATAAAAGTTATGATGGTTCCTGATGTTTTTACCCACATCAATGTGCTTCTTAATTTATTACAGTATCTCACTGGGCTGTTACTGTTGCATTCACAAGCAAGTTTCCAAAATGTCCCTAAATGTTTCTAAATGCTCTTGATAACCTCATATGAATCTCAGTGTTTTTAGAATTTGAACACATTTAAAAAAACTGATTTTCTCTTAAAATACTCACAGAGTTTCAGTAGTCTTGAACCCTTCTCCTGTTGGTTCCCATGAATCAGAAAGTGTGAACAATGTGGGATGGATTTAAGAGAGGTTGGTGACCTGTGAAACTAAGAGTCATAAAAGAGAATTGGACATTCCCGAAATGATGACACTGTAAACAAAAAAGGATCAAATAAATCATCGAGACACTTTGTAACTAAACTGTAACAAATTGCATGAATATTGCATGTATGCAATGTTGCATGTACAGCACAAGTGTTGCAACAACAAAAGTATACTTTCACCTGGAAATGTAGTTTTTAAAAACTAGAAAAAACCCTTAAAACTGCCATAAAGGATCACATCAACTGAGCATGCTTTGACTGTCATGTATGCATGTCTTATGTGAGGATCATCAAGGTTTTCAAAAGTCAGTTCTTTCTAAAACCTTCTGATCTGTTTTGAAGAGTTAGATCAAAGCTCAGTTTCGTACCAAGACAATTACCAAAAGTAACAGAACTTATCCAAAACTAACTAGTTGCTTGTGAAACAATACAGGTGAACAGTAGTGTCTGACAAAGGACCAAAATATAAATAAAAATTGTAGGACTGTTTATTCTGAGAGGGTTGATTATTAAATAAGTAAGTAGTTGATTAACCAATTCAACATAATTGTGAAGAACTTAGTAAAGTGAGGGAAACAATGCCTGAAAACTGGGATACTAAAAGACTGTGACATGCAAGGAAACTCACACCGAAAACAATAAGACACAGATCAATCTGGGAATTTTAATGAATAAAGGAAAATTCCAAAGAGAAAAGCTCAATACACAAAACCGAACAACAAAATCATGACACCATGACAGCTGCTCCCCAGGAAGCAAGTTTTCCAGTTGGTTTCATGTGCACAGGATTTCTGTGCAAACTCTATCTACCTGTGTAGTCTACCATATCTTCCTGTAGACATACATAATAATAATAAACAAACATACAGTAATGAATTCCTGCTTTTTCTTTATCAGTATTTTATTCTAATCTTTTTTTTTTTTTTTCCTTTGCCAAGGTTTTTGCATTGCCCATGACAACTGAGTATCAAGAATTGGCTGAAACCTCCTCCTCCACTCTCTCCAGTTTGCTCCTGCCCTGCATCCTTGACGTCGCCTTTTAAACTCATGAGGGATTTGGAGTCTTTATGAATTTGGCTTTGTAAAGCTCAAGTAGCTTCTGCTGCATGTAAACAACTCTGCCTCTGGTATGGTTAGTCAGCATAAAAGATGTTAAAAAATACCAGAATGCCAGCAGAAATCCCTCGGGCAGCAAACCAAAGAAACAAAACTGAAGGTTCAGTCTATGGAATGGTTCAGTACATAGCAGATGTAACATTTAGCATGTAGCAGGCCAATTTGAGCATGCACAGGATCCACAATAACATTTAGCTCTTTCACAAGATGCAAATTGAGAAAAAAAAACAATAAAAAAATCCTTGGTATTGTTGAATGGCCCATTCAAACGCGATGCAACCACTGCAAATGATATTATTCTAATCACACATTGTATTTACAGTGAAATGCGTTTCCCATTATGTCTCCATGTCCTTTGTGTAAACCGTACACCAAAAACAATAATACATCGGTGGAACACACCGAATGTGTCGACAAGGATTATAGCCAGTAAATTCTTGCTGTTGGGCTTCAGTCGCTTGAGAAATACGACGGCAATTACTCCACCGCCGTGTGAGCTGAGCTGACCACCTCTGCAAACCATTACACATAAATATGCTGTGATCCCTGTGTTCAACAGCCTGTTGTGGACAGAGATGCTTTCTCTCCTTTCTAGTGTGCAGGCATGTCTGAGGTCATGGCCATTTTGTCCATATCCCATTTCTTGGTGTATCTTTAGCAAGCCAAGCAAACTGTGCACTGCAGCTCAGACTGAAGTCTTTCACTGTTGTTGGTAGATGTGGGTCAAAGAGGAATCTTTTGAAAAGAGGAAGATAGGAAAACTGCCCAGCAGTAAATGAAAGGGGGTTTACAAAGCTGGAGCTATTCTCTTAAATGTTTGACCAGAGCGAGCTGATAGTCAGTGGAAATACTCTAAGTGCAAATATTGCTACACCTGCTCCCATCACTTTTTGTACCTTTTATACACATAGAAGCTACTGGAAGGTAGTTCTGTACTGAGATTCAATTAACTTGTGTTATAATAAGGGGCAAAGACTGGGAGTTAGCAGCACAAAACTAAGGTCCAGAGGCATGATGGACGTTACTCTGAATTCAGCTTCAGCATGAAAGGAAGCATTCAGTAAACAAATAGCATGCTCTTAAAACATTTTCTGTGTATTTGATTGTCAAAAAAAAAAAAAAGAGAGAAAAATACTCATATTTTTTGGTAACATAAAATGATGTTTGATTATAAGATACTGCCACTGTCTCCAGGATCAATGCAGGAACGTTTTATGTATTGTGGCTTGTTGATGAATTGAATAAGTCTGTGAGACGTGCTGTAAATCTCAGAGTTGAAGGACGAGCTGTATCTCAAGCTGGCCTCTATCTGAAGGAGGAGAAAGCCTCGCAGCAGTGATGGAGAAGCAGAGAGGGCAGTGAGGGGATGGCTGGTAATTTCAACAGCATCCTATCTAAAATATTTTCCTTTTTTTTTACAATAGTGAGATCATCGTCCTAGTTGCTCTTTGTTTATTTATTTGTTTTGTTTCATTTTTAAAGCAAAATGCACCGATGAACATTGATTCATTACTATCATGGGACTAAATAAATAAATAAATATTCATATATTAATGTCTGTGCACAGAAATTGTAAAATCAGATTCCATGCTAATAGCATATAATATTAAAAAATAAAGACCTTAATCTCTGGGTTCCAGGCTTTTCAAGGACTCTGCTCAGACTCTAGGTGTTTACAGTTCAATAGAAATGTCCCTCTCTAAATGGTTGACAGTGTCAAACGCAGTCGTAAACCTTTAACATTTCACTTCGCTGCACTTTTCAGTTTTCTCTCTTAAGAGAGAATATTTTAGCCTTGTTCTGGTGCCTGGTCTTATTTGGTAAATGTAGTGTGAACTGCACATTTAATTGAAGTGCATAACATTAATTTCACCTGCAGCATTTCCATTTTTTTTACAGATTCTACAGAAGTCATTTAATTTTAACTTCAATTAAAGATTTAGATCATTTATTATAAGCTCTTTTTATATGCATATATATATATATATATATATATATTTAAGGCCACTCAAAAAGCTCCTTTTTTTAATCTAATTTTTTAGTCATCCAAAGGTGAACTGCCTGATGTGCATCAGATTATTTATCTGCTTCAAAATCCAAGTGCATTTGAGTTTTATCAATCACAACAAGTGGTCCAGGTCCTAAAGCAGCAAAGCAGCCCCAGACCAACACACTACCACCACCGTGCTTTACTATCAGCATGATGTTCTTTTTTCTGAAATGCAGAGCTAGTTTTATTGCAGATCTTTCAAAAAGTTCCACTTTTGTCTTGTTGGTTCACAGAATATTTCCTAAACATCTGGAGGAAGTTTTTTTTGGCACATGTGAGATGGGCCTTTGTGTTATTTTTGGTCAGCAGGAGTTTAAACCTTTGAACTCTCACGTGACGCCATTTGTACCTCGTCTCTCTTTCTTATTGTTGAATCATGAACTCTGTCCTGAACTGAGGCAAGTGGGGCTTTGCTGTGCTCCAGATGTTGATCTGGATTCTGGACTAGATTTAATCACTTGGCCAAGATGCATCACTGTAACCACCTCTGTAAGTTAATTCATCACATCAAATTGTTTGCAAATTCCTGTCCAGTGTTTTGTAAATTTGCTAAATACTTGAATATACTTTAAAATGACCAATTTAAGTATTCATATACATATATATAAATATACAAATGGAAAATCAATATTTTCTTTAAAGTTTTGCAAAAATAATCAGATTTACTGAATCAGTGCTCAACGCAATCAAGTGTATGAGCAGATGAAATGTAAATCCATCAGCTTGTGTGTTTGAATATGTTCTGCCCTCTTGTGGTGCAACTTTATAGAATGTGGCGTGTTTCAATTTTTCCTCATTAGCAAAAGCAACCAAATGACATAATAAAAATAAACAAATTAAGTCAATAATTACACTAAAATAAAAATAAATAACTTACATATAGGACAAAAAAATCAAAGAGTTTTATAGAATAGCATGCACTGTCCATTTAATGAGCACAAGAAATGTGTTTGGATCACATGTAATAAATTGTTTATTTAACAAGCTGTTTAGTTAGACTGTTAATACTTGTTTGCTGTGTAAAAAAGAATTAAGATCTAAGTTCCATGTTTTTTTCTGAAAATGTGGCAAACAATCCATATAAATTTACATGGAAATTTTTATTTTCCATGTAAAACTGAAGATTTCAATAAAAAACATCAAAGTAAAAGTAGAGAATAGATTAACATAATTTAAAATCAACAATAAAATACAGTAACATGGATCCTCTCTGACTCTGAGCCAGATTAGATGGAGAGTGAATCTGTTCACAAATGCCCAGCTATAAAGGTCAGAATACTATTGAATTTTTTCAAATATTTTTCAAAATACCCCCTGGCATTGCAAATATTTTTGACCACTGCATAATACTTTGGGGAAAGATGAATCCCCACTCCCCCATCTCTGCTGTTTTCTTTCACGCACGCACACACATACACATGAATACCGCAGCACAATGCCTGCCAGTCTGCACTGAAAAAACATCGCTCTGGGTTATTCATCGATTGACCATTCAAATCCCAACATATGCTGCTTCGCTTCTATTCCGCTGTGTTCTCAGAAATGGACCATTTCCTAATTCTTCCACCAGGCTTCCAGGAGTCACTCGCACACCATGTAAATGAAGGCAAAAAAAAAAAAAAAGCCAAAAAAGTGAAAAATTATTTAAATTGATCTGAAACTTGTGCAGTTGTGTGGGTTTTGTTTGTGGCACTGAATAATTTGACCTGTTCTACAGAAAGATTCGAAGACAGTACATCATCTTTAGTTGTGCTCTGTCACCTTGTATCATCATTTTTGTGATATATTATATACCAATGTTTTCTGTCAAACAATAAAATATATAACAGACTAAATCAGAGCGTTTGAGCTTGTACAGTCCAAAACAACGTTTGCTTCAAGTGCTTTCAAACGTCTCAACCTTACTTTGCTTTTCATGCCTTCTTACTTTCTTTTTCACAGTCCTTCTGTTTCTACTGCTGTCGTTTTCCCCCTTTTTTATCCATCCTTTTGATCACCTAAAACATCAGTCCATCACCAACACAAGCTGCGGTTTGTGTCTTCCTGCTGTCTGTAACTCACCACCTACCTTTCAGTGAGAGTTCTTACCTGCTGAGCTGCTGCCCATTTGCCAAAACCCAAGAGTTTGTGGCAAAAGGGAGCATGTTTTAGATGGAGGATTGCCTTCATGTTGTTCAGCTGGTGGGCAGCCACACAGGATGCTGAACTCTGGAGTCACTGTTTGCTTGTCTGTGCAAAGCCAAACTCTTCCATCTCTCTGTTTTGTTACCTCAGACATGGAAAATAATCAGAATTTGTAGATATCACAGAGAGAAATGCTGTATGTTAAGGTATTATTGGATAACTAGGGAGATATGCCTTTCAGCTGGGGATTAAGAGGAGACATGGCCTCAGAGCAAAGCCAGTCCTCCTATGTTAAATTCTCAAGGTGAAGAAGAGTCTCTGCAATGTTCCAGCACTGAAGGAGGACTCCAAATACAATAACAGGAGCATCACTGTACCGTATAGGACACTCTGATTCAATAGCAATGCAAGCGTGCAAAGATCAAAGAGGCCAGACATTACAGTGTCTCCAAGGTATAAAGATCCCAGCAAAAAATAACATTTTTAGAAAGTACATCAGCAAAACCCAAAAAATCAACACCCCAGTTCATAAAGCAAAACTGCATTCTGAAAGAAGCGACAACGAAAAAGACAATTCGAAATGATGTTTGGTCCAGTTGGGTTTTGCACTTCGGACCATGATTGATATAAATGTGTCATGCTGGTTTTCATATTAATCAAACTTCCATATTCAACAGGATGAACATAGTAAGTCACATACAAACATGCAGCTGTTTCACCCTGGGTCCAAACAACAAAATGCATCATTTGTATCTGAACATGCAGAATCTCTGTCATTGTTTTTTTTTTTTTTTTTACAAATTAAAGTTGGAGGCCATATTTATTATCTGGCAAGCATGTGTGTCATTCTTCACACTAACTGTGTGCCACCTCCAGAAAACATAAAAATATCGGTCTTTCAGTAATTATTTCAGACATGAATAAAATTAAATAATTTGTGACTTTTTCATATTAGATTGATGTGATTGGTCAGACATCTTTTGACAGGATAACTTGTTTACCTGATGTAGGTTTGTTTACCAAAACACTGCAGATCAATTTCTGCTGCACATTTTGACAGTGTCTCACTTTCCTGTTGCTCCTGTAGCAAAAATATGAAAATAATATAAAGAGATGATTAACCACAATCTACTGGCTCCTAAGGTGGACAGTTTTTTAATTAATCAGCAATTTACCAGTCCTTTGACTCTAATGAACTGCAATATACAGTGTATGAACTAAACTGGATCAAGTTGGTAGAAATTAGATTGCGTCTGCATTTTTGTTGTTTAAATGATTTTGTTTCTTTTTCTTGTTTTTTTTTTTTAGACAGCATATAAATTAACTGAAAAAAATTCAATTAGAATATTTTCTTTTCATTAAAATAATATAATTAATCATGTCTAGTCATCAATCCTTTAGCTCAGTCTGAAATAACAGAGTATTTGATGCAACTTCTACACAAAGCAAATATGATTCTCTTTAAATTTAACTGCTCTCCAAATTTAAAGGATGTTCAGCTCGAAAAAATGTATGTTTCATCAGTGTTTAAGCATGACGGCCAAAAAGCAGCACTAAAACTGTTTATAGAACATTTTCACTTCAAGAAAACAGAAAAAACGTCTCTTATTTGCCTTTTTTTTAATCCAACTAACCCAAGCTTATGATGCTTAAATTCACTCCTAGCTTGTGATGCTCCTTATGGGAATGTTTTAAACAGTTAAAACAGCTTCACTGTAGCGCACCCTGCAAACAAACCTATCCTAATTTCCTTGTGGACTTTAACCCAAGTCTAAATAAGGCCCTTTTGTGAATCAAGTGTAGAGCAAACAGCAAGGTCTCCACTTTATTTGAGGATAATCAGTCCTTGGCCGAAGAGGGAGAATTTAACAGCGGGGGCATTTAAGAATGCAACAAAGTTGACAACTCTCAAGTACAAAACCTGGAGTCATAAGAGTGAGAGCTCAGACAAAATAAATTCTATACAGTGTGCTGGCGTGAAGAGTTACAAACACTGGTGGTTGTCCATGAGGGCCAAGATAGAGCGAAGACAGGAGTTTTTTTTCTTTTCTTTTGCTGGGAGAGATGGTGTGTCCACAGGCCGTTTGAGCTGGAATAAGGCTGGATGAATTCATTAAAGGAAGCGCAGTCTCTCCCAGCTGCCATCTCTCCCCCTGCAGCCAGACTCCGATCAATGGCAGGAACACATCCAAAACAACATTTAGCACAAGACCTCGGAAGCAGGGGTGCGTTTAAGACTTCTCTGTGTGTGCGCATCTCCCCTGGATGTGAGAACAGTTTCGAAAAATGTGCGCTTGAAGTAGAGAAGGGGAGGTATGGGGGCAATGTGTTTAAATCACAACAGAGAAGATTGACAAGATATTCGGCTCCATTTTCTGCCGTATGAGGTATCCATATCTATATCTAGATATAAGATTGTTCAATCTATAAAGAGGAAAATATGAATATTTCATAACTATTACAGATACTACAGATATTATTTTCCTTGTCAATGTAAAAATGACAGTAAAAATGAATCTTTTGAATCCCTTTTATTTGTTAGTGGATCATTAAATCAGAGTTAGAACATAATAGATACATTAATTAAAATAAATATTGCTTAAGCTAATGTGGTTGTTCAAATTTTCCGCAACTTTTTCCAAAGTTTACATGAAACTACGGTCTTTCATGTATTTTACTTAATGTAATTTGTATAATTTTATTGTATATATCCTTAATAGTTATACATGTAAAAATAAAAATGCTCTTGGTCCCATCTAGTGGTTTGTGAAATACATGTAGTACATATTGTTTGGTAATGAAAACAAAAGTTTAAAACTTATTTAATAATTAAGCAACTACCAAAGTAAAAGCCCAGTATCAATGGGGCTGTAATTAATCCCCTTGTGGTATTAAGGGACCAAGATCAACATTGGAGACTCGGATTCCTTCAGAAGTGTTTTCATGATTACACTGTTATATGTTGGTATTAACAATAATAGTTGTATTGAACCAAACAGTATATAGATGGTTTAATCCTATGAAAATATGTTTGATATTTGGATGTAACAACCTTAAATCAGAGCCACAAATCACAGTCTGTTTTAATTTAATGTGTAATTAACATGTTAAAATGCAACAGATTACAAAAGGGTAAAGATTTTTTTATTGTAGATTTTCATGGTATTTGTCAGTTGTTACATTGAAATAAATTAACAAAATGAAAATAGTACTTTAGAATTTTCCAGCTGGTATTTTGATATTTATCAAACCAAATATATAAATATTGGATATAATTATATCCATGTCACCATGCTGCAATTTTAATAAAATATATTGTATAATATCTCCATATTTTTGTTAACAAGTCAATATCTATTTATATGACCTCTATTTCTTTAACATGATTAGTAGTTTCCTCACAAACCTGCTATAAGAAACCCTGTGCATGTCTGCCCTCTGGTGGAGAATCAATGTACTACAGATAGTAAGTGCCAATTTTTTTAAAATGTATGTTTCATTATATAGTTTATTATTGTATAAAAAATATTATTTGCAATTCTATACTTGTTATATCATTTGCCGATAAATAACTCAATGGAAAAAAATCCCCAATCTTGCCTTTTTATTGTAGAATTTAATTGAATAGTGTTATCAAATTAAATTATATATGTATATATTGCATGATTATTTTTGTATGTTCATCCAATGTCTATAAAGAGATGGGGGAAAAAATCTACTTTTCACAAGTTAACAACAACGTGACCACGTCTGGTCTTCAACCAGCCCAAAAGGGCTCATGTCACTCCATGGCTCATTTCTCTGCACTGGCTTCCAGTTGCAGCACGCATCAAATACAAAGCTCTGCTTCTGGCTTACCAGACTCTAACACACACAGCTCCTACTTACCTTCACTCCTTCATCCAAACCTACATTCCCACGCATCAGCTACGCTCAGCCGCTGAAAGACGCCTAGCGCTTCCACCACAACGTGGCATGAGATCATGTTCCAAACTCTTCTCCTCTGTTGTCCCCTGATGGTGGAATGACCTACCAAACTCGGTCCGATCCTCAGAGTCAGCAGCTACTTTTAAGAGCAGACTTAAGACTCACCTCTTTAAAGAACACTTTCAGTCTTAATGTGGGATTAATTTATGATTTATGATAGCGATTTGGGAATTTATCTCTACAAAAAAAAAAAAAAAAATTTATACACTTGATGTATCAGCGTCAGAATTAAACTGGACTCCAAACAGTCCGCCTCCTTATATTGTTTCCTTCTCTTTGATTTCTTGCTTGTATGTTCTCTCAATGTAAGTCGCTTTGGATAAAAGCATCTGCTAAATGACAGTAGTAGTAGTAGTACAACAAATGTAATTAATATAGAGGCTGTAAACAAATTTCATATTCCATAACATAATAAAACCCAGTTGAGCGTAAACTGAGATGGAGACTTTGAGCCTAATTACACGTCGACCCCTTCTGGACAATCCCTGTATAGATATTTCCTTTAACGTAAACAATAAGTTCATGATGCACTTATTTTGAAAAAGAATAAATAAATACTAAGTATTCATTTGATTTTCTACCTGATTTGCTTTTCAAAATGCACTCTTAAAACACATGCTGCAGTTTTCTGCCAACATGACAACAATTCACAATAATAAACAGCCTTTATAGAAGCTATAGATTAATCATCCTTGATAACAATTTATCAATGCAATTATCAGTGCAATGTTTTCCAGCTGAAAATAAACAGAAGCCATGTAATTGGAAATATATTTTTAATATAGCAATAATGGCCTTGAAAAGTCAAATTGAATGATGGTGAATTTGCACAGCAGTGCTAAACACATACCGACAAAAACATTGCTCTTTATACACAGTGTGACTTCAACATCAAAAAGCAACATCAGAGAAATAAAATTAACCTCATTTTTAAAGGTTGTGCAGGTGAATCTTTGGAAAATACCCAGTTCGGATTTGCTTAAAAATCAGTTGTATATTTTGTTTTCTTTTTTTTTTTTTTTCTTAGTCCAGTTGCTGAACACTTACGTGGCTGTTAATTGGAAATGCAATACTGTTCAGGATATTTGTTAAAACTTAATTTGAATGTTCGTTTTAGATTTTAACTATAGTTTCTACAGATAGACTGAAAAAAAAATGCTTTTGCCCCAAAAATAAATTAAACTAACCTCTTATTTATTTTAATGTGGGGCTGTGAGGAGTAGCTACAAATAGTCAATATCTTACCTGTAGTAGAGAGCAGACAGAGGTAGCCTCAGCTTGGGAGAAATTATCTTGTCTGAACTAAGCTAATAGCTAATCAAAAAGGGCCCGTTTGAGAGCAAATTATATTAGTAACATAAAACAAACCCCAAAAATTTGACAGCGTTCAAGTAAATGCTTTGTTGTGAATTTTTATACTGCATCATCCCTCCATTGTAGTATATTTGACACTTTGATAATTACTTAAAGACCCACTCCGATCATCTTTTGAGCTGTTTTAAAAAGTGTCTCAGTGGCCGTTAAATTATGATTATGGTGTTTTTATCCCAAATCACAAAACCTGTGCCGTTTTCAAGGTTGTACTTTCTGCATAGCAGCGGCAGCTCATTAGCAATTTGCTTCTTTGCTGTGGGCGGAACCATTGGCATGGTGGATCCCCCGCCCCTCCCCATTGCTGAGAGCTCTTTGTTTATGCTAGCGCTACCGCTAGTGTACAGCTAGCTTATAGCTAGCTTACAGCTAACGGAGTAGGAGCTTGTGCCCCACCCAATACATTTTTGCATCTGTTACTGATTCACAGAAATGCATAAACATTTAAAATGCAATTTTGAGTTTAATTTTCTTAAGATAAAGCCACACGAACATGTTAACAACACGAAAAACATGATTTTCATCGGAGTGGATCTTTAATGCAATGGTGACACTAAATTCACAAGAAAACATCTATAAAACTGCATGCAACTCAACACAGTCTCACTTCAAAATAATGGAATTATTCTTGTTAACTCATAAACAGACAATTACTTATATGTAAATAAATTTACATGACATTCTTCACTTTCTGCTGCTTTTTAAAAACTTACTTTGACTGGGATTAATTCCTTAGCTGTTTTCAGGTGTTCAGCTTTGTAATATACAGGGCTGAGAGACTTTGCAAAACAAATTTCATACACACATTATTGAGTCAACTAATAATGTGTGTATGGTATCTAAAGCACCAATAGCTATTTGTTTAAAAAAATGATGAAAAATAGTAATAACAAAATAAGGGTGGGTCATGCACCGCTATTTAAAAAGTACTGTATCTTCATTGTTTATCTTCAAGACACACAACCTCCAAGGTTTGTTTGTCCAGAACTCAAAGTTAAGGTGCATTTGGACCCTCTGGAGTCTCTGGAGTCTAGAGCTTAGAGGGTTATTCGTGAACAGTGGTACTTGAGTTTGCATGGAAGGACCCCACGGTTTAACTGGTAAAACTCCACCAGCTGGATCAAGTCAGTAAACTGAGTGTGACCATCGTCCAAACTGTAGAAAACTTCTCCATCATCGTCAACCTACAGTAAAGCAAAGAAACATAGGCCTACTGAAATTATGTGTAAAAGTTAGATGTTTGAATCTTTCTTTGAGTTCCCTCCTAAGATCAAACCTAATCCATCTCAGATTTACTGTACAGCACATACAGTAACAAGGACTTCATAAAAAGAACAAGGAGTCCCACACGGGTAATCGCTGTGCCAGATTAGTAATCATTCTAGGATTACGTGAAAATACAGAAGTCACAGAAAACTTAACTGCAAGTTCAGTCGATGGCAAGTTATCACAAAGATTCTGAAGTTGCGAACAAACTATCAGTCAAGACCTTTGAAAAATATGTCAGAGTGCGTACTGTGGGAAGATTTATTATATTTCTGAAATACCTTTTGAAGATTTGGGTGTCTAAATGTTGAGACTGGTATCATATAGTCAAGTTATCGGTTGTACTCACTGGTAAAATCTGAAAGTGTTTGATTTTTTGCATGTAGCAGAGTGACAAAACAAATGTCTTTGGGTTGCTTTGGCTGTCCCTCAGAAGAAACACTCTGAAACAGGAACAAAAGATCATTATTATACTTTAACATAAGCTGAAAACACAAATTAAAGATTCACCAATAATTAAAGAATGAGATAAAAACTGTCTAATAGAAAATTGTTACTACCTTAAACCATCATTTTTATATGATAATATACAAAACTGTATTACTGTCATAAGAGTTGATGTTTTGAGTAAATACCCAATGAAAATTAACTACAGAAAATGTATGATAAAACCTTTTGTTATTTTTTTTTTTTTTTTTTTGTTTTTTGCTTTTTTTAAGGTTTAAAAGTTCACAAGCCCCCATGGCCTTAAAGTAGGAAAAACATAAACTTACCCATCAATTAGTCCCTGTTGAGCGATGATACGCTGAGCCTCATCCCGAGACAGCTTGCTGTGGAACCACGGCTGGGCCAAGTGGATTGCTGATGCACACACATGATGATTAATCTTATTTGAGTTTTGGTCAAACAATAAGCAGTTAAAGAAGGATGTTACAAACCTAAGTTTAACATTGAGCTCTGAGAAGCGGAGGGGCTCCCATGTCCGCTCAATCGGTGGCAGCTTTTCCTCTGAGAGAGACGTGAGTTACAGCCAGAATAGAACAGAAAATAATGTTGAGATTTAAATAAAAGGATCATTTCAAATTTATTAGAGAGTTTCTGTGAAATGTTTAAGAACAATGAACAGCTTATCTGTTGCAGACAATTTTTTTTAATAACCTCAGTTTGGAGAAAATGCTGTTTATTATGAGCTTATTGACATTTTTTTTGTTCCCACACAACATTAAGCAAATCAACACATTTTCATTTAGTTACTTGGGTATTTTAAACCATGTCTCCACACTATTAAACAACATAAATGCTTTTGTTAAAGGGGAAAAAGTCAGTTTAGTTTTGCTAAAGCAGAAGAAATTGAAAAATGTCTCTATAGCTGTGAACTCACCCTCCATGACAGGCCTTCCTCCACAGCCACAGACAGCACCTCCGATGGGTTCTCAATCACTCGAGTCTTTTGTCCAGAAAAGTCCATGGCCACAAGTGAGTTCTCTGAGATGCTTCTCTGAAATGGCACAATTTTCATAAAATTGCTATGATTTTAATCCTAATTAATCAATTAAAGCACACAGAATTTACACAAGTAAAGTTTGTATCTAATTTTCTTTGGGGCCTGTGAACAGAAAGCAGGAAGACTTTAGCTGTATCATGGTCATGTGTTGCCATCTAGTGTCTAAATCCATCCACATCATTTCCAGATGATTTCTGACAGTAAAGGGATTAGAGTGGCTTTGGAAAGAATGACACATGGGCACATTTTAGTCCTTTAAGCTGTCATAGAGTGAGTGGCTTTAAATAACTGCACATAAGATCAAGAAAATTCCTCTTCTGAGGATTAACTTGAAGCCTTTAAATTACAACATTTATTGATGTGCCACCTACTAAGCTTGCAATTTAAAACAGTGCTTAAAACAAAACATTTTTGAACCTGAGCATCATAGGAACAAATGGTGTAGTCATTTGATTACTCTGGTAGGCATTAACTTGGACTCCAGCACCGTTGTAAAGAACCTTGGTGGGGTTTTTTTGACCAGGACAAAACTCCCATTCAAAACATAATTACAAGACGACCTTCTTCTACCTGTACATTGTTGCTAAAATTAGGAGCATTCTGACCCAAAAGTGATGCAGAAAATGAGTCCATGCATTTATTACTCCTTGGCTTTACTATTGTAGATTTTTATTGCTGTGATGTTCCAACAGTTATGTAAAAAAAATATTCAAAACCCTGCTGCCAGAGTTCTGAGAGGTAGAAGGGGAGATCACATTTCTCCTGTTTTAGCATCTCTTTACTAGCTTCATGTAAAATCCAGAAGAAAAAAAAATGTTTACTCCTAACACACCAATCGCTTCACAACCAAGCTCCATATTATAGTAAAGATCTCAATGTTCCTTCGCTCTCAGACTGCAGGTCTGCTTGCAATGTCTAGAGTTTCTCAAATAGAACCGGAGGCAGAGCTTTCAGTCATCAGGCTCTTCTCTTCTAGAAACAGTTTTAATCCATGAAGACACCCTGACAGTTTTTAAGTACAAGGTTAAAACCTTTCTGTTTGATCAGTCTTATTATTAGCATTAGGTCATATTGAGCTTTCCCTTTAGTTATGCTGCAGTAGAGTTTGACTGCTGGGGGACATACTGACCGCATTTCTTCTCTCTGCTGTTTTTACTCTCCCAATCTTTTATTTATTATTGTTTATCCCATTAACTTTAATTCTGTAGCTCTTTCCATAGAGATGATGACTGGTCCAACCCTTCTATGTTTGTCTGTGTCTCTTCCCTGTCCTCTCAGGTCGCTCAGGCAATAGGCCGCTCATCCAACACCCAGTTCTGCTGAAGGTTTTCGCCTGTTTGAGCGTCTGCAATCTAGTGGGGCGGAAGATCACCTGTCGATTGGGAGGTCGGAGTTCAAACCCCAGTGCCTGTGTGTCGAAGTATCCTGGGGCAAGATACTGAACCCCGAAACTCCCCAGGGGCCGTACAAAATAACTGCCCTGCAGAGAAGTAGTTTCCCCAAGAGGATTCAATAAATGATTTCTTATTATTATTAAAAAGAAATCGTCCCTTTTCACTGTTGCCAAATCAGAGATTGCATTGAAATAAAAGTTCCACACAATCTACTGGTTTCCTAAGATAAGAACTTTTTACTAATTGGGATTATTTAACTCACTTACAACTGGATTGATGTATAAATCTATTACATATTTGTTTAAATCTGGACCTTTTGATAAGAATTAAATTTTCTGCTTCTTTATACAGATTTGAGATGACTGTTGCTGCAGATAGGTGCTGTAAATATAATGAACTGAAATTGAAATATCTTTTTATTTCAGACTGTTTTTTAATCCTGTCTCACCATCACGTACAAGTTTAAATATACATCAACTCTTTCACATTTTAGTAGGATTTATATGACAAACTATTTTACTAAATATGAGCCATGTAAAATTCAGGGAAGCTCTGAAGTTAGCTAGTGTTTCCCTAGATTTCTAGCTCCTACTGTTGAGTACGGCAGAGGAGAGGAGCTGTCAAATGTGAGAGCAGCTGATCGTTCTGTATTTTTAGAAAGAAACAACTTTACAAGTGTGTCCACATCCATAAATAGATTTTATTTGCCTTGTCAGTGGAGTCTGAAACTATTCTGGAACCTGCAACCTACAATAGCCCACTGAAGGTGCCTCATTTGTCCTACACAATTGTTTTACTCCTTTGCTATGTATAGGCTTGTCTTATTTTTAACACAGACGTGTATGTGTTTAAAATTACTATTTTTTAGTAATTATGCAATGTGATTGCTGGAGATTTTCCGCTGAAAAAGCACCTTCTATACCAAGAAGAATAATTTATGAATGAAGTCATTTTCACTTGCAACATTTGGCATTTAAAAAATAGAATTGTATTCATGTATGAATTTGAGGATATTCAGGAAAATGTTGCTGTGGACAGTCTGATTTGATTCTTTCCTGCAGTTGGTGTTTACACCATCACTTCACAGTGGGCGATTTTCTGCACAAGATGCACTCTCACAGCATGAACTATGATCTGAAGCATGGGCTGTCTACAGTACACAGAAGGCAGGACATGATGGAGAAAGTAAAGATGCACTTTATTCTATTGTTTTTATGCTCAGAAAAGTAGTAAAAGCTCTTGATGTTCTTGTTGATATTATTAGATAGTAGAAATTCTAGATCGTAAATGTTGTAAAAACAAAAGAAAAAGAGCACCCCCTAGTGGCTGGTTGCAGTGACAGTCACACTCTTCATAGAAAGAAATATATTTTTTGCTTTCTGAAGTTGTAAAAAATAACCCTCAGATAATTTTTTTTTCCCTTGATGGGGATTTCTGTTGCTTGATGTAGTTCATACTCAGCTTTCTTTCTTTCCAAAAACTTTGTTATAATAAGGTACTTGATGCTTAAAAAACATCATGACTGTGTGTGGGCGGGACTTTACCTTTAGTTCATAAAATATAGCATGACAGTAGCTACGTTTACATGGGCACATTTAATCGGAATAAACGCCCAATCAGAAAAAAAAGACGTCATGTAAACATGTCAACCCGAATGTTTTGATCCGATGCAGCCTGATCAGAATGAAATTTACTTCCGATCGAGAGGGGTGGTTTTGTCCGATCTTCATTCGGATAGACGTGCATGTATACACCCATTCGGAAAGAAAGGGTGAAAAGAGCCCACTGCGCATGCGTACAACTTCAGCGTGATGTCTTTCCGCTTTCGCAGACCCAAGTAGAAAACATAGCGGGAAGTAAACAGAAGTGGTCTGCTGGTGCAGTCATCCTGTCATCCTGCTCTCCTCTCCTGTGGTGGAGGAGCAGTAGCAATATGTATTCAGCCGCTAGCTTGGTTAATGCGACCAGTAAAAACCCAAACATAAAGGTAATCACCCGCAGAAGGTCCATATTGGGGAAAACGTGAGTCAGCTCGAGCACACGATGGGGCGGGAAAGACGTGCAGAAAGGACGGAGTTTGTTTACTTTTTTTTCTTCCCCCGGAAAGACAACTCGCTGTGCGCATGCTCAACTCATTTAACCTGATTGAGTGCTTGGTGCATGTGTACTCATGGCATGATCAGATCATTTCAGTTAGTGTCCGTGTAAACAGGGATTTGGGAATTTCGATCGACCAAGATTTTAATCAGATTGGGGAAATTTGGCACATGTAAACGTAGCTATTGTGGCTTCCTTTTTGTACATTGGAAGGAGACAGAGATGAATATGCCATCTTCATATACTCTCTTTGGAACAAAGTCACAAGATAAAGAGTGCAGAACGATAAGTAACGCTGGATGGATGGATGGATGGATGGATGGATGGATGGATGGATGGATGGATGGATGGATGGATGGATGGATGGATGGATGGATGGATGGATAGATAGATAGATAGATAGATAGATAGATAGATAGATAGATAGATAGATAGATAGATAGATAGATAGATAGATAGATAGATATTGTCAAGTCAGTATTCAAAATTTAGGTCTTAGCACCCCCTGCTGTTTAAATGTGGTCACTCCAATACTGCCAATATTTTGTCATTCATTTATCCTTTATTTACCCAGATATGTGCCACTCAGATCACAACCTTTTTTACAAGAGATGTGTAAAAATCCAGCTAATGTTTCTGAAAAAACTGTGCAATGCAAAAATACAATGGAACTAACCCCAATAAGGTCTTGTAAATTAGAGCCTGCATGAGCTCAGAGAAGGCCAGCCAGATTTAGAATACAGCTCACAGTGATGAGTGAGGCGGCTATAACCGGTGACAAACTTCAAGGCGCTGTGATAAACAGTGTCCAAGGACCAGAGACATTTAGATGGGCTACTCACGTACAGCACATCATCATAATCTAGTAAAAGCATAAAGTAAGCAGGTTCCAGGATCTTTATGAGTGAGAATTTGAAGCAAGATTTATTTCAATAATGAAAAACCAAGTTCCAGCCTAAGTTTGCTCACTTTTAAATGAGAGTTTAAAATCAAAAAGCAAATTCTCACAGTTTAATGAGTTTCTTTTTTTATTTTAGAGATACAACTGACATCATGTTTCCTGATAGGCCCAACCTGTTTAAAATATATCAGAACTTTGATTTTTTGAATGCATTTAAGAGTACATCAACGTTAAAAGCATCCTTTAGAAGCACAAATGCCTGAGCAAGGATGAACAGCAGTAAAATCCAGGTGTATTATGCATAAAAAGGATACATGGTGTTTGACAGATTATTGGCGTAGATTTAAAATAATATTGGTCCCAAGACTCAACCTTGGGATGCCCCTTTGGGGACATCCAGGAAAGAAGAGAAGCCGCCTGCCACCTGAACACACTGCGTTCTCTAGCTGAAATAGTTTACAGACCAGGAGACTGTGTGCTTCAACAAGTTAATGTGATATGAGGCATTTTATCAGTAAACTACGGTCCACTCTGTTGAAAGCATTTGATGAGTCAATAAAAAGCGCAACACAATATGTTTTGCTATCCAGAGTCCTGAGAAAATCTTGTGTTCTATCTTGTTTTATGTAACCTGACTGAAGTAGAGACACACTGTTATTAGACTTTAAATCACAGCCTAACCTTTCAAACAATCTAGCTAAAATACACAATTTAGAAATCGTTCTACACTTGTTTACATTTGTGGGTTTGCCCCCTTTTAAAAGAGGGAGAACATGAGCCAATTTCCAGACTTTAGGAATTTTATTACTAGTAAGACTCAAATTAAAAATATATGAGAGGGACTCAGCAATAAATTCAGCAGCCAATTTTAGAAAAAAATCTGTTCAATTTTTATCAGGCCATCTGCTTTAGCAGTGTCAAGCCTCTTAAGAGGCCACAAAGGCAGACAGACACAAACTCAGAAGAGCAGCTAATTCAAACGAGAAGCCAGCAAAGAAACAATGATCTCCTTTAAACAGTCAAGCACAGTTGTCCCATCAGTCAGAATGTTGTAATTATAAAGTCTTGCAATTCATGAATTGTTATATGACTAGAAGATCATTTCATAAGTTGCAAAAATTGTTTAGGATCATTTACATTTTTTAAAGATTCAGTCAAGAAATATTTACATTTAGCTGATTTTATCAGGGAGGTACATTTATTCTGAAGTCTTAGTTTTGGCTATGACTCAAACTATATATCTCTTTTTAAGAATGTTTCTTACATCAGGGAGAATGAAGGATTTGTTCAGCCCTTCACCCTGATTTTTTTTTTTTAAAAAAAGCAAGTGTATCGATAGTGTAGTGGAATTCTTTAAAATAGTGGTCCAAGGAACGCTCTATGTCATCATATAAATAAACTCAACCCTACTTGATGTTAAAGAGGCCATTTCATACAAATTTCAGGACTTTGTGGTTATTTCTTAAGTATTAACCAGTAATATGAAACATTTTATACCTAAAAAACATCCGGAAACACTTATTAACAGACCTTTCAATCTGTCTGCGTTAAAATTCCGGTGGTTCCGGCTCCTTCCGTCAGGCTGCTTCGGCTGCTTCGTCAGCAGCTCTTTTATATTCATTATTCAAATTTGCTGGACTCAGATTGGCTAACAAATGCCAAATGTCTTATGCTACAGCTTTTAGCAGCAGCATGCTAGGCGTGGTTTCAACTGCGGGAGCTGCCGAATACTAACGAACCAAGAAGTTGTGATGAAACAGATACAGGCCGTTCGGACTCGGGAGAACTCGGGTGTTATTGCCACCTGCGTAGTTTGAGAGATTAAAACTGAAAGAGAAGTTGTTGACCTGTTTTCACACCCACTATGAAGGTAAGAACACCTGTGGAGCTAAAATATTCAACAGAAACCTCAGAAAAAAACGGTTTTAATGGACGGGCCTCTTTAAGAAAAGCAGGAAAGCGTGAGATGATCACTACACCTCAGTGTATTTGTTAGCATTCATTAAATTTGAATCATGTAAATATTGTTTTAATTTGTTTTACATTAGGACAAGTTGAGAGAATCATTAGTTGGGCAAACTTTAAAGACTCACAGACAGATTTGAGTTGATCAGATGATGATGTTTATGAGTCATGGTTTAAATCGTCAGCCAAAACAAGTTCCTTGGAGTTTTGCTCAACCACAAAAGCCAAAGAAGAGAGGTCTTCTTTGAGGTCTCCAACAATAACAATCACTAACTCAATAACCTAATCTGATTTGATTAGGAGTACTAATGTTATACAGGGCACAACCTGGATTAGGTTAAAAGTTGTCTGCTAATCGAAGAAATTCAGCTTACCATTGGTGAGGCTTTTTGTTTCTGATGCGGTTGAACAAAGTTTTTATAAAGTTGCATCCCGAACTGAAAAAACAAACAAACAAACAACTTCTCAAATATGAATCCAAATATGTTTTACATGTTAATGTTAAACTCCTTTCAGACTCATTCTTTCTGTGATTAAATATAAAAAGCAACATTTTGTGCCTTTTTTTTTTAATTTATGGTCTGTTGGTTCAGATGTTCCAACAATGAACACATGCAGTTTCTGTTAAGTGTGGGAATCCAGCATGAGTCCCTCAGTTTCCCTTGAACTCTTTCCAGAGCTGAACCTGATTTTAGCACTGACTCAGCATTCCCCCTCCCAAGCCAACCTTTAACAAGCGCATGGCTATGATCCAGCAAGTCTTGGTCTGCTCATCATCTGCACACAACAGCTTCAAGTCACGAGCCGAACTGCACTTTGTGGACTGGGGTGAGAAATGACAAGGAGACACAAAGTTTCACGATGGTGTGACATGAATTACACATCTGCATTTTTTTTTTTTTTTAATTTTCATGCAAAATCCTTCTTTTCACATTTGCATTTGCAATGAACACATATTTTGAAAGCATCACACTACCTTAATACAGAAGGCAAACTCTGTTGGTGCTGCATGTTGTTTTTTGGCTGATAAAACTGTGTAGACATCGCTGTCGCTGAAGTCGGCGAAAAACTGAAGATGCCTCGGTTCCTGTGTAACAAAAGGAGCTCATGATAGACCAAAAGTGCTGTGATATATAAATGTAAATATGAAACAAATAAACCACTATATTGATTTTCCAAACGTGTGTGTAAATCTATTGAAGGTAGGGAGACAAGCTGTATTTTAACATACAATAGGCAACACAGTTTTTGGGTAAACACTTGCTTTTTTTAAGAAATGGAGTTTAAATTTATCTTGACTGTCAGTTTTGCATTCCATGTTTATTCCAACAGAAATATTGGGATGTTTCTTTGGAAGTAGTTTAGACTGCAGTGGAAGTGACACCAGCTGATGTTGTTTGTGTTTACAAATGATCACAGAATTCTATGTTGAAATGAAGAGGTAGAGTTTTATAAAGTAAACATTCGATTGAGCCACTGTGAAATTTTTGAGGCTGCAATAATCTACTCTGGTCTTAGTCTCACTTGGACCAGCCGGTAGCTTATAAGAATGGTCCGAATATCTAATTCTTCAAATTTAGGCCATTCAAACAGAGTCTATAACAGGTAAGATCTTCTTTGTTCTCTTTAACAAAAACCACTTCAAAAGATCTGAACTATGGTTTAACATTGTCCCTTAAAAAGATAAAAATTAATGGAATAAGGTGCAAAAAATGGAATTCTACACACTGGATGAAATCTAAATTTGTATCAAAACGAGAAAATGTAATAACCTCGATAATGTAACACTACAGTTCATTTACAACAAAGGTCAAGACCAGCATAAATTTACCCTGCATTCTTTTTTGTCATCTAAAACATCTTTTTAGTCAGTCTACCATTTTTTTGTTTAAGCATTCAATGAAAAAGATAAGTATATATTTAAACACATTAACAGTATCAATAGCCACATTGTACCAAGATAACTTTCCAGAAAAAAAAAGAAAAAAAAAAGAACTCAAAGACTCTCATTGTTCAGCGTTCATGTGACACACTGTTCCCACTTCCTTATTTAAAGTAATGCTTCAGCCATTAATGTCTGTGCTGACGGAACAGCCATGTGTTTGACCAGGATACCAGATGAACAGTAAACATGCTGAACTAAAAGCGGATGCCAATCTGAAACTACCTGCACTCAATAACAAAAGGTCTACTGTTGTAGAAAATGAAAGTGGATTAAAAGGGCATTTTGTTCGGGCACGGCAAGTTCTCAGATATAAATCCATGTTTCCACCTTCCTGCTATAGCAGCTGATCTCAGGAAATCAACCTGTTCCTTCGTCATTCCATAACTGGTATGTAAGTAAATACAAATAAATGTTTGTGTTTTTTTTTTATTACATCATTCTATTATGTTACAAACCTTGGAGGTCCCCTTACTGGAGAAATACAGCCCAGAGCGGCGTAAAACAAAATAAAATTTCTTCCAGGATTTCTTGCTTTGCTCTTTGGTGTGCAGAAACCCGTGGATCTCTGGACAAGTGCTGGATTTGAGAAAGGTCTGTGATTGATACAAAAAATGTGTCCATATATTAGGGAAACCATTGGCATTAAAAGGTTTTAGGAGTGTATTATAAACTAAAAATGTACCTCAATAAGTTCAGAGTGATCCACCATCCCGTTAGTTTCAGTGGAAATGGAAACCATGTGATCTGGGAAGAAGTCCTGTGAAAATAAACGTAACATGGACCAACTTTTTCCAAAAATAAGTGCAAAGATCGGGATTTAAAACGTTATAAACTCACCAGAGGTTTCCTGAAGAATTCATATTTAGCATAATTCTTCCTAAAATACAGCCGACTGTCCGTGTCCATCCCTCCACCTGATAACACCTCCATGACACACTCATGATCTTCAATGGTTCTCTCTTGGAAAACAAGTTGGAACAAACTGAATGAAAGATTAACCTGTTTTATCTAATCTTAAAGGTCCCATATCATGAAAAATCCACTTCTTTCTGGGATTTGGGGTGTTATTGTGTGTCTGTGGTGCATATACATGCATATAAAGTTGGAAAAAAAAAACATCTGTGCTGTTTTGAGTGAGATAGGGGTTTCTGAATCAAGTCTAATAAGTGTGCAGTTCAAAATTGTACCGGCATTCTACGTCAGAAGCTGGGAGGGGGTTGTGCTCTGAGGGGGTTCACACACCCTCCGAGAACTTTCTCCACCCATCAGGTACAGCAGTAACTTCCTCGGACACCCGCAATTCTGTTACCGATTCAAAACCACTGGTTCAGATTAGGAAACGCACCACTCAAAATGCTGTTGTTGGCTGATCAGAAGAGCACCAAACAGTTCATCAGGTCCCAATCGAAGAGGACAGAAGAGCAGCATGGGTTTAATTAATTTTATGATAGTGTTACCGGAGCCAAGCTGCTGCTATTGAAGAGCTAACACTGTTACTGGAGCCGAGCTGCAACGAAGTAGAACGGGAGCAGAGGTGCCGCTGAGCCGAGCTGCTCCTAAAGATGAGCTAACACCGTTACCGAAGCCGAGAAGAGCTAACACCGTTACCAGAGCCGAGAAGAGCTAACACCGTTACCAGAGCCGAGAAGAGCTAACACTGTTACCAGAGCCGAGAAGAGCTAACACCGTTCTCTCTCTTTCTGGGTCAAACTGGTAAGCTTGAAGAACCGCATCTCTACCAGATGCAGCAAAACAACACAGATACATGAGTAAATGTCAGACTAACCTTTCAATAACATGCTGTTGGAGTCTTCAGGCTCAAAGTTCCTCAGTCCAACATTTTTAATCACATTTTTAGTCCATTTATTGGCACTGCAACATTTGTTTAGCGTTAATTGCAGTGTAATCAGCTGTTTGTTTACCAACACTGCTAAAATATCCAACGTCTCACAAACGCACAGGGAACAGAGATGGGCGGGGGTTAGAGCTGTTAGGCTCTAAGCTCTGTTTCAGCCCACCTGAAACAGAGCATTTCAAACTGAGGTGAGATGAGACAAGATTGGTATCAACAGCTGAACTTTCAAAAAGGGCCAATTTGAACAATACATGGCTTATACATGTCATTGAGATGTAAAAGAAATGATTCAGAGTGTGTGAAAAGTGCATAATATGGGAGCTTTAATCACATGCCATATGCAGTATTTCAGAAAAACAAGTGGTTAAAACATTTAAACCAGTGATTATGATGAGTTGTAGAAAGTAAACTTGCACTGAAGAAAAAATATACATCCTCAAACTTTAAATGTGCAATTTTTTTTCAAACAAAACAAATAAAACCTGCAGGTTTAACTTATTTTTTTTTATCTCACCTATGCCCAGATGTGTGAGGTGTTCAATCAGAGTCCAGCTGTGGTCATCAATGCAGTTATTCTTCAAGACAAACAGCTGGCAAATGTCCCGTGCAGTGACATCAGTAGGAACTTCCACAGCTTTGCCAATATTATTTTCATCATAAACTTTAATTACCTGAAGCAGAAACATTTAATCAAACACCATTTTAACACAATGCAACAAACCTGGACCAGCAACATGTTTTAAAAATGGACAACAGATCTCCATCTGCTTCTGCTGTTCGGGCGTGAAGACAAAATATGCAGTTTACAGGTCCTGACATGTGGAGCCCACCTACTCCTAACATTAACCTAACGCTAATATTCAACCTGATTCATCACAAGTAAATACAGTATGTATATGTATAGATTCAGTCCAGATTCAATTATCACCATTTGTGTTTGGTCAGAATTTATGCTGATGAGCAGGATGCTGTTAGGCTTCAATGAGTCCTGTATGCAACAGTTTAGTCCCACACTCAGACATAGTTATACATGCAGATCTCATTCATAAAACCCTGCGAGACATTCAGCAGTGTTTCTTTTCTTCTTTTTCTTTTTTAATCTCTAATTTCTGCTGGGCAAGAAGAGCAGGATTTGTAGGGAAAAAAAAGAAGCCAGTGGTTTCCAACCAGACTTGTGTTTGACCCCCTAAGAAGTCCTGAAGAAATGAATGTCTCGGGTGATTAGATCTCTTCTTTATACAAATTATAACAGCACAACAATCAGCCCAGTTGAAGTCTAGTACGAGGTTTAGATCTCTGGTGTTTCACCAGTCTTCTTTCAGTAACCATCAACTTTTACACTGAAATATTCTTGGCTCACAGACATGTGGTGAACTGATATTAATTAGACACTCATAGTAATCCAGTTCCATGTCCAAGATCTGACTGCAGAAAATGTAAATGTAAACCATAATAAGAAGTGGGGCGAGGAGATGTCTCACAGAGGTGAGGGGTGAAACACAGGGTGATACACGGGGTGCAGCAGCGGTACATTACGTGCTGTAAGTCTGACAAGGCAGAGTTTATACAGATCCTTACTATGCAGCACTAAATATAGTCTCATTTAACACAAACTCCTCTGTTAGACCTTCTTATCTCAAGGACAGTACAATGTGTGCCATTTTGCCAATTAGCCTCCTAAGGTTGAACCTTGAAGTGCACTCCCGCAGCTGTGGCTCCGTCACTGAGCGGTGGTGAGGAACTGGCCTCCAGCAGCAATGTCCTCACAGTTCTCTGCTGTCAAAACACAAGAAAACCTGACGGCTTCAGATTACTGAAGGGCTTTCTGACCAGGTGCAACTCAGACGTGCCAGCTGCTCACTGCTAACACCTGTTCATTGCAAGTTACTGGAAAGTAAAGGCACCACGACACAATTACAGATCAGCAGGAGACAAACGTCATTAAGCAACAGAAATGAGCAAGTGGCAAAATTAGAGATGCTGCAGATTTACATACAGTTGCTGTAAAAATCTTGTCCATTTTTCATCATGTTTTTGCATAAATCTACTCTATCAGTTACCTTTTTTATCTGTCTGTTGTTCTATGGATGACTAACGAATGAAAACTGTCACAAGGAGCTTGTAACTTAACCCGTCAAGCAAAATGCTTCTCTTAACTAGAGGATTTTCTTCACACAAAAATTAATGCACCTATTAAAAAATATTGACTTTTATCATTTATTTAATTGTCTGACTACATAAACAAACAACATTCAAACTCTTACAACAAAAAGTTTATGTTAACAGAAATATGTTTCTTATTATTTTCTATTATGCTCGGAAAAATTGAGGTTTTGGTGCAAATAGAGTTTTTGCATGACAGCAACAATTTAGAAGTAGCTGTGGTGAGCAAACTGTATACCACCCTTTTCTGTGTGTGTGTGTGTGTGTGTGTGTGTGTATGGGGTGGCAACATCTCATGTTAGAGTTTTATTGTCTATTTTTTTCTGCACCACAATTTGGAAAACCACAAAAAATGCAACACTGTCGGTCACTGATAAATCTTTAGGGATTTCCCATAAACTCTTCTGATATAAGTGCTTAACTTCTCAATGCAGATGGAACACACCATAAATGTGCTTCAATGACAGGAAGCTAAATTCAGTCATGTTTCAATCTTCTAAATCCTTTTTTTAAAATTAAATCAACTCGCCTGCATGTGTTGTTTCAGTTATTTAAATCACAGAACAAAGGAAAGAGTTTCAAATGGAACAAAATTTACAAATGAACATAAACCAAAACATTTTACATCAATGAGTCTTTATAACTGTAAAAACAGGAAGCAGCAGAGAATCCATGTGTGATTCTTACCCGCTTCTGCAGACAAAGAGGTGTGATGGCAGGCAGAGTGACTCTTCTTGCATGGAAATTCATCCTTCTGCCTTACACGTGCAATCAACTACAAGTTGAACATCCATCTATACAGTAACTGAAGGTGAATCTAAAGGATGATTTATAGACCTTAAAAAAGAAACATTTTTTGCTACAAATTAACCATTCTGTATCTCATAGAAAACTCTTCTGTCTGCACTCCCTCAGACTCAAACTGTGAGAAACTAAATAGTGTTTCCTCCCCACAACACAAACTCCTCCTTTGTCCTTGAAAATGTGAAAACTTTTTCCTCTTTCTATCTTATAGAAAAGGAAGCGATTGAAAAACAAAACACTGAAATTACGTTTTTTCTCACAGTGAACAGAGATGATATGTACAATCCAAGACCAGAGAGACGTCATTACTTTAAAAAATATATACTATATATATATATATATATATATAGATATGTTTTTTTGTTTTTTTTATGAGACTGAGTTTTGGTTTGTATCAGATTGTTTTTTTACTTTGTCTCCAGACACCACATGGCTATTTTTAGTCACTGATATGATGATATGTTTTGCATAGCAAACATTATCATGGTTGTTCATAAAAAAATTCATTATTGCATTCAAAACCATATTAAGTCTGACAGCAGACAACAGGTCATTTTAAATAAGATGGACTATAAAAGTACTGCTGCATGCTAGGGCTGCACGGTGGCCTTTCTGTATGGAGTTTGCATGTTCTCCCCGTGTTGTCCGGGGACTCCGACTTCCTCCCACAGTCCAAAAACATGCAAGAGGTTAATTGGGAACTCTAAATTGTCCCTGGGTTTCAGTATATGTGTAGTTTGTCTCTGAGTGGCCCTGTGATGGACTGGCAACCTGTCCAGGGTGTACCCCGCCTCTCGCCCAAAGACTGCTGGAGATCCGGACCAGCCCCCTGCAACCTTGAAAAGGAAGCTGGTTTAGAAAATGGATGGATGTTGCATGCTCACAATGACAAGACAAAGGAGATGATTGTGGATTTTAGGAAGAGCAGCAACATGCTAAAACCCATTTCCATCTTGGAGAAGAAGTGGAGGTGATGGAGGAGTATAAATACCTGGTGTTCACCTGGACAACAGACTGAACTGGAGACACAACTGTGATGCTGTTTTTAAGAAGAGACAGAGCAGACTGGACTTCTTCAGGAAGATTAGATCCTTCAACGTTTGCAGCAAGATGTTGAAGATCTTTTATAAATCTGTTGTGGAGAGTGTGATCACATCTGCAGTCACTTGTCCAGTTACTGGAGGAGCATCAGAGCAGGTGATGCAGAGAACTGATAAAGAAGGCGGCAGTAGCTCGGGAGGTAGAGCAGGTTGCCTAGTAACTGGAGGGCCACCAGTCACCGGTTTGAATCCCGCTTCTAGCAGCAAAAGATTGCTTTGCCGTTGTGTCCTTAGGCAAGATACTTCACCCACATTGCCTGTTTGATGGTGGTAGGAGGGTCTGGTGGCACCTGTGGCAGCCTCACCTCTGTTAGTGTGTGTCCCAGGACAGCTGTGACTGCAACATGTGTGTAACTAAACGTGTGTGTGAATGACAAACTGTAAAGCGCTTTGGGTCCTTTAATTTGAAAGGGGCTATTCAAGTACAAGCCATTTACCATTTGATTCTGATCTGGAGTCTTTTGACTTGATTGTCCAAAAGAGGATGTTTCAAAAATTGAAGAACATGATAGAAAACCCTAATCATCATCTTCAGGACACAATAACTCTAAAACAGAATGTCTTCCCTCTGAGGCTTCTACAGTAGAGCCTTCCTGTCCACAGCTAGAACACTATAATGACTCTGTTATCATCTAATTTCCACTTGGGGAAATACTGACCTGACTTGACCAGACTAAAACAAATATAATCATTTTCTCATTTCTTGTTATTTCACGCTGCTGTATTTACTGAGAATTTTAATTAGTGTAATTTGTTTTAATAATAAGTTAACCCATGTCCTCTTGACACAAACAAAACGTGTTTCCTCATAACAACATGCACATACATGTACTGAATCATATTTAAAATAGATATAAAATAGAAATAAAATAGTTTTTTGACTGTAACCTATGAACTGTGTGTTATTTCTAAACAAACTGGAAGCTACATGCTGGCAATAAAAAGTTTTTAATTGATAAATCAATTATGCTTTTTGCAACATTTCTGCTCAGATTGTTCTCGTTTACACATTTTTTCTGTGATTGCAGCTTTATAAATAGATAAGATTATAGGCAGCATGATGACACTGCTGGTAGAAATGTTGCCTTGCAGCAAAAAAAAGTTTCTAGTTTCAGAACTTGGCTGGGATCTTTCTGATTAGAGTAAATATGTTCAACTTGTGTGTGGATTTTCTCACAAGACTGGGCATCAGATCACCATCAACCCACAGAGGAACAAGAGGGTATTGAAGAATTTCAGATGTTAACACACTCTTTTAAAGTGTATCTATTTATTTTTTTAATTTGTAAAAATATCTAAATAAACTATGTTTTGAGTGAGCAGCCTCACTGTAAGCAGAGTATTCACCCATCCTTCCCTCCTGCATCCATTCATCTATCCTTCATTCATTTAAACATCTATACTCTTCATCCATTCATTCATCAAACCCTCCTCCATCCATTCACTCGTTATCTACCCTCTGCTAACCCATCTTTATCCTTTATTCCACTATTTGTTTTAAATATATAAATCAGTGAATGTCAATGCAAAATGATGAAGGGACCATTAGAAATTTATGGTAGAAAATTATCTCCCAGTCTTGTGATCACATCTCGTATCTGTTTTACTGTTAAACCCATTAAAGAAGCCTAATTACCAGTTTGCAGTCATGATGGTGCACTCTCTTGGAAGACTGAATGTGCTGGTGTGAGCAGCACCACTCAAAATCCCTGCTGATCATCCATTAGTAAGAATATCTGGTCTCTTTTTTTTTTTTTTTTTTTTTACTAAAAATGCCCACAGTTAGTCCAAACAGATCATAAAAGCATCTTTATAAAAGGTGAAAACTAATTGTTCTTGCATCACAGAGTGCAAATCTTTAAAGAGTACTTCCAAAAAGTGTGAAGAGTTCATTTCAAAATGTGCATAGTTTTATTTATTTTAACACGACTTTTGTATTTACAGTCATTTTTGCAGGGACTAAACTGCGCTCTCACAAAACTCATGAGAACAGACGGAGCCTCCCACAACAGGCTTCACTCTTTATCTGGAAATGCAGCACACTGATTTGTGAAAGCACAGACAAGTAGACGCTGCTAGTTATCACACTCAACTAAAATGAAATGCAATGAAAGGAGCCAGAATGATAACAGAGTCTCCACAACTCCCAAAACAAAGTTACCTCCAAAAACACTGTCCTTGACCATGGTTTATTCAATCAGGACCCTCTTGTGCGCTTCGTCTGAGTAAGGCAGAAACCAAAGGTGCAGTGGCACTTACATGATAAATTCAAAGTAATATCTTAAACACTGACCCCTATAGGTGGATCAGGTGGGTTAGTTACTCTACTTTAGACATTTTGCTTGAGATTGAAATCTGGTGTTGTTGTAGGCGTCATCATCATTTACACTTTAAAGGGGTATGACATCAAAATGCACTTTTTTGAGGTTTTTGGGGTATATCATGATGTGTTGTGCACTGATGAGCCCGTGTGAACATCCAAAGCGAGTATCAAAGTTCCCGTTTGTAGGCGGTCCGCTTTGTTTCATATTTATAAAACGGTTGAATCGGAAAGCACCATTTTTGGCATTTCATCCTACGTATTTCATAGCGTCCAATAACAGTGCACAGTAAAGTAAACAGTCCCCCCCCGCCCCCCAGCCCATACACCGGTAGCTACGTTGCGCTAGCTTGTGCTGCTGCTCTTGAGAAGAGATGGCTACGCAAACGGGGACCTGTTGTGTCCAAGGATGCTCAACCCATGCTGGAAGTTTCCACTCACTCCCGAAGGATGAAAAAACAAGAGAAGAGTGGCTGAAGTTCATTTATGGAGAAGTGCCACGCAGTTATAACCTCAATTTGAGAATATGTTCAGCTCACTTCACGGAGGACTGTTTGAATTCAAGTTGGGATTGTCAAAGAAACTGATTTTAATTAAAAATTCTTTACCAACCCTGAAGGAGGCGACCACATCATCAATACCTGTAAGTTTATTTATTTAATAAAATGCTGCCTTGCCTGATAAACGTTTGTTCGTGGTCTGAAGAGTTCATGATGCTAGCATGTGATAGCCGCTCTAGCAACAATGTCCATGAGCAACAGGTTTATCATACCATATTGTGAATCTATTTTCATTGATAACATCTGACAGCACTGTTTATTCGCTCATGTGGTTTTGAGTAAGTGGTTTAATAATGTGCGGTTAGTTGAGTTTTATGTGTTCACCCCTCCGTCTTCCTCAGAAGACGTTTCAGGCTCGAACATATACGGTTGTAAACGTCCACTCGCCATGTTACTGGACTGTTGACGGAGTGGAGAAGAGAGGCTTGCTGCGGGCAAGGGCGTATGAGGGCATGTTTACCTACCTTCCCAAATATGGTTGTAGCCAATCAGAGCGAAGTCAGCCAGGGAGACCCACATATCATTAACGAAAGGAACCGTGTTGCTGAGAAGAGGATTCTGACCTGCCCGTACACCCCCGCCCTGTTAGTTTTTTAATCAAATTCTTTTGAGAGTTGACATATGCAGGCATATCTACTACATGAAATAGCTTTACGCCAGTTTAAACAGTGATGTCATCTCACCTTTAAGAAAAGAATCAAAAAGCAAACGTCATGCTGTCATGCTAAGATAATGCTCCATTACATACAAGTGTTAGTTCCATCCTGATTTAAGCATCGTGTGATTCAGTCAGAAAGTATAACCAGATAATTAGCTGGTCATATAACACAACAACTAATGCTACAAAATACACGATGCAGGACTTCCCATTTATTTCCCTCATAGGAAAGCGCCGATACTGGTATCAGGTATCAGAGCCGATATTCTAATGTACTTTCATCGGTGTAGTTAGTTTATCGATACCATGAACGGAAACTTAAAATATGGAAACTCTGCAATAATTTCACAGAAAATGTTTGTTTTTCACTTGAAATTTTAGTTTTGTGGTTATTTTTATTAATATTAAAATTTTTTACCAAATTCACCATCATTTATTGTAACAAGCAGAGAGGAAAATAAAAAATGTCTTCCAATTTATTGCATTTTTTTTGTGTGATATATTGGTATTGGTACTTGGTATAGGTAAGTACTCAGATCCAAGTATCAGTATTGTATCGGTTTGAAAAAACTGGTATTACTGCATCTCTAATTTCCCTTTATATTACCCCCACCCACCCCCGATTATGAGTGACTGGGGAACCACAACCCAAGAAGACATGCCAGGATGTCTGGTCTGGTTGGCAGATTTCCAATTTTAGAAAAGATCAGATGGTGGGTGAGGGGACAAGCACTGCACATTTGGAACAATGATGTCATTGGTTTCTTGAGAGCCACTGAAAGGAGGTCACAACCTTGTGCAACAGGGGCTGTGACATAAAACCAGCTGTTCAGACTGACATGCTCCCTTTGTCTTCCCAAGAATGCTGGTGAAGGAATAAGTGAGAAACCGTTTAAGCCATGAGCTGCAGACCTCATTAGCAAGATGCACAAAGATCATTTAAGGATTTGCTCACTTTGTTTCCGATGGAGGTCAATTAAATCGCTGTTTTCCACTTTAATAAAAATGTTCAAGTATATTCTCATATAGATCATAGAAAATGTAAAATCTCTGCAAATCTGTGATCTTGATTGATAGAGGGTTTGACAGTCACAGACTGTGACTCTATTCTGCAGTCGTGTTGTACAGGTATTGTATGAGCTGCTAGCACGTATCAGTGCAACAGTGCCTGTATACATCTCAGGGTGTGATGTGTTTTTGGCTCTGCATGGAATCATCTTGTTGCTGACATATACAATGAAGTGAAATACTCTCAAATCAAGAATAACACTGAGGAAGGTTTTCTAAATGTGTCACAATCCATCCACAGTCCAATAGGTCATGTAGGTTGTAGAGAGCATCGAGGGGTCATCTTCCAGAGTAAACGGCTCTTAATTAGCCACACGACTTGCAACTGTTATATGGCAATTGCTTGCTACCATAACAGTGATTTTTACAACTTTAACATAAAATAAACCCCAAATTGAACTTAAAAACAAAACAGTTTAGTGCAATGGGTAACAAAGTGGTTTTAAACATAAAAAAGAAAGAAAGAAAACCCAAAAAATACAATCTGTACTGCTTGTTATGTTCAAGTATGCACTTCCCTGCATGTACACTGCCTGGTAATCACACACCCTGTGCTAAAACAAACAGAGCAGGGCACCAGGCTGTGTTTTTCATGGCTAAACCATAAACTTATTAAGTTTTAAATATAACATCCACATGTGGTGTAACACCTCAGTTTTTTTTATTTCATATTGTTTGGTTGACACTGTATGTCAAAAATCTGCATTTTCACGTGTAAAACTGTGCAGATTATCTGAACATCCGGACAGTATTTACACCATATTACTGCCTCTCACTTCTTGTAAAACCTGTTAAACCGTCCACATATCTTGAAATTTCCAATAAAATTAAAAGTCAAACATCCATTTATGCAGCTTTCAGAAATGCTCCTCTGTTGTTAGGTTTTTGTTTAAATTACATATAATGTCTTTACTGCTTGAGGCAACATAGATCTTATTTGGCCAAAACTGACGTCTTAAACGCTGTAAAGAGGACGCTCACCTGAGTTGCACTACTTTTCCTCCATGGTGATAAACATTCAGAGATAAGGGGGGAGACAGCTGAAGGGGGAAGCTCCTGAAGGGGAGAAGCTAAGGACTCTTCTTCTCTAACACTCCTGGAAACAACAGCAAAATCAGAAAAAGGAAACAGACATAAGCAAATATTTTACTGTGATTTTTTTATTAATGGGTGCAATGTCTTCAACCTGGTCAGATATAGAGACAATTCAGTTATTTGAAACTAATTAACATGGGGAAAATTCACTTTGTTCAAACAGGAACGGGTCAGGTGATAAAACGACGGAGGTATTTTTTCACCAGCCGCTCCTGCTGTGAACTAACAGAAGACACACCCACTTAACAGACTTTTGATAAAACAGCAGATAGGGCAAATAAGAACAGCCCTGATTCTACTACCGCAGCACTCCTGCAGCACATTCACATGAAGAAGAGCTGCAACAAAGTTTTATTGTGTTTATTTATTCAACAAGGCTATTATACGTTAATGCCCATTACTCCAAATAGACCAGAATAATCTAAAAGGTTATGTTGTATCTGTTGTTACAAGTTAGAAAGATGTTACACAGTCACCCTATCATCAAATCATTTATCAAAGTGCACAAACTAAAAATAAAATACTCCAGCTGCTAAATGAAAATCAGAATCCAAAAAGAGAGCAACAAGCATGAAAACTATCCTTTCAAAATAAGTGCAGTCTTAAAGAAGGCAATTTAAAAAGGAAAAAAGGAAGTGGCCAGGACAGATGCATGAAGTATGTTTTCAGTTTTATGCTGCCTCATGATGAGGTGAAACGGAGTTAGATCTCTGTACACTTTCAGATTAGAAGAGCTGTTCATTGATCTCATTTAAACCAACAGGTGTACAATTCAAAGACTTTAAAAGCAGTCCTGGAACAACAGATTTTGCTTCATTTAAGGCTTACGTTTCTGATTTCTAATCAGCTCCTGCAAACTTAAATGTTCGACTAATCCACTGCAGAAAAGATCCCATTTTGAGGGGATGAAAACACTTTCAGTTAAATACAAGAAGCCAAACCTGCAGTGTTGGTTGCATATGTAAATAAAATAAGTTGTACCTGTTCCCTTTGCACAGCTTAGTCCCGGTCTCTTCAGTGTTTGGTTTTAGTAAAGGATCTTGCAGTGGGATGAGGGTTGGGCTGGAAAAGCCACTCACATTACCCTCAGCATGATGAAAAATCTCTGCTTTCTGCCCGAGGCTTCCAGAAGTATGAATCTTCTTCAGTGTTTTATTCATATCACTTGTGTTGGTTGGTTAAATCCAAGGCATCATCCGGAGCAAAGAAGGGAAAGGAGCTGTTGTACTGGTGAGCGTGCTCAGCTGGAGCAGGCTGGCTGACTGGCGGGGCTCTTCTGCTAACAGCTCAGCAGTGTGCATACACACACACATACACACACAAGTTACTCTGGCTCATCTGCTGCCCACAGGGCTGTCCCAGTGGGGCAAAATGATCCCTCCTACCCAAACATGATCCTCCACAATAAAGATATTTTTAACACAATGACTCGAGAAACAGCCATCCTCACTCTGACCCATGACCATTATTAATAATAAGCATTTTCTTTCATTTTTTTTAAGAGAATATGTTTTCAGATGCCTTTTTGATGCTAGTGACCCTCCAAATCAAGAAGACTCCAAAAGATATAGCTGGCAAAGAGTCCAGGAGGGTTGTAAAACCAACCATTTTTTATGGACTTCGAACAGAGTTCGCACTTTAAACTTGTACAACACTGTAGACGAGACGGTTGTAAAGAGTAGCCAGCCAGAGTAGCAGACTGGTTGTGACTGTATCGCTCAGTGACAGGCTCCACGTGGGGGGATGGTTGGGACGATAACATCATTCTGAAAGGTAATGTGTAACAGACCCTGACCAGGAATGATTCAGACTGACAAGCAGCATACAGGAAAAAGTGAGGAAATTCCACATAAGATAAGACGTGCTCGGCCACATTACAAATTAATACAAGAGCACAAGTTTCCAACATCATGTGTAAAGAAATCTGTTTTTAGTTCTTTAATAATAGTTTTTTTTTTTTTTCCACAGCTACACAATAACACAGTTTTGGGTTGTTATGTAAAAGATGAAAAGATATTTAGGCATTGCCTGACAGCACGCTCAAGAGGCCTTTTCAATGCTAGTCAATAATCACCCTACAGCTTAGAGAGATTTAAAATAAGTGTTTTTTTCCTAAACTAAATGGGCCAAGTCAGCATTTTTCCCCCTTTCTTTTTTCTTTTGACTCCATGTAATTTTAAAAGAAACCTATTTTTAGTCAGAACATTTTCATTGCGAAATTAAACTGAATATTGTCAAAGACCTAAAGAAAACAAATTCATGTCAGCTTTATTCTGTTTAAATTGATGGTATTGCTTCACAATGAAACCTAAAAAGTTTTAAAAAAAAAGTCTGATGCAACTTAAAGGCATAATATGTGGAATTGTGCTTTTAAAAAATAAATTAATACCATAATTAGAGAGATAAACATTTTTGCCATAATTCCACGTGATTATTTTTATTTTAAAATGTTTTTTTTTATGAAATAATAGCAACTAGTTTTTACATTACATAACATACCTTTAATATGTTGTAAATGTTACAGCTCATTACGGAATTAATTAAATACCGAAAAATTAAAAACAATCTAAAAAAATTCTGATTCACCTTGGTTTTAAAAAGGCAGAATAAAGATATGAAATAAACCAACAAGATAGCATAATGATAAAGTAATGGCAATCAAAATGTCATACAAGACATCCAAGACCCCAAAACCAGCATACAGATGTGCCTAGAGTTATTTATATTCTTACAGTTCCTTGAAACAAATGCATCATTTTGTTTAGTTGTTTATTTCACAAAAATATGCTCAACTAATAAACCTGCATCACAATCATTTTTCAAACTTATGGTGCGTTCACACCGGCCACTTTATCAACGTCAAGCAATGATAATCATAACGTTCCAAGTTTGACGTTTGAAAGTTGAAGCTCATAACGCCTGCCAGTTAGAGCGCATAGGCGTTAAAGCTCGTAATGCTTGACCGTTAAAAAGTGCGCGTAGGCGGGGCTTCCTTTGTTATCGGATGTTCTGAGCTATAGCGGATCATATAGAGAGAGTGGCTGGGCTTTATTTACTCCGTTTGTGGATACTCCCCATTGTTCAGATGTGTTTTGAGTTTGAGGAGTTAAACCATTTGCTCCAGGAGCTACATATGGATGAGGTTAGCTTCCAGCGCTACTTCCATCTGTCCCGCGCCCTTTTGACGACTTCCTGCTTCATTCAGGTACGTCACTACGATGAGACGCTCTGATTGGTTGACATGCTGCTTCAAGAGCGTTAAGAGCGTCAAAAGTTCAGCTAGCTGAACTTTCTGCATTTCATGCGTTTCAAGCTTTTCAAGCGTCAACGCCTGAAAAGTTTGAAAAGTTGCTGCTCATAACGCTCACAAAGCGACATAGAGCCGTTGACGTCTGTCTGACGCACTCCACCATAGACTTTACATGTAAACTTGCCGCTTCTGACGTTGACGGTTGGGCCGGTGTGAACGCACCTTTAGTGTCACAGGTTCCTTCAAGCTTTTCACCTGACATTCAGTCTGTTTAAAGAGGCCCTTCCATTAAAAACGGTTTTTCTGAGGTTTCTGTTGAATATTTTAGCTCCACGGGTGTTCTTACCTTTATAGTGGGTGTGAAAACAGGTCAACAACTTCTCTTTCAGTTTTAATCTCTCAAACTACGCAGGTGGCGATAACACCCGATTTCTCCCGAGTCCGAACGGCCTGAATCTGTTTCGTCTCAACTCCTGTGTTCGTTAGTTTTCGGCGTCTCCCCCAGTTGAAACCACGCCTCCTTTCCACCGGATACGTCAGCAGCACGTCTCGCTCACGTATTCTCCTGCTTGGCCCTTTCCACCGGGTTCGTATCAGGTGCGTATCAGCAGGGAAGCAACCGTCATTGAAAGATCACGAAGTCAAGCGAGATTAGCAAAATCGTCAGTATACACAACAACAAGCAGAAAAAAATTACAACATGGCACCAAAAGGTTAGTGTTTTATGTTCTGTCCGTTTTTTGTAAATATGAAGGACATTTAAAGATCCAGAGGGCTGCTCCCTTGTAGCGTATTTCAGTTTTGGAAAAGTTTACAGCGGGGGTCTGCAAAACCCAGTAGTGGAGTGCTATTGTTCAGCAATTGTCTCTGCTTCACCACTCCTCAATCAAACAAGGTTGTGAGAAACTGTTTTTCAACCTCGATCTTCAAGCCAGACGTCTTCCTCTTTCCAAAATGTCGAACTTGTGACGCGTTTCAGACACGTAGCGCGCAAAAAATTGAATTGGCGTGTATGTGCCGCGAGATGTCGCTCCTGAGACGTGTTCGACTTGTGCTGCTGACGGATGCGGTGGAAAGGGTTCTATTGACTACAGCGGTATCTATCAGCTGCGTATGACGTGCTGCTGCAGTAACGTGCTGCTGACGCGTCCGGTGGAAAGGAGGGGTTAGACGTATCAAACAGGAAGACACGACGTCTGACGATGCCATGCACAGCGGGTCAGGAAACAGTATTCTTTGCTCTCATAGGCTAGTTCGTTAGCCAATCAGAGTCCAGTAAATTTGAACAATGAAAATGAACGATCTGCTGACGAAGCAGTCGAAGCATCCTGAGGGAAGGAACCGGAACCACCTGAATTTTAACGCAGACAGATTGAAAGGTCTATTAATAAGTGTTTCCTGATGTTTTTTAGATATAAAATGTTTCATATTACTGGTTAATACTTTAAGAAATAACCACAAAGTCCTGAAATGTGTATGAAATGGCCTCTTTAACAGAAAAAGCTTTACCTGCTACTGTGCCGTCTGTATTTTTGAGATCAGAGCACACGTCCTTTTGTGGACATGAGACTTGGATTTTCCAGCATTTAGTGTTGACTTTTATTTACATAAATTAATAATGTTACATTTCTAAATCATTAATTAACATTCCAACCAGGTCCTTTTACTTTCCTAAATTGATTGAAATTCAAAAGCCATGATTTTTATTACAATGTACACACCAAAATGTTTTACAGGTCACAAGCTGAGATCCAGTTTTACATGTAAATGATGGATGAAACCCAACAGGATCCCATTTCAGCTGCTTAAGTAGAGGAGTGACAACAGAAAAAACACAAACAAAAGCACTGATGACGATACAAACAAGTGGTTTGATAAAAGATTTAATTTTAGCAACTCTCACTGACAAAAAACACCAAAAAAAACAATAAACACTTTAATCAAAACTCTGATACTTAAATAGAAATCTGAAGTATCACTTAAGAAATATTTACCATAGGTCAGATCTTGTCTGTCCTACACATCCAGTAATATTCATTTTTATAAAACTTATTTTTTTTAAACCCAGTAATGTTACAACTCAAGGCGATCTTCAAATAATTTAGAATCGTTGTTACTTACTGTCACAACATTTTGCATTTAATGCACAAAGATCAGAACTAAATAAAAACCAATACTTTAAAAATATGCAGGAATGTGACTTGATGATGTGAGGAAAATAAATCAATGATTAATTATCAAAATAATCATTTTTATACACGTTGGTGAGGTCCAAAGAGGTATCACAAAAAACAGATTCTTCTTTTGCTTTTTGTGGGATAATTTAAAAAAAAAAAGGAACGAAAAAAGTCTGTTTTCAGACTCGAAGTAATCTTCTCCTGCTGCAAGAAAAAAGAAATATTACAATTTTCTTGTAAAATTTTAGAAATAATAAATTGTTTTAAAGAGCAACTTACTGTAGCTGATATACAGCACTGTTATGGTCCGCTGTCAGCAACCTCTTCACTCTAAAACATCAAAAATAAAAGTTCATTTCGATCTCATTCCAGGCTGATTTCAGTCAAAAGAAGCAATAAAAACATGCAAATAAAAAATACAGGACACATGAACAAAAAATATTAGTATTTAAGCTATGTTTCAGATTTGAACAACAATATTTTTATATGCTTAATGTCAAAAATCCTGTTTACAATATAAATAGTGGATAAAATGAAAGAATGAAAACATAACAGTAGATGCAAAACACAAATAAGAACCGACTCAGTCTCAGCTGGAAAACTCTTGAAAACATCAGCGAATCCTGACCCATCACTGTGATCATGTGACTTTTAAACATTGTATCATAAAAACAGGATGATAAATCACAACTAACCTTGAGTTTGGATAAAAGTTGCGACTCCAAGTCTGACGGGGAGCTTGTAACTGGAGAGACGGGTGGAAACCCAGAGGAGGGAGGCGACTTTGGCCTGTGGGAGAGAGACTGGCTCCTTTTCACAGCTGAGGACACAGCCTGAGCGAAGCGGGAAGGAGTGGATGGAATAAACGGTCTAGGAGCTGCAAAGCTCCTAAATTTCTCCATGCTAAGCCCTGCACTCTGCTCTCTGGCTGGAAGACTACTTTGTCTTGTCAGTTGCGTGAAGGTTACAGTCCTATCATCCCGTCGGGGGCTCGGCTGAACGTCAGCGGCCTCTGCTGTCTCATCCAGAGGAGGAGGAGGGGGCAGGGGAGGGGAAGGAGGAGGAGGAGGGGGTGGCAGTGTTTCCTTGAGGCCAGATTCAGAAATGGAATTGAAACGTTTCTCAGCAGCTGAAGTAACATAAAATCCAGGTGTTTTTTTGTGCTGTGCCAAGCGGAAAGACGCAGGCTTGGGTTTGATAGCGGGTGGAATTTTCATTTCCTTGACCTCTGTTGGCGAAGCTGGTTGCAATGCTGGAGAGGAGGCGGAGGAGGAGGTCCTGTCTGGGCTGTGTGGAGATGTTGGCGATAAAGAATAAGTAGGTATACTTCCATTTACAGTGTGTTGAGAAGTAGTAGTAGTAGTACTAGTAGTAGTTACTGTGCTAGTTAGTGAGTCTTCCCTGGGAAAAAGGTCACTTTTTTCCTGTAAGGCTTCAGTCTGTCCCTTCTGTTCCATGTTCTTCTCTACATCAACATGAAGTCCCTCTGCTGGAGCTTTAGGAGAAGCTTCCAGAGTTAGTGCAACTTCAAAGTATCTCAGTTTCTCCAGAGATTTCTGAGGCACAATCGTGTACGTGGTCATGCCCATTTTGGGGATGTAGTCTCTCACCAGTTCATTGGAAGGTTTTGGCTCAGAGTTTGTGGCATATGGAGGCGACGCTTTCACTGTAGAAGGAACGCTCGGTGTTAACGAAGAGTGGAGAGAGGCATGTTTGACATCAGAGGGTTCCAGCTCCTCCGTCAGAGTGGCTGAATCTTTTTTCTCCACCGTTTGCACAGCGAGTGAGTTTGCCGATGATGGAGCTTTGTCCTCTTGTTCCTGCGGAGGAGGCACGGGGACTCTTGTGAAATCTGTTTGCACTTGAGCGCCTTCTCCGGTGGGACACGGCGTGCCCGTGGCCGCTGAACTCTCCAGCACACGAGTCTGATCTTGGAGGGTTTCAGTGTTTACTCGACCAGAGGCCTGCACTTCTGCATCCTTCATCTGAGGCAGAGGAGGAATGCTGCCGTCACCTTCAGCCATGGCGGCTGCTGACTCTTCAGATACTGACAGTGGACTAACATCCACAAGCAGGCCTCTATCTGCTAACGAAAAGACACTCCTTCAAAAACCAAAACAAGCTGGCATTCACCATGATATCAAATCAAAGTAATTCATCAGATAATATTTTTTCAAAATTAATGAAATACTTACTGTCAGCTGCCAGTTCCAGTGAATCTGTGACATCACTTCCCTTTAAATTCGAAGCTTCAGAGTCATTGACAGCATTTTCCAGCTGACTGAGAAAACATACAGTATATAAAAAATGTAATTAATTAAAAGAAATGCTCATGCTTTTGAAGAAAGATTACATGCACAGCCTTGAATATTATCACTAGAGCTCGTACTTGCCATCTGAGGACAGATCAGGAGACTGATCTTCCTCAATCTTCTCCACGGAGCTCCTGGACCTGATATCAGGTGAAGGTGATTGTGGCAAGACTTCAGGTGACACACTGAGGCTGCTGAACTCTTCCTGGGTGCTACAAGCTACTGCAGATGTTACGGATCCAGCCGTTTCCTCCTGTTCCATGATCTCCTGTAGCGTGTTAGCAGCTGCAGACACAGCAAAATACACAAAGACACATTAAAAGCATGCACATGTCAATCAGAACAATTATAGCAATTGGAAATTCTGTTCAATCCAGCTGAATTCTTTTTTTTTTTTTTTTTTAAGTTATTCACATTTCCTCCAAGCTGCTAATTTTATTTTAACTCCTGCTAAAAGTAAATACTAGACAGAGAAACAGCGAGCAGGAGGAATTTCAAGGACACTTAAACAAAGCTCGTTGTTACCAGCCGCTGATCTCAGTGTTTACAGTCACAAGTGGCAGTTTGGGAGAAAACAGGTAGGTTGATAATTATCTGGAAAGTTAGTGTTAAAGCTCTAAAAATGAAAAGACCTGTTGGCAGATAGAGGCTCATGTGTAACTGAGAAAAGTCTGGGGAAATAAGAAAATAAAAAAAGGTTCTACAGGTGGTAACATACAGAGGCCCAAACAAATAAAACTTCCAATCTGTAAGAACACACAGCTTTCTGTAATAAAATTGAATCAAGTATCATATAAATAGGGAACTTACTCACTTATCAAAAAACTTGAAAAAAAAATAAGAATATCAGAGATATGACTATATTAGTGTTGATTCTACAGAGATTGCACTATTTCAAAAAAAATAAATAAATAAAATAGTTGAAATAAAAATTAAAAACCAACATCTGGTTTCAAGGCTCTGAGCATGACTCAAAGTGGAACCAGCAGTGGTTTTCACTAAATCAGCTTCAGATATTTTAAAATCTTCAGATTTTTATTATATATTTATGTCACATATTTCAATCTTAAACTGAAGAATAATTACAAGCACATCATTTGACTCTCTTAGGTGTCATGAAAAAGATGGACTTCACAAATGCGTCTCCTTATATTTCATTTCATATGAGAGTTTCATTAAACCTGAAGCAGCCAACATGTCACTCTAGAAACGTTTGGCCTCTTTAGATCAAAAGAAGCAGTTTTTACTAACAAACACACAACTCTGTATGAACGGAACTCAGAGGATGTGAAGGAATATATTTTTCCAAACTTCGTCTCTCCGATTCTATAAATATAAACCAACATAAAAAGGAATGTATTGTTTCTTTTTTTTTTTTTTACCAAAACCTTTGTTATAAATATTTTAGAAATATTTTTAGTTTTTGCTTTTTAATTGCTGTGTATACAGGACGGGTGGAGCTTCCCCCCTAACAGGACAAAAGGGTCCAGTGGATCTACACACAATCACAGGAAAGCGTGTTCGAACTAACACATAACCAGAGGAAAATGAATAAATAAGAATTTAATACTAATATTTAAAACTGAATTGAGATAAAAACTGGATGTGCGTCTATGGAGTGAGAAAAAAGGGGGACACAAAGAAGATATGTTCAGGAAAAGCAAAAATAAAGTACATGACAACAGAATCTATGTGGGGGAACTTTTTATTCCCATGGAAAGAAAAATCTGTGAAATTCAAATTTAACCTGGTTAGATCATAAGTGGCTGAGCAGTGAGTGTCACACAGTGATCGGTAGGATTAGTCTCTCATATTGAGTTGTCCTCAATAATGACCACTTGGGGGCGCAAAAGTCTAAGAAAAAAAAAGCCTAGATCAAAGTTTAAAGAGGTCAATGACTCAAAACTGAGTTCGCTAAACGGGTTTTCTGACTGGTACAGTTGCAAAATCTTGTTAATGTAATAATGAGACACAAATAAAGACAAACCTTGTGAAGGTTCATCCTTTAACACGGTTTCTTGGAGAACTGGACTCAGAGAAGTTGGAGGTGGAGGAGCCTTTCGTTTAGATCTCCTCAGTGAAGACTCAGCTGAAGATCCGCAGCTCACACCTGTCATCTAGAGCACATGACAGCAGTAATCAATGTGCTGTTTAACACCCAATGAAATGAGAAATCTAAGTCTCTGTCTCAGTCCACTCACCTGATCCCTATCAGTTTGGATGACCGGCTCAGAGTGGAGCCTCCGACGGGTGCTGATGTCTGAGTGGCAGCTCTGAGACACGAGGATTGGGGGCTGGGGTGCACGTCTCTTCTTTGGGGCGTCTGCGATTGTGGGAGAACCGAGCGTGGAAGAATTGGTGCTGGGTAAGGCCATGCTGAGAGGTCGAGGTTTGCTGACGAGCACAGGAGAAGCAGGAGCGCTGGCTGTCGTCGGCTTTAAAGAGCAAACATCCAATCAGGACATGATAAGAGACGTGTTTCCAAACAACATCGTGAACATTAACCAGAAACCGCCCTCTGAATGTTTGTAAAATGCTTTCAACAAGTTATATTTAAAAAAAAAAAACATCTTAACACATTAAAACAATGGAACCATTGTCATTTTCACCTGTGCTGATTTCTTCTTGCTTCTTCTAAACAGGCTGAACTTGCCCTTGTTTTCCTTCTCCTTCTGATTTTTATCTTTACCTGGTGTTATTGTACCTGAAAAAAGCCAAATAAACAAACCAAAACACTGCTGTGAGAAAATGGAAACATAACAACTCAGTTGAATCAATAATACAGTTTGCAACGATTAAATACCAGAATTAGTTGGAGACTCTGGAAGCACATGACAAGCAACTTGTCCTGCAGAACAAACAAACCTGAGATATAGAGCACGACAACAACAAAACAAACATAAACACTCGGAAGAAATGTTTGAACACATTACAACTCACCTTTCATGTCTTTTGCGTAAACCTCCCGTATTTCGTAATCATTCAGAGAACTGGACAAGTCTAAAGGGGTCAGTGATGTCACATCTCTCAGAAGGACTGTGGTTTCAGTGTCAAATTCACATTTCTCACATATTGCTGGTAAGAGTTCACGGAGGGCAACTCGAGGATTCACTCGTAAGATCGTTTTCTGTGTCTTTCTGTAGTTTATCACCATCCGAACTGTAGCCTGGAGAGCAAACAATGAGCCACTTGCATCATGTTTTTCTAACACAAACAACCAAAAAGCTGCACCTTATGTACTTCGACATTGTACCTCGGGCATTTGTGGACCCATTTTTTTGTTTAAATCCTCTCCTTTGGGTTTTAATATGACCTTTTCAGGATCCAGAGTCCCTATTAGAGCATTGGGTTTGAGCTTGATGCTGTTCCTATTGGACGTGACCAGTTCTAAAGTGTGACTCGATGGGTTCAGGTGATAAGTTGCACATAGTGTCACCAATAGATCCATTAGGGGTTTGCTGAAAAGTACACAAGGCAAAAAAAAAAAAAAAACACATTTGTTAGAATAATATGAAGTAGAAAAGTCACAGAAAACAATTAGTAAATCGAAGGATGAGTCCCTTTAGTTCATAATTTTCAACAAAACCTGGGTTAAAAATGCCTGACTTGATTCAATTTGCTGAATAATTAATGGAGTGTGAGAATTTACAAAATAGGTGCATCAGAAATGACTCAGAAATCATCAGAATTCAGAAGCTGAATCTTCCGTCCCTTAAAACTACATTAATCTCAGTCAATCTTTTGCAGGCCAACGTGCAAAGAATTCCTCTGAAATCTTGTTTATAAGCTGCATGCATTGACAGAATGATAGTGATATCTTATGTAAACTCTATTTGATGAAAGGTCTTGAGCTGTGAGACAAAAGGACACGTGGATCTTGCTTTGAAACACTTCAACACATGCTGATCTCATTAAGTGGTACAGTCCTAGTTTCAGTCCTTTACTGGCTCATTATTACACTGCAGCATGCAAATAGAAAATCCTTTACTATGTTTGACAAACATATGTTAATTATTTATCTACAGGGGAACAGAAATTTTAAAAAAGTAATTAATCCTGCATCAAAGTTGCCAATTAACTGAAGCCCAACAGTGAGGTACTCCACCCATCTGACTCAGTCTGATCAAAGCGGGACGTCATGTGATGACTTCATCTCTCATCAGCCTCGTGATGTGGTGTTTCAGTGTTAGAGCAAAACCACTGCGGTCCAGTTTTACCTTCCATGAACCACTGTCCTCTTTTCCAGTCCCCCAGGCAGAACCACAGTCAGAGAGAGTTCTTTATCTATCAGGTTCTCTTTCTGGTCCATGGTTACATGAGGGGCTCCTGGGTGCCACTGGGAGAAACCTAAAGAATGCAGCTTCTTCAGTACTGGTGGGGATGGGGCTTTGTTTTTGGCTGACACCCTGCAGTTGGGAAAGAAAGTGTCAGCTATTGAGCTTACATTGACAGAAAATTAAAAAAAAAAAAAAAAACATTAAAATGTTTCTTTGGAGGCAAAGTAAAACTTTTCATCCACAGGCCTCACAAAGCAGCAATTGGTTGCAATACTTAAAGTTACAGTTCAGACTTTTAGACGCTTGTCATTTTAGAACTTTGTTGATTGAGAAGTGAAAAGCTAGTCCAACTTTGGGAAAGTTATGAATAAAAAAGTGGATTTGTGCAATGTCAAAAGAACTAAAATCTAAAGAATAAGTACATAAATAATCAAAGTCTTATAAACACAGTCTAATCAACACTGGTAATTTTGCTTTACATTGTTATTGCAACAGAAATATCTTTGTGCAAATGCTACAGCTAGCTAGTTCCACTGCTAATTTTGAAAGCAGACACAAATTGCTTGTAGATAAGTGTGAATTGTAAAGTTGAATGCAGTGTGGAGGTTGATAACAGAGCTTGCGATGGCAATGACAGGATTCTGTTTTGGTTTTGGCCTGCTTGGATTAGCCATTAGCTTGTCGTTCTGGTCAAAACTAATCTCTATTTTCCCCAAACTGAGGTTTTTCAAAAAGTTATCTGGTAGAATTTTGTTTCCAATTTCTCACAGAAACTCACTTCAAACAATATGAACAATCTCTTTAAGTGTTTAGTCCAATAAGAAAACCAGGTTGACTGATCTGCTCACTAAGCCAGACGATCCATCTTCAGATGGAAAAAAACTAAAATATGTGAGATACTGATTTTGAAACCCAGGATCAGGACCTGCAGCATACTTTAGGAGTTAATGTGTACTTGTAGTGTTGTGTATGTTCTTACATCACAAGGCTGAAACTAGGGCAGTATTTATTTACCCAATTTAGTTTCCAAGTGTGTTTCAAGGGTGAGTGGATTTTCATCCCTGGATTTGTGCAGGTAAAAACACTTTCCAATAAACAGACATTTTATCATTAAATCTATATAAAGATAAACTTTTTTCCCCATTTTTAAAGATTTTTTATCACATGGTCGACAAATTAAACATATTTAAGATAATGTCAATTCTAAATAGCATATTTTGAACCTGTAAACAAAAACGTGTTTCTCTTCAAAAAATGTAATCATCACTGTGTTTAAAGGTGAACTGCAAAACATTTTGTTTCACATACTCACTTGACTGACATAAAAATCAGCAGATGTTATGAAAAGAAAAAAAAACAAAAAAAACAGCATAAACAAGAGCTGAAATCTTCAGTGACGGAAGGAATCCCAAACGTTGGAAACATTGGGTCAGTCGGTGTGTACGCTGACAGAAAGGCGTTTTTGTAGAACTAGTGCTCTGAATTATGGCCTGTAAAGTCTCACATGTTGGCTCTGCTTATTCAAACAGAGGAATCCGAGCAATGTGAGGTCACAAGCTCCACTGAGGCACATCTACTGAAGGATTATTAGTATCACCGAGGAGGCGGATGCCCTTAAACACTTCCAATAGGACATTTATATGCACACATACACACTAAGTCAAATATTTATCATTTGATTCCAAGTTTCTCTGGAACAGCAGTAGTAATAACTGTGAGTATATCACAAAACTCAGTATCTGTACTAATGAAAATTCAGTTACTAACTGATGCTAATTAGGCCAGGAACTTTTTTAATGAATGGGAAACAAAAACAAGTTGTGCAAATGATGAATAAATAGCTAACTGCAAGTGTTGTACAGTTAACATATTTATTATGTTGCTAAGGAAAGAAATTCAAAATTCTTTAAGTTCAGGAAACAACCCACCTTCCTCCTACAAGAGATAGAAGTTTAATAGATACCACTGTTGCTGCAGCCAAAACCTCCAGGGCCTAAAGTTACAGACAGTAACTCTGATTGTTCTGCACTTTCTGGGCTTCTCTTTTTTGTTATAGTTATGATGTGAAAGTAAATAATAAAACTTTATCATCAGACTGTTTTTATAATTTGAAAAAATAAGCCAGTTTTAGTATCCAACTGTCACACACAGGCAAAGTGTGGCTCGAGGGCTAGACGAGGCCCTTGGATCATTTCCATCCAGCCCTAAATGTTCTAAAATTCACACAAAACAGCTTTAGAAAAGATTTTTAAAAATTATATATTTTTTTAATTATTGTCTCTTCAGGTTTCGCTTTTTACTTTTGTTTACATCAATAAATGTTGTCCCTGTTCAGGATCAGGGTTTTTGTTTACACTAGCAGAACCAAACTATGACCAAATGCTTCAAATTGAATTACTAAATTTAATTACTCTAAATTCTAAATGTTAGTCTTTTTAACAACAATATCTACTCACAGGTTTCAGCCTTCAGGCGTTATGTTTAATCTACCCAGAATGCACTGCTGTGCTGTGACCTAACATGCCAACTATGCTACAAATCTGCCATCACTGAAATACAGAAAGAAAAAGCACTAAATCCAACATGTCTGTCTATTTGAAATTTCAAAGCAGTACAAACAGAAACAGCGCTAACATTTATTTGTATTCTGTTTTATAAGCAAAATAGTGCAAAACTCAATGTATAGACCTTTAAAATATTGAATTAACTCACAATTACCTACAGAAAAAAGAAATGGCTAACTATAGAATCCACATGTGCTGCTTTACCTAAGCTTTAGTTTACTGTCAGCTGAACAAGATTCATTAAAGAGAAAGAGATAAACAAGTATCTCCATTTGTCATTACGCTAAAATCAATCCAATGAGGTCATACCATCTACATGAAATGGTGATCTTAAACCGAAACCATCCCATCACCATGAGCTGTTAAACACGTGGGTAAGGAGTTGAAAAACCAGCTTAGAAAATAAACAAAGAATAAAGTGCCAACTTGCCTCCCTCAGATCAAACTAAATCCAGAAAACAATCCAACTGTCTGCTTCACCTGTTTCTCTCATCTGCATTAGAGGCCTGGCTCTCACATCATCTCTGAGTTTGGTTCACATACATTTATATCAGACACTCATATGTAGAAGATCAATGACAATGTTGTCTGTTTCAAAAGTTGTGCTTAACTCTATCTGGAGTTAAACTATAGTGCTAAAACTTTTTTGAGCTTTTAACCATGTTGTGATTTTATTTCCTTATTAAAAACCCAGAGTAGTTTTTGGCTTAATACACACATTTCTCAATAATCCTCCTGAATCCTGCGCTCTGAGCAGCTGCTCCACTCTCTCCTGCAAAACGACTGATTGTAACATAATGATGTAACAATGTTACACCAGGACCTGCCCGGTGTGTCCATGATACCCCTGCAGATTAAACACATATACCCCAAGCTGCAAGAGTCCAATGCAAGACATTAAACACCAACATTTGTAGTATTTTACTTTCTAAAAATATTTCGGTGAAAATGTGCATTTGGCTGCGAGAGTTACAGGAATTTATTCACCTTCAGGCAGCTCAAGGAGCAGCACTCACGATGAGGGGGCCTGGAGGAGAGATGGGATTTTAGGTAAACAGTGGTTTACTTCCTGGTCAGAGAATAACTCGAGAATAAAAGTTATATTTTAGGACAAATTCTACTATAACACCAAAGGTAAGATTTTATCATATACTGTATGTGTCTATCCCAGATGTTGAAAGCTGTAAAATAGCAGGATACAGAACCTTTAAAGCCAGACGAGAAGCAGGGCTGCTGTGAGATTTAAGATTAACATTTTTTAAGACATCTTATCATTTCATGGTTATTTCTAATATTATAAAAATGCATTTATTTCACAGTTGTCTCCGAATAGGATTCACATCCTTTGATTTTTGCATTTTTATAAAATGATTCCAATAGTTTTTGTGCTGCACTGTTTGTTGCAAATAGATGCTAATGAGCATTGCTAGCATGCTAATGTAATAGAAGATTTTCACAACATGTGACCCACGAACACTGCGATGATGTACATCGAGTACGATTAATGCAAGAGAAGTTTTCATTTGCCATTTTGCAAACAAATTATATAAAAAGTTCTCGCCAATTATTATGTTTTTGGCATCAAAAATGAGTTTTTTGTAATATGAGACAGAAATACAGCTTTCAGGAATCATAAAATTAAATTTTATTTCGGTTTTTTATCAAAATATAGCAATATTAAGAAAAAAATCCTCAGTCTTCAGAGGATCTCTGTGCAGTTTTAGATGTTGCAAGAGTTCTATTTAGAAAAATTTGACATGGAATTTGGAAACTTTTTGGGTTTACACACCAATCTGTGTGTGTACTGCAGTGAAGACAATCAGTGACAACGTTTGCATCTCCTGTGAAACTAGATCTTTGTGTCAAATTCTTCCTTCAGAAACTGTTGCTGTGTGTTCAGTCTCACTTTTATCTGAATGAGTTAAACCAAAACAAAGTCCAGCAGTGTGTACAGCGCTATGAGCGAGCATATCAGCAACAGATGGGTCCAAAACATTTGATGTGGGACCACCACAAACAGAATGACATTATGTTCTGGCACAAGTCAATAAATACTGACAAAAAAGACTTTACTAAAGGGCACAGAGTCCTGATTTCATGCTTGTGTCCACATTTGTTTAATTTCCAAAGATTTTAACGATCTTATGAAACACTGGTACTGGTATGATTCAGCTGATTTATAACCAAGTTTGAATGTTCACCCACTAAAAAAGGTACAAACAAAAAACTTCCATCATGTCATCGCATTCCGTGTGAAGTTATGTTGTTGTTGCAACTGTTGACAAAAGAGGAACTTTCTGTTATGCATGAAATGAAAGAATTCAATGAAATGTTTATTTTTGAGAAAACATCTCAGCTGTCCTCCATAAATGAATGAAAAAAGATGGATTTAAAAATAACCTCAGAGAAAATATTAATAACAATGCCTCTAGCGCTTCAGGGTCTCAGTAGTTTGCACAGCCGTGTCATTAAAGAGGTGTCTTTAAAAGGAAACACCTCAGGCAGGTGACAAACGCACACAGAAGATGGTTCGTCTGTGTTGATGTGCTGCTGACTGAGATGAGACAAGCTGCAGCTTGACTTGTGTTGCCGCCTCATACACAGGCTGTTCCTCGGAGCGCCAACGCTCACAAACAAGTCCATTCAACATGTTTGACAGACACAATCATAGACTAGTAGAAAATATCAGGTCGCCTGTCGTTGTGCCACTTCCTGCCCTTTGTCATGAGACGATCTTGTGACCTTCTGCTGAGGAAAAATACACAAAATCCTACATTCTAATTCATTTTGATAACTTGTTGTATGAATAATCAAGAATCAACGCTCCCATATATAAATATTTTCAGGTTTTCTGTACTCTGTTCCATGAAGCTCTGCATAGCACAAAAAATATGAAAATCATCAAGGACTCAGGAAAAACCAGCGTCAGGAAGTTTCCTCTGAGGCAGTGAGAAGATGAAGGATTAACAAAAAATACCTTCTGTGGTATGCTAGCAGCTGCTGGGTAGCAACAGGCCCCCCTGGGGATTGGTGGGTTCATGTACAAAGACAAAAACCTTTTGTTTTTTGTCATGGATGTCTGTATTTTGCCTTCTGTCACACTTTCAGACAGCACCCTGTTTATTTCAGACACAAAAACATCCTAACTCAGAGCAACACTGACCAAGAATCAACTTCCCTGTTTGTAGCTTAGCCATACAGTCAGATGTACAGGCTTAAACATGCCATAGTGCAGCAGCAACACACCCTCCAACATCAAGTCCCAACACACGCACAGGGTAAGCAGTCAAAATAGAGAAAAACTGAACTTAAAAGCATTCGAAGTTTGCTCATGAAAACAGTGCTGCAGTAGAACTTTGGAGAGCAGGTGACAGACCTGCTTTTCCACTCAATCTGCCAGAGTTTCATTCCACGCTCTTACCTTACTACCCAACTTTGTTGCTGCTCACATCCTTTCCACTCCTCTGTGTTCTCACATGAGCAGTCAGACAGACTAAACTTTATCAGTACAGCTTAAAAGAAAAGTCCACCTTAATGCCACGCCCAATTCTGTGACATCAGAAATCTGTCTCCTCAGCCTGAATCCTGAATCCGACCCGCCTTCTCTCTGCCCTTCTGAAAGCTCCGGCGTACGGCATGTTGGCAGCAACTCCCTTTGTGGTCATAAGCAGAAAGGTAAGCAGCTTTGTCTCTGTGGGCGGAGCCAGCAGGAGTAACCGACACACTTTGTGGGCTCAGACAAAGACAAGATGAAATCAGCTGAATGATTACATCTGAACGTTGAAATGATGCATTTACCAATCAAAACAAACAAGAGATGATGATGAACCTGATGTGATCCTCTTCACACAGTCTCCTTGATTTAATCAGGTAGAACTGTGGCGTTTGCTTTCCTATAGGAAAAACAGTGCCAACTGTTCCAAACCACACCTTAGCTTCTGCAGAACTGACTCACTCTGAAACCACGTTAGAGGACTTGTTAGGTGAGCAAAACCATAATTAAAGTGATTCTAAACAGAGGGATGAAACAGCATGTATTGCCAAACTGTCGGCATTATTTCTGTCCAAACATGCAGGAGGATTAATAAGGAATATTCTTTCATTTTGAAGATAATAAAACAGAAACGTTAAACAATCATAGGCCAAGTAGTTATGTGTGACTAATACAATATTTTAAACTCAACATATTTTCAATAAATCTGCTTTGATTCATTTGCAACTAAGTGAAGCTCCTAGAATGATTAGGAATTTGTATGTTTTCCAGAAAATAACAATTAAAACTGCTTTTTTTTTTTCTGGTAAATCAAATCTTTTTTATCGAAAAGTTAAAGCTATGATTTTGTTCTGGATACTATCTGGTGTGGAAGCAATAAATCTTAAATAAACGTTCCATTGTGAAATGAAGGTTCTGTGCCAGTTCTTTATCTGCGGTTTTATGCTTTTACTCAAGAATGTGCGACCCACTTTACAAACACCGTGGAATGATAAGAAGTGCTGAGTGGAGACGTGAGCAGGCTGGAGGAGAAGAGCCAAAAAAGTTAGACAGAATTAAATCATCACATTTTGCCATCAGTAACAGTTGAAACAGTCGCTTCTCATGATATCATCGATCAGTACTTAGATGTTTTTAACTTTCAGGTCTAACATGAATCGGTCTAAGTTTAAAGCATGCAAGCCAGAAATACTGGGCTTCCCTCGCTTTCGAGCTGTTAGTTGCTTCAGAGGTTTTTTTTTTTTTTTTATGAAAGGGGAGTGTCACTATTGCAGATGCAGAGACATGCTCAGTTTAGCTAATCGTTTGCCAAAATCAGTTCCCTCCCTGATTATGAGGTAAGACTCCCTCCTCTGAAACTTGGGAGCCTCATAATGGACCTCCTGCCAGTTTGATAAAGGAGCCAAGAATGTTTTCCCTCCCCACTGGAGTATTGGTACACTACAATCTGTTGTCCACCACACACGTGTTGTTGGCTTTTGGCAAACCCCCCACTGTACACTTTGAGTTCCTGTTAAACCAAAAACCTTCTCCTCTTTAGATCTTCACATTCCTTGTTACACCTCATCCACTCCTCCACACCGATTCTTTTTCAGTCATCCTTGAGTTTATTTGAAGTTTTGTCTATGCAACCTTTTATTTTTTTTCGTGTCACAGTGGTTGAGGCTGGGTGGGTTTCTGAGGGGAAGACATAACACGAGGCCTAGAACCACAGCTGCTAATCTGGTAGGAGGTCACTGACAGTAAACACAAAGTCCTGAAGAGGATCTGGATAGGACATTACTGCACAAGCGACGTGGGATGGGAGGAGATTAGTTTAAAAAAAAATGTGCACATGGGTCCCTCTGAGAACTTCCCACCTCCTGTGTGTATCATTTATTAGAGCAGGCAAAACAAAAACCTTTTCCCACAGAAGTTTTAGCACAAGTCTGGTCACAGAGTGTCGTTTTACATTATGATATCAAGTACTGACAGATCTAAACTTTAGCTTTCATCATGTCCACTTGCCATAGTCTGCCCCAATTAAATTTAATACTCTTGCAGATAAAAAGAGTCTGAATCAAAGTGTGTTGGTGGGTCAGCAAGTTAGATCTGAGATCATTCACTGAGATTTCTCCAAATCCTTTTGGTCACCGAACTAGCGTCTGATACGGTACATTAACCTCCCCTTATCTCAATGCAGCTCAAATATTTTGCTTCCAAACATTGCCCCCTAAAACAAACCCTCAACCTGCGAAGACAAAAAGTCAGAGAACAGAGTGGATATGCTGCATGTTTCCGTCTGTTCGTACACAACGTTTTATACAGAGATCAAAAGAAGACGAACTCATGCAAGACTATTTGGGTCCTCGGGACACACACTCAGAGACGCACAGAGACGATAAGGTGCAGTAATTCACTCCAGCCTCTGGTGACATGACCCAATGTGAGCTTTTCTCAAAGAGAGACAAACATTTAGATAAAACAGCTTGGTGACCAAGAAAGCTTTCCCCTGGAGTCATAATTATAACCATCACACGGTCCTTCATGTGAAACAACGCAGCCTTGTGTAAAGTGGGGCACCTGTCAGTGACACAAGAGCACACATTCCATCTCTTGACGATCACATGAGCTGAGGTTTTTGAACAGAAAACACATGCAGGGTGTTTTACTGCTAAATGAGAGGAGTCCGTGTGCGATGCAAAAGCTTGTAATCTCACAGCAACAACAATAACAACGTGTCAACGTCACAGCTGAAGTTAGAGCAGCACATTTCTGCACAACATATCCTCATGATAATAGAATCATGATAATCAACCAGATAATAAACCATGTTTTTACAAGGTTTAAAGCTATACCAAAACATTATGCCAGAAGCAAGGTACACTGGGAAATACAGCTGGAAAAACAAAGTATGTGGATCTGGAATACAAAGTAGCTCTCCTTTTACTTACTAATGTCCGCTGCCAAAGCCAGTGTCCTTACTGAAACTGGTACGGCTGCCTGTTTGGGTCACGCTCACCCTTTTATTAGGAGACGATAAGGTTCACCATGTCTGTGCTTAAGCAATGTGATATTATGCAAAACACTGCACAGGAACCAGTGCCAGAACATCACACAGACGCATGATGACAGTGCCATCTAGAGAAACGCATCATACTTAACAGTTTTGTATTTAAATATTTGATCATGTTTCCTTCTGCTTTTTAGGAAAGAATGTAGGAGGAAAAAATGATTTCTTTTTTCTTTCAAACAGATGTGTTGAGAATGTATCACGGTAAGTCAGAACTGTGAGGTCTATCTTTGTAAAAACCGCATCAAAACAAGACAAACACAAGATAATGAAGGTCAAGCAAATTGAGGCAATTTGTCCGTTTTGCTGCATAAATGTTTGAATGCCACTGGAGATATGCAAAATCTCCTATTGAGAGCACACAAAGGACTAATTCAAATGGGGGTCAGAACGCAGGCGAAGAGTGGGAGGCATCCAACTGTTATGGCCTGGAAAAGTGCGAAGCAGAAACAAAGTGGGGCCAAGTCTTCCAGTCTATTTAACTGGTGCACAATCAGGATCTGTACAGCAAATTTGATTTAACCATCAACATTGCTGAAACACAACCACAATGTCTAGAAATAAAGACAAAACTTTAAAAAGGTAATGATCCGGATAAAATCCAGTCCTGTCTATAAATGATGTTTGCAGTTAGCGCGTTGGCTTCGAAGGGGCAACAAAGACGAGCCATTCTTCACTGAATGTGAGACTTGTGAGGGTGAAAGCATCCATGAGATAAAACTTTCCAAACACACACTCATTCAGCGCTGCTTGAACTTTAATGCTGTTTTTCCTTTATTTCATCCAGTGGGTGGATATTTTTTGAATGAAACTCTTTATCCTGCTTTATGAGCCCACTGGATGAGAGTGGGCTCTCCAAAGGCAACGACCAAATTATGTATCCCTCTAAACAAGAACGCTCTCGTTGCCTCTGGGAGGAAAACTGCAAGGAGAAAACACTGATAAGCTTTATTCTATTCTGAGCCTTGTGATTTCTGATCTTCGGTTTGGTCACTGATTTTCAGTTTCATGCTCTCAAATTCTTCAAGCTTCTTAGTTCTGAGCAGTCTGTCTCACCGTAACTCATCTGTTCTCTAGTGTGGACAGCTGTGCCCTGGGATCGCCTGCGTGTCTGGAAACAGCTGTGGGGATTCAAAATACCTTAACTGATTCCACATTCTGCCCAAAGGAGAGCCAACCATGTGAGATCATGGTTTTAGGTGTGTCCAATTAGCTGGGCCAACTCGAAGGAGAGCTGTATTACCAGACTAAATGTATGTGCTTCTTAGAGTGTCAGTCAAATACAGTGTTTTTTTGTTGCCTCCAAGATCCTAAAGGTCAGTTTTGGAAACTGTATTCCTGATAAAAGTTCCTGGATTTAAAAGGAATATTTTGGCCACTTTAAAGTATGTTTCTGGGTAAAAGTTAAACATAATAATTATGTTAATCGTTGTAAATATTTTCGAGAAAGACTTTTGCCGACAGGAATTATGCTAAATGATGCTAAAGCTAAAGTGTATTGCTATTATCATAAAACAGTCTCCAAAATGTCAAAGCAAAGCAAAGGTTTTAAAAAAGTTTACAATGCAATCAATTGCTGATTATTTGCAAGTTGCACCAGTTGTGACAAAATGTGGTATTTCAAGGCATTGGGGGTCGAGTCTGGCAGGAATTTCTTAAAGATGCCATTTCATACACATTTCAGGACGTTGTGGTTATTTCTTAAGTATTAACCAGTAATATGAAACATTTTATATCTAAAAAACATCAGGAAACACTGATTAACAGACCTTTCAATCTGTCTGCCTCAAGATTCGTCAGGCTTCGAGCAGCAGCTCGTTCATATTCATTATTTGAATTTGCTGGACTCAGATTGGCTAACAAACTAGCCTATGAGAACAAGGTATATACTGTTTCCTGCCCCGCTGCGCATGGCAACATCAGATGTTCTCTCTTCCTGTTTGCTACGTCTTATGCTACAGCTTTTTATTGAGCAGCATGCTAGGTGTGGTTTCAATTAACATTAACGAGCAAAGGAGTTGTGATGAAACAGATACAGGCCGTTCGGACTCGGGAGAAATCGGGTTTTATTGCCACCTGCGTAGTTTGAGAGATTAAAACTGAAAGAGAAGTTGTTGACCTGTTTTGACACCCACTATGAAGGTAAGAACACCTGTGGAGCAAAAATATTCAACAGAAACCTCAGAAAAAAACATTTTTAATGGAAGGGCCTCTTTAACATTCCTAATTTCTGCAAAAATATCTGTGCATGTTATAGTGCAGGGGTTTGATTAGGATCAATGAATAAACAAAATGACCTCTGGGGACAAACTAAGCAGGACAGGAACAATGAACAGAATCAGACAACAGATGTCAGCAACCGAAGTAACAACAGAGGGTCGGAGAAAAGCTGATAAAACTGAAGACAATATATACTGTGTGAGATAATTACTGAATGAATGTAGCTGAGATGATAACAAATGAGAGACCAGTGGCAAATAAGGCAGAACTGAAGGAAACAACCAGGAAACGAGACAACAATGTAAAAATACTGACTACAAAGGAACTAAAAATTAAACTATCTACCAGAAATATTAAGACATTCCTGCTGGACGTCCCAGAAGTGCCACATGTTGCTGCTGATGGTTTTATTTCTGCTTGTAAAAAGCCATAGATTTCTATAGAAATAATCGTGGGAAGTTCACAGTCATGTAAAATAATATTTGCATGAAAAAAATTTGGGAGGTTGGAGCTGTTATATGATGGCAGCGCTCCTCTGTCGTGTTAGTTAGACTCGCCTTTAGCGTATCAGTCCTTTTTGGACATAAACTCTGTTTTTTCTAAACTGAGACCATTCAAAGGACTATCTAAAATATTAGTAACTTTTACACTGAAACTGTATTTAAAATAACCAAAACAACCCTTCAAATAATCATTTTATGAACTTGCCAGTAAGTTCATTGATTATAACAAGGTCAGTATTTGGGTAAAAAAAATGAGGTAAGACATTAGTTTTGCAGGGAGGTCACAAAAAAATTTTTTTTATTAGTGCATTTTGGAAAAATGTGGAAGTAGCAGGTTTCGTCACCCCCAAATAAAAGAAGCCAGAATTAAGACAGAAAACACATGTTCCCCACCACCACCACACATACACACCCCAGCAAAGTCTGAGAGAGTGGTTTCTTTCAAATCCAGCTAAAACCACAAGACAATTTAGTTGTCTCATACTCGCTGTTCTGCCAAGAAGCGTGCCTATAATCTCAGATTACGCAAAATGTTTGAAATAGGAGCACGAGTCACAGCAGGAGGGTGATTTTTAAATCATCTATAACTAATATTCCTGAGTGCTTTTTTCACAAAATGGGAAATGACGGTTATAAAGACTGGAAACTTTGCAAAGATGTCATGAACTGCTTTTTTTTTTTTCTCAAAGTCTCACCTCAAATTTAAAAATCTCCAAATCTCAACAGATTGCCTGTAAATGCCAAAAGAGACCAGAAAAAAAACAAACTTGGAAACTCACTCTTCACTTTTAATGATTCCAACCGCTGGAATACAAGCAGCTGACATCATTTCAGACTCCACGAAGCAAATGCTGATGGGAATTTCCATCAAGTCACATTTACTCTGAGCACATTTTCTCCTTGGAGTAAAGTTTCTTTGACTGGTGGACAGTTTGTTTACATGATAGGGTTTCAGTTTTAACCCCAAGTGAATGCACGACTTCCGCAACAATCGCGAAGCTCATCACGGTGACAGAGAAGGCTGGATGTTTACCCTGCAAGAATAGTTCCCATGACCCCCTGCATATGGCTGAGGACATTTCTCAGTAAAACTCTGTACAGCAGGAAATGAGGAGAGTTCAGAGGTTGAAGCGTCTGCAACAACCGTGACTCTGCTGAGATCTAATAAGCAAAAGGAATGTTAGTTAAAAGTTGTGGGTGCATTAATGAGGCAAAAGTTGCCTTATGCTCTCATGTGTCAAACAGCTGAGAAAACAGCTGGTTTTGTGATGCCAGCTGTTATCAGCTGCAAAGAAGGTTCCAATTAAATTTATACACAATTAAGAGGAGGAAAAATAAACATTTCCTGTAAAATAACATGAACATAAACACGTTTAAACAGATCTTTCACTGAAAAAAGCTGGTTCTCCTAATTCTAATCTTGTGATACTTCACTGACATGTAAAGCAGTTATTATAGCAGCTTTTCTAAATGACTGGTTTGCTGTGGACTTACCTCAAAGCAGCGCTTCGCTGATGGGACTGGGATCCACGATCATCCATGACTAAATTCATTGGCTTAACAAAATCCCTCGGACTAGTCAAACACAAACAGAAATTAGAATTCATTGTGTGTGTTTTTTTGTGTGAGTAAGTTTTCACACTACTTGTCACAATAATTTTAAAGTCACTGCCTGCAAGCGACGCAAATAAAAGGCAAAAATCCAAAAGTGGGCGAATCCCACGTGAGGTCACCAGGCTTAACTATTTTGTTTTTGTTGGTTTTTGTTATAAAAATGACATTGTGCTATCTTACCATGAATCCAGATGGTTTCCGAAACAGCTGTCAATTTCCATCTGTCTTAAGAAAAAAGAAAAGACAAAACATTGCTACAAAAAGTTTGGACACATAATAATGTCGGTTTGATAGGGAACCAATCCAGTGTACTTTATCCTGCTCTGTCCTCCCCTTTCAGCCTCTAACAATCAGAAATGCATTATTTCTTTCCTGACACTGTCAACACAACTGTGCCAACTTCAACATCACAGACGCTGCATCGCAACGTAAAGCTGTAAAAGTTGGGCGGGTCTTACCGTCTGAATCCTCAAAGGACTCTTTTTTATTTGTTTCTATCCGTGTTTATATGTTAAAATAATAAATGTACCTACTTAGTATAACCTTTAGATGTCAGACAAGGAATTTCATTCATCAAAAGTGAAATAAAAGTTGTAAAACCCGACACGATTCGCTGTTCAAATGCTTTTCTTCTGGTTTTGTTTGTGCACAGCGACATCTTGTGGCAGAACATGAAAATATACAAACCAAAACAAAGAGGCGTATTCAGAAAGGGACACTCCTTAATATTTATTAATTTTCATTCGTTTCTGAACAAATTGTTGAATACATGATGCAGTAGTAAATAAAGTACAGAATCTTTAGAGAAGAACATCCTCCATGTTTTTTTTAATGGTTCAATGCTCAAACACACCTGATTCACTACTTGTTCATTCTACAGAAGCCTGTCAATCATCCCTTGATTCCAATCAGATTGAAAACACAAAGAATGGAGCCCTGGAGGATAAAAGTTTGCAATTTACGTGTGAAGACAAGCAAAGAGTCCAAGATAATAAAGTAAAAAATAATATATAACGAATAGTGACTTTAGTGTGTTTACACTCACAACAAAATTACATGTGTTTGAGGTGTTACTGAGTCAAATTTAAACAAATATAAAAAAAATTTCTAAAAATTAAAAAAAAAACAGAAAAAGCAATAAAGACTTTAAATATTTTAACATTTTAAAACCTTTATTAAACTCTAATGCTGCATAGTTTTAGCACCTTTCAGCGCTTGTGTTAGTGTGTTTCTCACTTCTTTCACATAAAAACACTATCCAATTATAAATATTCACAGTCACTAAATATGTATTCCTCATTTCTTCATGTGGTTCTTTATTTGTGCTTCTTAAAACAATATTTATCACTGAAACAACATGTTGTAAGAACGGTTCAATTAGAAAAAAAAAATCTCCTTCTGGCATTAATCCACATATCAAAACAAGTCATACATGACCTAAACTAAAGTATGTCAGCACCTTATTTTTGCATTCTTATCTGATTACTCTGTATATTATTCCCAATATGTTGATGATAATAAGCCTTTCTAAAGAGGTTACGTAAGACTTTTTAGCAGAAAACTTTCCCAATTACCCTCAAGAGAATTAGAGTGATCAGAGCTTTATTCTGGGGCTCTGAGTTATTGGTCACGATAAGTAATTCTGTTTGTGCAATATTGCTTAAGGTTTTCAACAGCGCATTCTCTTTCAAAATGTTTCATGATAAAGAAGTGACTTCCCTGAAGAAAAAAGCCATTCTATCAAATGCTTAAAACTCCCTAAACGTACATGTGAGGGGTGTAATTAGTTTCACCCAGGTGGTGCAGTGCTGGAAATGTTTGCATCCGCACAGTAGAACATCTCTACACCATGTGAGCAGTCTTCAGGGTACATTATGGTCATGGTTAGACCAGTGATCATAATGAACAAACCAGTTATTATCAACAAGGTGGGGATCAGGTTTTCGCCTTGGAGCCAGCGGCCAGGGGAGAGCTTGAGGAAGCATGCAGATGGGATGATGAAGATAAGAGGGATGGCACTCAGAGCCCCCTGGGGGAAATAAGAAATTCCACTTTTTGAGCATAAAGCTACATAATCATATATATACTGTCTGAGTGACGGGATTCAACTTACATTTAGCTCCAAAACGACTCCCAGGCAGTCGTAGGCCAGCGATATCGCCGTGCAGACTGCAACTATGAGCGTGGTCACAGCTACATGTTCAACTTTTGAAAGCTCCCGACTGCACAAAGTATTGCACACCACCTGAGGAAGAAATAAGAAAATAAGTCTATGTGCATTTAAATGTTTTCCATGACAGGACCTTAATCTGTATCTCTTTCACCAACTTGCACCAAAACATGTCAACTTGCAGCTGTTAAATTCTTAGGTTGGCCCATCCAAAGGTTTTATTTACCTCTCGTGTAACAAAACACTCGAGTGGAAACGTGGTTATTATGCTGAAGCCAAAACAGAAGCGCGCAAATGTTGCCAGGTCGTCGTTCCTGCAGTAGTTCTCGAATATGTCTCCTGAGAAGTAAAAGAAACTAAACAATAAATGTCTGTTAAATAAAAAGACACAAGTGAGTGGGTTTCGCAGGGATACCTTGTGTGTAGCCTGTGAACGTCATGTAGCCTGCAACAGCGAACGCAGCGCTGATTATAAGAGATGAGCCCACAGAGATGTGGGTGACCCGGGACCAGTTGGTTAATGTGGGCCTCTCCAGAGAGTTATAGATTAAAAAGCTGTTGTGGTGGCATATAAATGCTGAAAAGATACACAAGATCTCAGTTAATAGAAATATCCCAAATACAGTTCATGCACTGTGTATTTTACTTTTTGGATTAGCATAAAATGAGCAGATCTATCGCCATGAAACTCAGCATAAAAAAAAAAACTCACCAAAAGACATGACACCAACAGCCTGAATGGCGTTCCACTTTGCAAATGACCACGCATTCTCTGTTGGGACGCTACATACAGTAATCAACCACAAAGAAGAACATTAATTCATGTTTAAGTGAAGGAAAACAATCGTGTTTTTATCAAAGTACAGAATATTTGCTCATACATTTGGGGTCCAAGGGTTGCTGCTCTGATGATTGAGATGACGAGGATGGTGAACGTCAGCACCATTGACAGGAAGGACACCTGGTGACACACGAGGTTTGGTTTCTAGTCAGCATTTTAGAAACGATAGCAAGCTGCATTTGCAAGGACTTTTTCTTCTTACCTTCCCAAGTCTCTCTATGTTTCGATACAGCGAGAGAGGAAGTGTGAACAGAAAGGTGGACAGTAAGATGACGAAGTGACGCTCTGCAAGAATGTGATCCGGACCAACTGCAGAGAACGTCCAGCAGCAGTTATTTAATGAATCACTGAATTAATAGGATTACATTTAAACTGAGTAACTCACCTCCTGGTATTCTCTGAAACACTTTTGTCAGTGTGTCTCCTGTTGTGATGTTGTAGCTGATCATAGCTATAAAAAAAAAAAAAAACATTTTTAATGACATTTATCCTGCAGTGATATTTCCTCTGCAGCGCTGCTTTCGATGAGCAGAATGAACAAATCTCAAACCACAGACAAAACTAGACAGATGTTCTTTTAACTTACCAATGAAAGGATAAAGGAACTGCAGAGCAGATAAAATCAGAAATGCAGGAAAACCAAATGTACTTCGTACCAGCGACTGATAACTGTTAGACCCTGAAAGGTTTCCTCCTCTAATCAGTAAAACAATCGAGTAGTCTGTTAGGAAACAAACATACGATGATGAAACAGCAAATAATCCATTTCTTTTCTCTTTTAAAGACAAATAAAATGACATATTTACGACACCAACCTGTGACGAATGCGACAGCGACCAGTAGAAGAAGTCCAAACGGGAGTCCAGCTTGGTTAAGTGCGTACGGTAAACCTGGTTTAGGGAAAGTACTGCTGCAGTTTCAACTTGTTGAGCAACACACAACCTCAAAGATATCCGTAACCCTCGAGCATTTGTTCAAAATGTGTCAACAAATCAGATAAAGGGATATTTTCTGTTTTATGTCCCACAAATTCTTAAAAAACAGTAAGAAAACAAATTGTTACAGACATAAAAAGTTGAGTTTTGGGTAGAAATGAGTTGTCAGACAAATATTTCAAGGATGAATTATTTTTGTAAAAAATGATATTTCTGGATCAAATTGGGTTAAATGAAGCAGAGGGGTGCAAGCGCCAGTCATATGATGCTGCTGCAGGGCTTGAATAAAAGCTTTTTGTTGCTGTAAAATCATAACATATTTCTTGGAATGAAAAGTTTATATAATATTGAGTACTCATTCACCAGCTACGGTACATAAAAGATGTTGAAGGGCTTCAGTACTTACCTATAATTCCAGATCCTATGATTGAGTTGATAAAATTAAAACATGCAGATATGGAGCTTTTGGACTCTCGGACATCTTTTACAGGATGAATTAATGCTGCTCCTTCTTCGATGACCTGCTGGGAAAAGAGAAACAAAGCAAGAGAAGTTCAACTCCTTCAGTTTGTTGTTGATTCTAAAGCAACAGCAGAATCACTCCTACCTGTTGAGCCATGGTGATCCACTGCCGGTCTGATTCTTTGTCCCTTCAATATTCTGAGGTTAGACTGTCACACATCTGACCTGGGTCTAAAATTAGACAAAGTGTGAGAGAGCGTCTGTCAGTTTCAGTCCTATCACTGAAAAAAATACGCCTCAACAGTGACCCACTTTGGTCAAAACGGACAAAACACCCCACAGGCTGCAGGAGAGGATCCGTTTCTGGTCTTGAAATGAAGCCAAGGGTTCCACACCACATTTATATATTCTGCCAAAGCGGGAGACAAACGTTTGACACATGATTCCAAATGTATGTTGTGCTTTCTGATGGAAAATTTGGAGGGATTTGAAAGGATTTATCAGGAGGATTATGAGCCGACTACTAAAAGCCCCTTTTGTTCGGAGATGGAAAAAGTGACGGAGAAGAAATGGAAATTTAACGCATGTGTTTTTCCCTTTGACCCCCCTCACACTGATCTTTTGTCAGTCTCAGTGAAAGGTTATCATTATGTTATATTTTCATATGTAAAATCCATATTATTAAAGTCATAATAATAAAAGCAAATTGTCTATTATCAATTTTATCAACTTATTTCAGCATTAATGTTACTTTTATCATGTCAGTCACTTCAAACGTTTTGAAATTATTTATTTCAGACTGTGATGATTTTTATTTCGATGTAGTTATTTTGTATTCAAACTATAATTTATTTTTTGTATCAATATAGTTTGTTATTTTGCATTATATCATGTGCATAGCATACCATTCACAATTAATCAAGTATTTATTGGATTTATAGCTAATATAAAGTCATGTGCATAAGTTTTAGGCAGTATAAAATATCTAAAAGAAGTTAATATTTGTTGTGAGCACCTGTAACTTTAAAACAGCATCAATTCTTCACGTGCAGCCAGTTTGTGAAGGAACTCAGTCACTACTTTGAAAAGTATCTACAAATCTTTTGTCTCTTTATGTTCTTCTCAATATAATTCATGGTGTTGAGGTCAGGTCTGCATGAAGAATAAATCTCGATTGTTTCACTCTACAGATTTTCGTTAACTAACAAAATCTCGCTAAAAGCAAAACTACAGCAATATCTACATTTTTGTCTCATCAGAACAGTTGGACCCCAGCAACTAGTTTGAGCACTGGTTTGAAAGAAACTGATAAAAACGGATTTATAAACTATCCACTCTATCCGTTTAACTTCTTTCATTTGCTTGAAAAGCAGTTTCGACACTTTTTACGTTACTGTCTCGCTCCAGCAGGGGGCGTCGTGTTTATGGTGTGCGCGAAATCATCCATTTCAACTTTACAAAATTAAAAATAAAATAAAATAAAGACTATCTTAGCTTGAATTGGTGATTAAATAAATGAATAAACTTGTGCAAACGGTTGGAGTACGCACTAACCACTCAGATTTAGATTAAAATAGGCTACACTCCACAGATGTGGTTTCAGTTTTCACTCTGGGATTCTGGAGCACAACCTCTCCTTCCTGATAGTAACGCCTGGTGAGTCCATCACGGTAATAATCTAAGGAGCGTCTCTGGAACATCTGCCATCACTTGGTACCCAGGAAACTACCGGAAGCGCAGCAGAAGAGTTCTTCTACCGCTCAAGAAGGGCGGACGCAATCAGACTGTCTCTGTTTTCTCTTTGGAAACTGCAGAAATGAGCAGCTCGTCTCAGAAAGCAGCTTCAACTAACTTGGACGGATTTTAAACATCAAGTATTTGTTATTATTATAAGTATAATTACTTTATTATCATTTACAACATTTTATACACCTTTAATCGGTTCCTAAAGTGAAACGTTCACCTGTTGGGGATGGATTACTAATGGTGAGTAAATGACTGTTAAAATCGAGGAAAAGTATTTTTTTCTGCATGTCCCCTATCTATCTATCTATCTATCTATCTATCTATCTATCTATCTATCTATCTATCTATCTATCTATCTATCTATCTATCTATCTATCTATCTATCTATCTATCTATCTATCTTATTGTCTTTTAAGTGGAAAATGTGATTGATTTATTTTGCATATTTTAACTTAATGCTAAATTGCTAACAGTATTTTTCAGTACAGTATAGAAGATAATGGTCATGGCAGCAATTATTAGCCCACACTCCATCTGAGATGACTTCCTGCTTGCCTGACTGTCAACATTATTATTAGATTGCAGCTAATTAGAGATTGTTGTCCTGTCTTTGTTACATCCAGAATGAACAAATAGTGTAGCCTAGCAGCCAGTTCATAAAAACACAAACTGATTCCAGAGAACTACTTGTGAGCAATCTCTCATCTTTTCATCAGCTGGTTTGCCAACGCCCTGCATGAGCAGGACGGAGTCCTGATTCTGTGGTCGGTATGAGGTAGCTGCATGTATGAGTTGTGAGCACTTAAAGGGTTTGAGTGCCTTGGTCCCACAGGAGTCTGCAAACATTTAACTGTTATCACATTCTATTCAAATATGCTTGAATTCAAACTTTTATCTCAAACAGAAACAACATTTATTCTTTAGAGGGATCATTCTAATTTGTTCCTATTTTTATTCTTATATATTAGAAGATTGGTTAGAGCTGCTGTAATGCTAAGCACCATCCTCACTTCTGTTGCTCACAAGATACAATTCAATGTAGTTTAAAGCTTTTATTTTGGGGAAAAGTTGATCTTAATGTGAGCCCCAAATGTCATTTTCATTCACAGTTTTATCTCTTTTTTATAGCCTTTGCTTATGTACAGTACTTTCCGTATATGATTCACAGATAGATGTTGAAAAAACAAGACTTTCTCAGAACAAAAGGAAAGTAAAAACTAATGTCTGGTTACACTGATTTAGGTTTTAGGATTATTCAGTTTCATCTTGACGGACAGCTTGATGCAAAAATACAAATACACCGTCTGAGTCCTCTAAAATATCCAAGTCATGGAGTAAGTCTACTTGTTTTCTTCAAAAGAAGAAGCAATTAGGCAACAATCTATCATACGTTAGCGTTCTGAGGTCAAAGAAAACAAAGTTTAAAGTGACGAATGCACATTAAATATTAACGTAAAGCTTCTGTTTCTATTTGACCCTGTGGCCTATGCAGCTAGCGTCAGTTAGCGCTTAAAGCACATCATCAGGCACAGTTAAAAGTGTGCTGCATAACAAATGTCAAAGCAATTTTGATGGTGTTCTGTTCCAACCTAAGTTGGTGGGAGCAGATATGTTGTTGTCAGGTTGTTCAGGACGAGGTCATGATGCAGACAGGTTGTAGATAATTTGAAGTGGACCTATTTGAAGCTTCAAAGTGGGACTTTATTATCTGAAGTTAAGTGTAAAGAGTTGGAGACACCGGCTGAATGTTTCAGACCTCTTTAGATGCTGCAAACCATAAGTTGGCCTTTTTTGGGTGATTATCAAATCAAATTTAAGGTTTAATGTCCACATTTTGTTTTCAGACTTTGGATTTATGTCATAAGCGGTTTTCTTAGTTATTTGTTTCATTTGTCACAGTTTTTCATAGACAGGGTAATTTATGTTAAGTTTTTTCTTTTTTCCCTGTGTCACATAATGTGGACCAGGTTACAAGGGGTACAGAGTTCCCCAGATCTTCCTTTATATCAGTTACCTCTTCAAGCTCATCTTGGGGGACTTCATGACATTCCCAAGTCAGCAGTGAGATGTCATTTCTCCAGTTAGTTTTTCCCCAAGGTCTCCTGCTCAGTAGACAGCCTTACTAGAACCTGAACATGCACCTTTTGATGTCCTTACTCTGAGCTCTTCTTCTAAATAAATGAACACCTATATCTCTGAGACTGACTTCAGCCAGATGGTGATGGACTTTGTGATTTCACTGTTTTGATTAATGGCTGCGTCTCTTGACCACAGGTCAGTGTTGGAACGTTGACAGCTTTAAAATTTGTCTCAGCCTTCTATTCATCATGATAGACCAGTACGCCGTCCATGTCTCTGGCTTTTGAAGTCCCATAACAAGACAAAGGAATCTCTCATACAGAGGTGTCAAAAGTAGGAGTCGAAAGTAAAAATCCAGTCCAGCAGCTGTTCCAACCATCACTAAACCAGCTGAATTCAATTAGCACAGCTTCTTTACCAGGTAGATGAGCTAGTTGGTGAAAACACCTGATCTAGATATACAGGCAGATCATAAAACATGGCAGGATTTTTACTTTCAACTCCTACTTTTGACACCTCTGCTCTCATATGGTGCAACTTCCAGCACTCAAACCCAGGATTTGAAGAGGGTTAGGTACTCTGAACTGGGAACAGGTGCATGCTACAACTCCCTTAACTGAAAGTGAAGATAAATCACCTTTTAATCCATCATTTCAAAAGTTGGTTGATAAAAGGACATGGAGTATACGTGAGCCACCCAGGTTGCTCTCTCTCGTACAGATTTTTGGAGGTTGCTCCCAGAACCTATGCTGTAGTTTAATCCTATAACCACTGAAGTAGCAGAATTGCAACAGCCACTACCAATTTACATTAATGCATATCTTTAATTTTAAAACAAGATTTATGTGAAGTCACACATTAAACATTAGAGTAAAAAGAAAATAAAAAGTTGAATCAGGGACAGTCAGTTTAGCTGGTATCTCTCAACTTCCCACATTAGCTCAGGCTCTTACCCAAACAGATGTTCCACATACCTAAAGCCAGTTTCATCAGCTGGGGGTCTAACTTACAAAGCTTCTGCTTGAGACTTTGGCCTGCTCTCTCATGGCGCATCTTGCAGAATTTGTGTTTACAAGAGCACAAAGGACTGATCCCCAGATACCTGTAGATGACCCTCTCTCCATGCTCCAGGCCTTATACTTACTCCAGATGAGGTATCTTTGTTCCTGGGACTTTTAGTGAGGGTTAGTGAAACACATTAAGTCTGACTTCTTCCTCTAAACCAATTTACCATAAGAGACTGTTATATAGGCAAAATACCCTAAACATCATCACTTCTAGGATTCTTGGGACACTCAAACCCCTTAATCACAGTAAAGAACCAGTTCACTACCTTATTATGTAAAATAAAACTCCTTGGATTTAAGGGAGGGGGATTATTGTGCAATACCTCTATTTTTATGATGCTTCACAACTTTTTCTCCAATTTTGACTGTATAACTGCACTTTTAAGTCACAAATCCTGCATCATGCACTCTCAGACACATTAAAACCAGATGCTACACTTCTACCTTTTTAAGCCTGATGTAGCATATATTGATAAAGATAAGTGAAAAGTCAATATTTTGTAATAAAAGCTGAATGCAAATGGATTCAACTTTGTTTTTCATCTTTTTTTTCCGGAGGCTCAGAAACAAAATATTACTTAACTGTGTTGAGAATTCTAAAATAGTGTTGGTTTTTTAAGCAAGGTGTCTAATATCAAAACTTGTTTTCACTTCAGATAAAACAACAATCAAGACCAAATGATGTTACCAAAAACTAAGCAGTTGAAGTAGAAATATTGTTCATTTTTAAACAAATGATGACATAAACCAATGTCACATTTAAATTATTTTTATTGAATTTATTTCTGATTCACCCAAAGTGTAAGACTAAGCAGCATGAGGATATCAAAATCTATATTAGCCATAAAGCTCCATACGTGAAGTGCTGAAGTGTATAATATCTCTAATATTATACACAGATTGTAAAAATGTTAGCTACAAAAGAAAGATAAAAAAAAGGAAAAAATGGCTGATATTTGAATTGGTGTGACTACTTTTGGTAAATGATCAGTTTTAGTTTATAAAGCATAATTTTCTCATTAAGAAGCTGTTGTCTTGTGTATGTGTCTTGACCGTACACCACAAGCTCTGGAAATCCATGCTTCCATAGTACCTTCAATATTAAGCCAGGGAAAGTAATTATTTTAACAGCCTGAATGCTGCATGTGCAGATATTTGCAGTCAAACAGTCAGTCATCTATACATGTTCAAGGTGTATAGGTTCTATATATATATATAGGTTCCTGTTCAAGGTCAAAGGGAGCTGGTGTCCATCACCAGCAGTCATTGGGCAAGAGGCGGGGTTACACTTGGACAGGTAGCCTGTTAATCGCAGGGTGCGACCAAACCTTTAAAGCAATACAAAATAACTTTTAAAACTTTAAGCTACAGTTTTGAAACTTATCTAAGTGGATACTCACCAAAAACAGGTTCAGCTTCATAAAAGCCCTCTGGGTCCTTGGCGGCCATTGTTTGGTCCTTCTCCTCTGGGTGTGTCCAAACATTTGCCTGTTGCTTTGACAATGCAAAGAAAGTAAAAATAACATCATATTTAGTGTTCCTGTCCTGGGAGAATTTCTTTGATAGGTAAAATGTATTTATAAAAAAATATAGAAACAAAAATAAACAATAAATCTGTTTATTGAAGTCAGGACTGTGGTAGCAAATCTCATCAGGTAGCATATTTCAACAGAACACCGGTTCCAGCAACGGCCATCTGAGACTAGGCTGCAGAAAAGTTATTTAGTACTGCTTTAAAGCAAAAATGTTACATTCCGTATTTGACTAGCTTATACAATTCTACCTCTGTCTATCTTTGTTTGTGCATTGAGATGTGCTAAAAATGTGCCTTGTACCTACATCCTCAGTCCTAGCTTGAGTTACATAATAAAAGTACAAACTAATCATAAAGGCAGTTGATGGATCAACGTGCTAGATTTTTTTAGATGTCATGATCATTTTGTAGCATATTGCATGGATCAGATGAGACTGAAATTCTAGAAGGGTGGAATCTGCAGTACAATATGTAGTGCATTCATATTTAATACTGCATAGGTCTTCCTAACACATCTGACCAGTCAGGTCCATTTATAGGATGGATCTTTTCCTCTGTCTGCTCTGTTTCAGGCGCCGACAGGAGGTGAAAAAAAGCTCATTCCGTTTTGAATGATGGTAGAGAGAGGCAAGATTCTCACCTGGAATTGATCAATGTCATGTCAAATTTTAATTTTATCTCCAGATGAGGAGATAATTAGATCTAAATTTACCACAGCTAGAAGGAATTTATGTGAATGGCTGCCATTTCCAGGCTTGTTATAGCTTAATTGAAATGGTGACCTCTGAACAAGGAGCAGAAACAACCTTTGTCACTTTTAAAGCAGTTTCTGTTCAATCAGTATAAACATATCGAAAGAATTACCAACTGCTCTGTTTTGATCCATCAGGCTTTTCTTGTGTTGGAGGCCGATTGTTCTCGCTGAAGGTGCAGGATGAAAAGATGGCAGACCTCTTTGCACCAGATCCAGACAGCTTCCGTCCCTTTACACAGGAGTCCCTCAAGGCCATTGAGGAGCGGATTGCTAAAAAAGATGCCAAAAAGAAACCCAAAGGAGAAAAGAAGAAACAGAAGAAGAATCAACCCCGACCCAGTCGTGATCTTGAAGCGGGCAAGACGCTACCGCTTCTGTATGACATCCCTGCAGGCCTGATGTCTACACCTCTGGAGGACCTGGATCCCTTCTATCAAAATCAGAAAGTAGATCCATTTATTCTCTATTGTAAAAGTTAAGTCTGCCAAATAATCTTGCATGAATACCATCTCTTTTTCTCTCAGACTTTTGTTGTAGTAAACAAGGGAAAGTACATTTTTCGCTTCAATGCTTCGTCTGCCTTGTACATCCTGAGTCCCTTCAACCCCATCAGAAGAGCATCAATCCAGATCCTGGTACACTCATATCCTTTCAACAAAAGACCCATTTCTGCATATGATGTAATGGCACAATTCCAAAGTGGCAGTGAGATTTTAGAGGTTACATTGTGATTATGTTTGTAATAACTACAACTTTTACAGTTCACTTGCATTTGTACTAGCTACTATTTAAAGAGACCCTTCCATTAAAAACAGTTTTTCTGAGGTTTCTGTTTAATATTTTAGCTCCACAGGTGTTCTTACCTTCATAGTGGGTGTGAAAACAGGTCAATAACTTCTCTTTCAGTTTTAATCTCTCAAACTACGCAGGTGGCAATAACACCCGATTTCCCCCGAGTTCGAACGACCTGAATCTGTTTCGTCACAACTCCTTTGTTTGTTAGTTTTCGGCAGCTCCCACAGTTGAAACCACGTCTAGCATGCTGCTGGCTAAAATGCTGAAGCATAACGTAGCAAAAAAGACCCGATGTCTGATGTTGCCATGCACAGCGGGGCAGGAAACAGTATTCTTTGCTCTTATTGGCTAGTTTGTTAGCCAATCAGAATCCAGCAAATTCGAACAATGAATATGAACGAGCTGGTAACGAAGCTTGACGAAGCAGCCTGACGGAAGGAGCCGGAACCACCTGAATTTTAACGCAGACAGATTAAAAGGTCTGTTAATACGTGTTTCCTGACGTTTTTTGGATATAAAATGTTTCATATTACTGGTTAATACTTAAGAAATAACCACAAAGTCCTGAAATGTGTATGAAATGGCCTCTTTAAAAGACCTCCTTATTTTTCCATTCGGACAAAGGAAGCTGCTCAAATGAGAAACAAAACATCTTCAAAAATGAACCTACAAGGATTACAACATGCTAGATGGCTGGGATGATCTACCTTCATGGATAACAGCTGGAGAAGAGTTATGTTCTAGTATGCAGGAGAGCATTGTATTGAAACCACTGGGTCTAGTGTTTTGTTTCCCTTTTTTTCTTCTGAGCGTTTGCTTGTTCGTCCAGATCTCATTTCAATTAGTCTGATTCTGAGGAAATGGCCTTTTAACTCCTGCCTTGCTTCCTGCTTCCATGGCATCAGTTTCTTTAATTTTCCTGATGTTTAGCTGCTCATAGTAGCTCATAGGTAATAAAGATTTAAAGGGTCAGAGCTTTAAAATGTGGCCTTTTCAGAGATATAATACTTATTCATTTTAAAGGTCCTCTATCATGAAAAATCCACTTTTTGGAGCTTTTAACCATGTTGTGATGCTATTTCTTTATTTAAAAGACCTCCAGAGTGGTTTTTGGCTTAATTCGTGCATTCCCGAGTAATCCTCATGAAACCTGCGCTCTGAGCAGCTGCTTTACTCTCTCATGTAAAACGGCTGAATTGAGCCCCTTTACGTCACGGTGTCGTATCAAGAAGTTCCTGACCGATCCCTGCTGCCCCTGTAGTAGGTACGAGGCGAGCTGCGAGAGTCCGAAACAATTTGTCAGGAGCTCATCACGGCAGATGTCTAACCTGCAGCCCAGAGTTCCCACACTTCAACCACTTGCTGCTTTTTATTAGCATGAGCTGCTAATAAAGACTTATCAACTCGACCCTGCTAATCACATATCAGTATGAATCCAGCTTTACAGCTGAGCTCCACGTCACCGCTGCCCGTCCCACCACCAGATAAAAGACACAGTCAGTCACCCTCATCTCACGGAGCTCCTGTTAGCCTCCGTGCTGCAGTTTAACCGCCTTATCCAGCCTCAGACCTCAAGCCTGTCCCGGTCGATCTCTCTCTCTCTCTCTCTGTCTGCCTCGTTCTTGGCTGCTGGTCTCGCAGTCAGCGACCACGGTCGCTGCCTCCAGAAACCCGCTCCTCGCCTACGACCTGTCTCACTTCACCCGTCCGATCCCAGTCTTGGTGTCATCTCCCGGGTCGGATCGCATCCAGTCGCGAGTGGACCGTCCTTCCCTCCAGACGCTCCTCACCATCGAGCGTCCTCTGACAAATTAGCACCTCCATTTCATTGTATTTCTTTCTAAAAATTTCTCGTCGAAAATGCGCATTTGGCTGCGAGAGTTACAGAAGTTTATTTAGTGTTTCTAAACAGACCAATCGCACTCACAGTTGGGAGGCGGGGTTTTAGGTAAACCGAGCGTTTTTACTTCCTGGTCACAGAATAACTCGAGAATATAAGTTATATTTCAGGACAAATGAAGTGAATATAACTCAAACAGTAAGGTTTTATCATATATGTGCCGATCCCAGACGTTGAAAACTGTAAAATAGCATGATACAGTCCCTTTAACTCTAAATAAAGAAAAGAAAATGTCAACTACAATAATGTAAGTGCTGAAAGTGTTTATTTCAGAAAGGCTTTTTACACAATAAAAACCATCTGCCTCCTTGACAACTGCCTGTAAATGGTTCAGCAAGTTGATCATGTGCACCATCATCATGAACTGTGGGTTCATGACTCTACATAATTCACCTGATTGGGCAAAGAATGTTGAGTACGTTTTCCATTTATACACCAATATGCTTGATTACATGTGTACCGTCAATGCTGTGTCAATTAAAATGTGTATTTTTCTAACAGGTACGCATTTACTGCGATCTACACGGCTGAGTTTCTGGTGAAGCTTTTAGCCAGAGGGTTCTGTGTAGGAAAGTTTACATTTCTTCGAGATCCCTGGAACTGGCTAGACTTCTTTGTCATTGTCCTGGCGTGAGTATGACATTTTAGGAAATTAGTTATGCTAGAGCAAAAATTTATTTTTAAAGAGATTTATGCATTTAATTCCTCATTAAAAACCCTTCAATTTTTTTCTGCCATTTTTGTAGCTCATATTGTTGAACCAGTAATACTTAGATTTGTGTTTATTAGCGTTTATAGCTAAATTAATGTCTTCAGAACCAAGCCAGTTTTTTAAAACATACTTGTTATAGTGTTTGTTCAGTTTATGGGATTTTATTGATGCAATTTAATTTGTCTTATCTTGCTGTTATGGTGCCTTGTTGTCTTTTCAGACTATAAAGTATTTTAACACACTTTATTGCTATTTGTTAATCTAGTGTAATCAATTTGTGATAATATATGAAAAAAAGCTAATTAGTTTTTGTTATTTGTTTGTTATTGCAGGTATGTCACTGAGTTTTCCACAGAAATTGGCAATTTGTCGGCTCTTCGAACATTCAGGGTGCTAAGAGCATTCAAAGCAATCTCAGTTATCCCAGGTAACCACTACATGCATGCTACCTCATCAGCTTCTCTACAACTCTGTCTATCCAAATATTACACACAAGAACTAAACTTTCACAGACATAAACACAATTAGGAGAATCAAAAATGTTTTTCACCTTTTTAATCAACACATTGTTTTCATTTATCTGTATTATTTAAAATATATTTTTTTCTTGCAAGGGATTCTTATTGCTTTAGATTTTGTTTACTCTTTTTTTATGTGATAACTTAATGTGCTGTAAATTTCCCATCACTGTTCCAAGCACATTGTATAAAAATAGACTAATTCTATGGTGGGTCATGTGGTGGTCAGCAGTCAGTTTGACATTTTAACTCAATTAGTCCAGAAATAAAAGTAAGATATTGATTCAGTTACCTGCATAATGAAGTGGACAGAAGGAAGTTTAAACAGAAACTACAGAAAAGTTCACATAATAATATAATCATGTTTATAATTAGGACAGAAACATGAAAAACTAACAGTGATTCTGGCAAATTAACTTCTTTCTAGCAAAAAACGAGATTATTCTTGATAATAGAAATAAAATGCAAATAATAAGTGTTGTTAAATTTGCAACTGAATGCAAATCACAATGAGAAATACATGATAAATAACAGCTGAAATCTTTACAAATAAAATACCAGTCAAAAGTTTGGACACACTTTCTCATACAACTGAATGAGAAAGAGTGTCCAAACTTTTGACTGGTTGTTTAGATTTAGTTTATTATGGAGAGACATTATCAGCTGGTATTTTTAGGTAGCGATGTTAAGAATTGATTTTTCAAAATAGTTCAAATTAATTGTATTTAAATAGTTTTAATTAGCATGTTTTTAATAGTAACTTCTAACTTTTCAAACACAAATAAATAGTATTAATAACTGTTTGTGTTTTTTAATGGATGAATCAACAAAAATGGAAGCAAACAATTGTGGAAAAAAGTTTAAAATGATAACAAACAACAACACCGTATTGATAAACAACAATGATTAAAAGTTTTCTAAAAAATACATTTTAGCTCAGTGTATCTAAAATTTACAGAGTATACGCTAATCTTGGTTTTGCCAATTTCAATAACAGTGGTGGTCATCTTAAATACACCTGATGTTAAACGGTAATCAGTTGTAAATGTTTATGCAATGATTAATTTCTTGATATTTGTCCAGCGGTTTCAGAGGGATTTTGCTACTCAGTGTGCACGTGCACATAAACACACATATGGATAAAAATATTATAACCTGCTTTAACCCCCATGGGCAAAAACTAACACGAAACTGTGAATTTGAGTACTTATTGAAAGATAAGAAGTTCAACTTTAGTTCGAATTAAATTCAAGTCAAGACATTTAACAAATGCAGGGCACCAGTAAAGTTATTTTGTTTTTGCAGGCCTGAAGACGATTGTTGGTGCATTGTTCCAGTCAGTGAAGAAGCTTGCTGATGTAATGATCCTGACTATTTTCTGCTTGAGCATCTTTGCACTAGTGGGATTACAGCTATTCATGGGCAATTTAAGGAATAAGTGTGTAAAGAATGGCACTGAATTTAACTGGAATTCTTCTTACCTAGAAGACGAGAGTGAGTCTTTGATTTTCTCTTTTTCTACTTCAAGAAAAAGACACTAGGTCTTTGGAGAATAAATTATTGATTGTCTTTAAACTAAAAACAAATTAAAATGTGTATAACAGTAAAAATTCTGATTTGCAATAAGCAGGTCATACATTGTGTGGGTTTTGTTTGTGTTTTTGTTTTTACTTATTAGATGCATTATATTATAATGCAATCCAATCATGTAATAACTCTGTTATAAGATATCTTAGACCGCACAATTCATTGTATAGTTGTACCCAACAATATTATTACAATTTAGCATCAGATTATATACTATTTAGTTATAACTGTTGGCAACCTCAATGCTCATTATGGATATTAAAATCAAATTAATCTTTTCTTCTTTCTGTCCCTTCAGGTAATTATTATTACCTTCCAGGAAAAAAAGATGCACTACTTTGTGGAAACAGCACTTTGGCTGGGTAAATTAACCCACAACAATTACAATAAGTTAAGAAAACAAACAAAAAAAACAACCCTTGTGTAATGCAGCTCTGAAGATGAGTAAGAAAATAAGTAGTCATACATTTTTTTTCTGAGTTTAACAGACTGTGTTCTCTGCAGGCAGTGTCCAGAGGGGTTCCGCTGCATTCCAGCTGGAGGTAACCCAGACTATAAATACACAAGCTTTGACAACTTTGGTTGGGCCTTCCTTTCTCTGTTTAGACTCATGACCCAGGACTGCTGGGAACGCCTCTACCAGCAGGTAGGCATTAGAGCAAAGGAACTCAGACAAAGAAGTATGTCTGTTCAGTGCTGTTCTTTTCATGACTTTGATACAGTATGTTGAGAAAAGTATCAGTTTATACAAAAATGTCTTCATTAGTGTAGACGGGGTGTAAATATACTGAGAGAAATATTTCTAACCTCTTATGTGAATCAGGAGGGTTTTTTGGATGACTGGGATCCTTTAAAAAAATACACTAATAAGTAAAACAAATACCTAATTCAACAAAGCTCTCAGCCAGTTTTTTCACCAAAGATTGTTTTAACTGCAGCATGTTACTCTAAATAACCATGTAGAACATCAAACTGGATTACACAACTGACATAAAAACCAATGATTGATAAATGTATGTGGAAGGATTGACTGTATACGTATTATATATTTTGTTTGTTTGTTCCTAGACTTTGCGAGCGTCTGGGACAGTGTACATGATATTTTTTGTCTTGGTCATATTCCTTGGTTCCTTCTACTTGATCAACCTGATTTTGGCTGTAGTTGCTATGGCCTATGAAGAGCAGAACCAAACCAATGAAAGGAAAGCTCAAGAGAAGGAAGAAGAATACGCGGCTGCTCTTGAGCAGCTGAAACGGCAGCAAGAAGACGCTCAGGTATCTCGTAACTTAGCATGAGTGGACACAACTTCTTTTTAGATGCAATCATCTGGCTGATTTAACAACTTCTTATATGCTTTTACATACATTTACTATAAAATTTACTTCAATGTATCTTAAAAGCACTTTGGTACTGGGAAATCAGCATTACAGTACTTGTACGTGTTTGTTAAGAATCCCAGTGTTCTCAATCTTGTTCCTGCTTTCTTATGTTTCTTCTAAAAGGCAGTTGCAAAAGCAACTATGGCAGATGATGGAGAGGTCTTCAACAAAGATGGTGGCACCGAGAGTTCCTCTGATGCTTCCAAGTTGAGCTCCAAAAGTGCCAAAGAGAGGTGCAATCGGAGAAAAAAACGAAAAGAAGAGGAAAAAGGAGTTGCAAAGTTTCCTAAATCAGACTCACTGGACAGTATGACGAAAGCTCGTTTCAGGTTTTCTGTGGATGCAAACCTGCTCAACTATGACATGAAATGCTCATCCACTCATCAGGTGCAGTAACATTTGTTACAGTACTTAGACTACAAAGTGATAAAGTGCTGTGCTTTAATTTTAATACTTAGCTTTAATTTTAAGCTAGTCTTGCCAGCCTAAACTGATAGATCAGATGTTTTGATATTGGTTTTGTATAAAAGTTATGAACAATTGGCTGTTGTGGACAGCTCTTTGAATGTCTTTAGTTTGGAGAAATAGACATCAATTCTGACAAGCTAATGGCTAATCTAAGCAGGGCAAAGAATAAAAGTGGACTGCTGTCATAAAACAACTCCAGCTTTTAGAATATAGTATGCATGCTTATTTAAACAGAATTCAGTGATTGTTAGCAAATGCGCTTTGCAGCAGCCAGTTGTATCATTTCTGGTTCAACCTTCAGTAGTTCTGGCATATTTATGACAGAATAAACAACAACTGACAACACGGTAAAGGTTTGAGAAATAGTGTTTGTATAAACCACTATTATTTGTTTTTAATTTAGTTGTTTTAAGATGGCAGAACTCAGTTCACTTAGATTAGCTTTTAGCTTGTCGAGCTGCTCAAAAACTCCTTACTGTTTCTCTAAATCAAGACTTACCAACAAGTAAGAAAAAGATAGCTTGTAACTTTTTACAGAATTTTACTTCAGAACATCTGAACAAATCCTTTAAATGTATGTTTCCAATTTCAGTCTATTTTACATGCATTTATTGACTTTTTCCATTATGCATTGTTTGCCATTAGTCTTTTTTAAATATGTGTTTATGATTCAGTTAAAAATGGTTTTTATCATTGTGACTAGTTTGTAAAAATGTAATATCAACCTATATAGCAGATGCTAATCTTATACCAAACTGAAATGAAAGACCATCTAATATTTAATTTGCTATCAACAGTATAAATGTACCAGACAAGATTATGGGTTAAAAAATTGTTATATAATTACAAAAACGCACAATTCATGACTCTTTAAAGGTGCAATATGTAAGAATTAGACCTTGTGGTCAGATTGAAGTACTGCAGTTCATGTGGAAAAACAAAACCGTCTGCTCTCAGACACTCATCTCCTCCCCTTCCTGATTTTTCTGCAGGGTTGCCAGTTCAAATGTTGATCATTGTTTTATTCCTTCTGTATTTGTTCAATTTTGGGGAAAGATGTTGTGTTTTCTTTAGATTTACTTCAAGATACCTCAGAGCAGCTTCTTTTACTGGCTTTTACTGGCTGTTACTTTTTGCTGCTGGTTGTTGTTGAATTGCAACTTCTTATGTTGAATACTTGGCAACCTTGCAGGCTCACATGGGATTCACTACAGAACCAGGAAGTCTGGACACGGAATAGTTATTGTAAACAATGACTACATCCCGGAGCAGCGTTTTTAAAGTGACAAAACTGGCAACCACCCAACCGGCTAAAATCGAAATCTATTACAATGTTATTTTATTTCAACATCAGTTAATGTCAGTTTTGACTGTTTTGTGATTGTTTCACTGTAAAATTCTACATATTGTACCTTTAAAAAGCCATAAAATTATCAACTCAACAACTTAATTAAAAGAAGTCTGTAAAGGCTGTGCACTTTTTAATAACAATAATTGTTAATGTCCTGCTTATAGGAAAACAATCTCAGTACTTATAATATTTTTGCTACATTTCATCAATGATTAGGTTTTGACTTGCAATAAGGTGGCTGTTGTTTTTTACTGTAGACATTTTTTTTAAAATAGTTGAATATCAAAGTATTTAGTTTGGTTCTTGAAGTGCAAATATGTTTTGTCTTGACTTTCATATCATCTTGATCATCATCATCACCATCATCTTCATCCTATTCTACTTCTTTTTCAACCCACATTCCTGCCATTGCCAGTCCTAATCAAGATACATTATAACTGACCTTCTTGATCATAATCATCATCTCTTTCTTCTTCATCAACAAGATTATTACCAAGATTATCATCTTTACCATTCTCATTCGTCATCGTCATGTATCTTTAAGTTTTTGATTTCCTTCTAATACAGTGATCCCTCGCTACTTAGAGCTTCGACTTTCGCAGATTCACCAGTTCTCAGATTTTTCAAAAATATTCACCCAAAAAAATACAGCACTTTCAGCTGTTCGTTTACCTCCCCACACTTCCTCCGCGGTCCGTTGATGACCCAGTGCCTATATCTGACTACGATGCACTTCCCGAAGAGCTGTAAAGCTCTCATTAGTACCTGTGCAGTCACATCATCGTCACCTTCATTGCACTGCACAGGTCCTTCATCACTGTCATCGTCATCAGTCAACCAACGCAACGCTATGTTCATCAGGGAGTAGAACCCAATATCGTATGAGAGAGAGCGAGAGGAAGCGCCACGACGTAGAGCGCTCAGCTTTTCCCCTCACACCAGACGCGCATTTCTCCATGCTGATCCACATGAGTTTCTGCTCCTCTGTTCATTCAGAGCTGCGCTCTCTGAGTGCTTTTCTAGTTTCATCATGGATAAGTAAATAACATCATTAAATAATTGAAGAGAGCTTGGTTTAATTACTCCTGCTTTCAATTTTACATTGTTCATCTTGACTTGACGCCAACTCACTCTTTCCCCGTTTGTGTTTAGACACTCAAAACCCCCACCCCCCTCAACGTTGTCAGCCCACTCCATTGTGCTGTGTGTATGTTGTGTTTATTTTCATCTCTATAGTCTTTAGATACACAAATATGTTTTCATTTGTCATTCGCTGTCTTTTCTTTTGAAGAATCGCTTTCATTTTTAAAATTGACCGGATTGTCTGACGTGTCTTGGTGTATCCCTACTTCGCAGATTTTCACTTATCGTGGGGGGGTCTGGAACAAATTAACTGCAATAAGTGAGGGATCACTGTATTCATTGCTAACATCTATTTTTTGCACATTATTATTATTTTGTTTGTAAAGATAAACTTCATTTCCATCGCTATTCTTTTCTTCTTAAGATCTGCACATATCATGTATGTACTGGAGAATATCTTTTTGTCCTAGTCCTTTCTGAGCTTTGGTGGACCGCTGATCTCATCCAGACGAAACAGCAAAACCAGCCTTTTCAGTTTCCAAAGCCAACGGCAAGATGTGTGTTCAGAAAATGAGTTTGCTGATGATGAGAACAGCATTTTTGAAGACAACCTAAGTCGGAGGGGATCCCTGTTTCTTGCCCAGAGGTGTGATCGACGCAGTAGCAGTATGAGCAATTGCAGCTTCTTACCCCGTCTCCGATTTCCACGAAATAGCATCAGGCACAGCTCTTTAGACTGCAATGGTGTTGTGTCTCTGGGGGTTGGGAATTCACTCCCTTCATCGTCACCTGCGGGGCTCCTTCCACCTAAAGTGACAACTGATATGACCTGCAATGGAAACAACGTAAGAATAATTTCATTAGCAAAAATGACCCAATTTTATTTGATATAAAATAATAAATATATATCTTAAATGCATCTACAATAAATTATATTAACTAAAACTCACATATTCTGTATTAACAACATAGTCCACCATAAATGACTAAATGGAGTTTAAAGCTTGCTTATACAGATAAAATATAATTATTTCTATGAAAAAATATTTTTTTAGTGTTAAACATATTTGTTCAACATGGTGATGGTCTTGGGGGAAAACCTGTTTTAGTGTCTTGTGGTTTTGGCGTACAGTGATCTGTTGCACCGTCCTAAAGGGAGAGAAAAGGTGAGATCCTGGGTGAGAAGGTCCCTACTGATGCTGCCTGTCCTTTTCCTGACTCTGGGGGAGTCCAGGTCCTGGATTGAGGGCAGATCAGACCTTATAGTTCTCTGCAGTCTGTTTCTATCTAGTTTGGTTGCTGAACCAAACCAGACTGTGATGGACTGGCAGAGGACGGACTCGATGACAGTTCTGTAGAGGTTCACCAGCAGCGTCTGTGGCAGGTTGAACTTCTTGAGCTGCAGCAGGAAGCTCAAACCACTTCTAGACCTTCTTAGTGATCGTGTCTATGTTGGCTGTTCATTTCAGGTCCTGGGTGGTGGGGGTCCCCAGAAACCTGCACATGTCCTCCACAGTTACAGCTGTGTTGTGTATGATAATGGGGAACAGGGGTGGAGGACTCCTCCTGAAGTCCACTGCTATCTCCACAGTTTTTTGAGTGTGGAGTTCTAGATTGTTCTGACTGCTCCAGAGATCCAGCTATTCCACTTCCTGTTCCTGTCTAGCAGACTCGTCTCTGTCCCTGATGAGGCCGAAACAGGGACAAAATTAAAGTCATAATATTCTGTTTACTGGCCATGGCAAACCAGTGTTTGCTCAATGGAGACATGAGGCAAAAAGTACCACCTGTGTCTTTTAAGCATCCAGTTATGCATTACAAATAAACATATTTTAAAAAACTTATTTGAATACAGAGCAGCCATGTATGACTTTTGCAAATCAATGGAAATGAACATTGTGGGAAAACTTGTTCAGATTTGTTTACACAGAGAAGGTGGGACTTCAGCTGTGCAACATGGCACAGCCACATCAATAACAATCCTTTCTGCATCAAGGCTGACACGACTGATACAGAGTACAACCAGGACACAGGAGGAAACTATGGAGAGTTTTTGGACATACTCGATGGCCCAGAGGCTAGACAGAGGGCACATAGCATTGCTAGTGTTATTACAAGCACCATGGAAGGTATTTGTTTCATATTCCATGGCAATAAATTATTTAATATGTAAATGTTTGAATGTTGGATGTATAAATTGTGCTTTCCTAGTTAATATTTGTATTTGTTTTGCCATTAGAACTTGAAGAGTCAAGACAGAAGTGTCCTCCTTGCTGGTACAAATTTGCCCACACCTTCCTCATCTGGGAGTTTTGTCCATTATGGGTGAAAATAAAAAATTATGTTAAACTAATTGTGATGGACCCTTTCATGGACCTAACTATCACCATCTGCATTGTGCTTAACACATTGTTTATGGCCATGGAGCATCATGAAATGGCTGAATGGTTCCGCACCATGTTGACTGTGGGCAACCAGGTAAACCAAAAGTAGTGTTTGTTTCCTTATTTCAAAATACTTACTATTTTCTAATGGCTTTTGTTCTTGTTTTTTTGAAGGTATTTACTGGCATCTTCACAGCTGAAATGGTCCTGAAGGTCATTGCACTGGATCCATACTATTACTTTCAAGTGGGCTGGAATATATTTGATGCAGTCATTGTCTGTTTAAGCTTGGTGGAGCTTGGTTTGGCCAATGTGAAGGGCATGTCTATCCTAAGATCATTCAGATTGGTAAGTCTAACTCCCCCTACCTACCTACCTACCTACCTACCTACCTACCTACCTACCTACCTACCTACCTACCTACCTACCTACCTACCTACTTGCCTACTTGCCTGCCTACCTGTCGTTCAGGTAAATTTCTATTATGGGAAATACTGAGTAACTTTGTTTATGTTTAATTGAGATTAAATAGCTATAACTTTGATAACCCTAACCCTTTGAGCCCTCGTTCCCTGAGTCTATTTATGAGCCTTCTGCCAGAGCTCCTGGACGAAGATTCCCTAATTACTGGTATAAAAGGTTTATTCCAGCCCTCTTAGTCATTATTTCCAACATCCCCCGAGTCTGTAGGGACACACCTCTTATGATTGGCTGACCATCCAGACCCCCGTTCATTATCATCATCACTGTGCATCTGAATCATCCAATTTGTATACTACTTTACAGTCCCAGTAAACTTCATCATGCTCTAATTCTGATAAATCATCCAGCATATCAAGTACGGGACAGGAGAGAAAAAATAATTCTCTTGCGCACCAGAGACTTTGTCATGTGCACCAGATACTTTCTCCTGCAGGCAGGATAGTGTGTTATTCATGCAGGGTAGTGACACATGCACATGAGATGCTGTTGTTACTGTTGATACTAAGATACTTTTGTTATCTGGTGTGGGCAGTGTGCTGTCTGATGTTCACAAACACAGTGTTGACACACCAATGTACCAGTGGCTGGGTGCTACGTAACTATTATGTTCCACCTGTACAGCGATTGTCAAGACTCAAAGGATTCAACTGAATCTGACATGCTCAGGTCTCAATAAAACATATACAAGCATTACAACTTTTTTTAATGCAACATGGTGCACATTTGTGTTGTGTGACACTTGTAAGGCAAGTATGAATGTTTTTATGTGCTTTCAAATTTCTTCTTTCCAACTTCTCGATTTGAAACTGAAAATGATGATAAAGGAAAATGAAGTTCATTGTTTACATCTTGCAGGGACATCGATAAGCATTTATGTTTTCATTGACAAAATTGTGAAATGCTTTATAGCAGGTCGTTGTAGCTACACTGCTTTATTAACATATTTCCCTAAATTTGATACAGAGAATGATAAAATCACTCATATGGAAATAAAAGACTTCAGGAGGATGAATGTAGGTGTTCTGTTGTGAACATCGCTGTTTTCACAGTTGTCATCCAGGGTTTTTCCTGGATCAAATAGAGGCAGAGGTGGTACCATCCTGACCATGCGCCACCACATGCACTCTGTGCATTCAACTGCCTCACACGCAAAATATTTTTTTATTTAAGCGTTCTAATTAGGGATGCATCAATACTGGTATCGGCCCCGATACCGTCTAATGTACATGCATCGGTTAAAGTTAACAGATACCATGAACCGATACTTAAAATATGGTAACTCTGCAATAAAGTCATAAAAAATTGTTAATTTTTCTCCTAAAATGTTAGTTTTATGGTTCATTTCATACTTTATATCTGTTAATTTGTCTTAGTTATGTTTAGTTAGTAAAGTCTGGTGCCTTTAGTCTCTTCAAGAAAGGTGTAAGGTGGAAGTTGATTAATTCACCAATAGAATAATAACTTGAATCAGCCAGTGCTTGTCAAAGCCACTGGCTCTGTGTTTTTGATATCTGGAAAAATTACCAAAAAAATAATGTTTTAAAATAATGTTTAAAAAAATTAAATCACGTACACGTTGGCTTTGCGTTGTTATGGTCTTAATGACTTGGAAACGGACTAATGTACCCTCACTTTGCCGACTCTTTCTGTCCTGCATTCTGACCCTCTCCTCGCCAGTCCCTGCCAGGGAACTACGTTCAGATCTGACATAATTTTCACATCTTGTCACAACCATGAATTAATACCCTTTAACTGTCTAATTGGTCTGCACTGTTTCACCTGGACTCCTGACTCTCTTCCTCGCGAGGTCGCTCCCAGCCATATCTGCAACAATAAAAACCATTAACGTTACTCTGATATGGAGGATTTAAAAAAAAAGAATAAACATGACATGCTTGGATACAAAAAAAACCTGTTTGACTAGCCGGGGAGGAAATCAGGACGCCGATAGCACCAACTAGCGGGAAAAGCTATTTTTGATCTTCTTTTTCTGCAGCTGTTATAGCCCTTTCCAGTGCACCGCTGCTAATACAGCGTCCCTGTAGTGACGCAACACTGCAACTGCAGTTAAAATAACATCCATATAGCTGGGGGCAGAGTGAAATCAGGCTGGGGCGGCACAAAATTAGCTGGAGGTGGCCGGCACGCAAATTGAATGCAGGAAAAACCCTGTCATCTGTCACCTGACATGTCTACAATTCATAATAATCATATCCCATGAAACACAGAGAATCAGAGAAAGCAATTCTCACAGTTTGACTAGAGTCATGCCCTGCACATCAGGATCCAAGGACACGTACTTCATGAGAGATTTGGATTTTTTTCTCTTTTCTTTCTATTTTTCTCCTTCTTTCTCTCTGATTTGGCTGTTTATTCTTAACATTTGTTCACATCCACAATGACATGGAGAGTCGGAGACTGTATTTGATCTGCAGAACTTCAAGCCTGTGGAGCTAATTTTGGCTCAAACATATACAGCTGTATGCATCAAAACTGGTCCTCTTCACATTAGCTACGTTTACATGCGCCAAATTTCCCCAATCTGATTAAAATCTTGGTCGATCGGAATTCCCAAATCCCTGTTTACATGGAACTAACTGAAATGATCTGATCATGCCATGAGTACACATGCACCAAGCACTCGATCAGGTTAAATGAGTTGAGCATGCGCGCAGCGAGTTGTCTTTCTGGGGGAAGAAAAAAAAGTAAACAAACTCCGTGCTTTCTGCACGTCTTTCCCGCCCCATCGTGTGCTCGATCTGACTCACGTTATCCCCAATATGGACCTTCTGCGGGTGATTACCGTTATGTTTGGGTTTTTACTGGTCGCATTAACCAAGCTAGCGGCTGAATACATATTGCTACTGCTCCTCCGCCACAGGAGAGGAGAACAGGATGACAGGATGACTGCACCAGCAGACCACTTCTGTTTACTTCCCGCTATGTTTTCTACTTGGGTCTGCGAAAGCGGAAAGACGTCACGCTGAAGTTGTACGCATGCGCAGTGGGCTCTTTTCACCCTTTCTTTCCGAATGGGTGTGTACATGCACGTCTATCCGAATGAAGATCGGACAAAACCACCCCTCTCTATCGGAAGTAAATTTCTTTCGGATCAGGCTGCATCGGATCAAAACATTCTGATTGACATGTTTACATGACGTCTTTTTTATCCGATTGGGCGTTTATTCCGATTAAATGTGCCCATGTAAACGTAGCTAGTGTCGCTTCTCCTGAGTTGATTTCTTATTCAGAAAAAGACAAACGCTTAGAAACAAATTCTTGATCTGATTCTCCATTTTCTGCCTTAGTTTATCTCCCGTTTCTGCATTTTATCTCTTCTGGTAAATGCATGTTTCTCAAAATTGTGGATCAATATTCCATAAATATGCATATTTGAGGATTTATTACTGGAAATCTGTGCATCTGAATTTATAAGAAAAAATGTCAACTGGCCACAAATGTAATACTGATATGAAGTAGTAAAATAACATAAAAATCATATGTCAGAGACATTTTAATCATCTAATACTTACTCATTCTACTGATTTATGATTACATTTATATTCGTAACATCCCTAAATATCACTACATATTATTTTAAAACAAAGCCCTTTCATTCATTGTCCTTTTTTTTGACAGCATTTTTAAGTAACATTTCTGTATCTTAATTTCTAAGTGGGCTGCATGGCGGCCAAGTTTGTTTGCATTGTTGCTTTACGGCAAATTGGGTTCAATGTTTTCTATTAACAATATGTCTCTGCAGTTATATTATGTGTATTTGAAGTGCTTAAAGTATTTTTTCTTCTCTTTTTTACAGCTGAGAGTGTTCAAGTTGGCTAAATCTTGGCCCACCCTTAACACACTCATCAAAATAATTGGTAATTCAGTGGGAGCTTTGGGAAACCTCACCCTGGTGCTGGCCATGATTGTTTTCATCTTTGCTGTTGTGGGCATGCAGCTGTTTGGAAAAAACTACAAAGACTGTGTGTGTAAAATCTCTGATGACTGCACTCTGCCTCGGTGGCACATGAATGACTTCTTCCATTCATTCCTCATTGTGTTCCGAGTGCTTTGTGGAGAATGGATAGAGACCATGTGGGACTGTATGGAGGTGGCTGGGACCTCCAAGTGCCTCATTCTCTACATGATGGTCATGGTTATTGGAAATCTTGTGGTACATTGCATCTTTTATGGTCAAATCATCCCATACCATCTAAATATTTTCAATGTAGCTTTTTAAAATAATAAATAATTATCCATAATGCAGTTTCACTGTACTAAATGTTGTTTTGCATCCAAGAGCAGCAGACTAAAGAGTAATCTTATTTTAAGTATTATCCTTCTCTTACAGTTGCTGAACCTGTTCCTGGCCTTGCTGCTGAGCTCATTCAGTGCTGACAATCTGGCTGTGGAAGATGACAGTGAAATGAACAATTTGCAGATTGCAATTGGACGGATTCGCAGAGGCATTGCTTACATAAAATCACACCTTCGAAGTAGCTGCAGGGACAAAAAGATACAAAAGAGTGAGGATAACTCTCTTGATGAACTCAACAAGACTTTTGGACAAAATGGTGTTCCTAACCACACTATTAAAGACTTTCCCAGGAATGGACATGGGGATGTGACTGGTGTAGACAAAGCTGGAAACAAGTATATAGTCTGCAGCAAGAGTGATGATTCCATAATGTCTTTCATCAACAACCCAAGTCTAACTGTTACTGTTCCTATCGCTGCTGAAGAGTCTGACTTCGAGATGCTCAACACTGAGGATTTCAGCAGCGCTTCATCCAACCTGCAGGAATGTCATGTGGTAAGAATTTTGTCAATGACTGTGAATATAAGTTAACGTGGCTTCAAAGGTGCCTTGTCACACAAATTTTATGACTGTCTCACCAAAGTGAAGGGGTCATGTTTGTGTTTGATTATGACAACAACATAATTGCCATTTAGTGATTTTAAACTACATAAACCAAACCTTTCTGCAAAAAATATCGTGAGCTGTGCTGCTGATACGGGATTTTTTTTTTTTCTTAAATTAACATGACAACATGACATAGAAACAGAATTACAAAATTGAGGCATAAACCATCATTATATTACAGTAACATGCTTACATCACTGCCTGTACTGCATTAGCTGGTCCAAGAGCAGCCTGCATTCTCCAGGAAAACATTCAAGCTATTATGAGACACACCCTGCAGAAAGCCATAAACAATAAGTTCATTAGAGCACATCATGCAACATTAGAATACTATAAGCATTCTGATCTTCTGCTATATATATTTAAATTTTTTGTTTTGTAGGAAAGTGGTAGCAGAAACCTATTACAATAAAACATTTGACCATTACAGCTTGTTTTTGATCAATTAAGGTAAAAAAAAACATAATTAAACTCAAACTTGATATTGGTTGTCTCCGAAGATTGTAAATGATGGTGGTGACAAAAATGGTGATGATGGTGATGGTGATGATGATGATGATGGACAATCCAGTTCCTCAGAGGGTAGCACAGTGGATCTGGAAGGTGGAGAGTTACCAGACCCTGACATTGTGGTTGAAATAACCAAGGAACCTAAGAACTGCTTCACGGCAGGTGATAACTAGTAGATTGGAGCTGTCATTTACATTTGACTTATCAGCATGCACGGTTAACTAGCCCTTTGTCTCTTTTCAGGCTGTGTGGAAAAGTATAAGTGTTGTCAGGTTAATGTGAATGTGGGCCCATGGAAAATCTGGTGGACCATCAGAAAAACCTGTTACCGCATAGTGGAGCACAATTGGTTTGAGACCTTCATTGTCTTCATGATTTTGTTAAGCAGTGGAGCCCTTGTAAGTCTAAGAGATATTGTTTTCTGCAAATGACTGTGCAGTTGTTTATTTAAATGCTTGTTTGACACTCACTGTATGTTTTCAAGAACAAATAATGACTCTGGGTTTTATCTGCAGGCAGTTGAAGATGTCAACATTTATCAGAGGAAAACCATTAAAATAATTTTGGAGTACGCAGACAAAATTTTCACCTTCATTTTTATTCTGGAGATGCTTCTAAAATGGGTGGCATATGGATTTGCCAAGTATTTCACAAATACATGGTGCTGGTTGGACTTCCTTATTGTTGATGTAGGTTGAACGACATCAATTTTTGACATGGAAACACTCTTTTTTCAGACCCTGTTTGTGACTGCATACCTTGTACATTATGTGCATTGATTTCAAATAAAAAATAATTTCTCATTACTTAATTATATTAAATTTTCTTTATGTTTTTGCACATTTTTCAGGTATCACTGGTCAGTCTGGTGGCTAATGTTTTGGGGTATTCTGAACTTGGTGCAATCAAGTCTCTAAGGACCCTGCGAGCTTTGAGGCCCCTAAGAGCCCTGTCACGATTTGAGGGCATGAGGGTAAGCGCAACAAAGTATTCCAACCCATTCCAAGTCTCAGTGAAGTGTCCACCACCATCTTTTTGCACTGCCACGAAGTGCAGAAACCAAATGATCTTGTAAGATTGATATTAAACACAGTGGGGTACATTTACTGAAGCTTGAGTTGGTCTACATTTGTAGCTGCCTGCATTATCCAAAAGCAACAGTATAAACAACAGAGAAGGGTGGATATAATGACATTTCTGCCTGGTCATCCCGTCCGTCTGTCCATCCATCCGTCCATCATCCGTCCGTCCATCCATCCATCCATCCATCCATCCATCCATCCATCCATCCATCCATCCATCCATCCATCCATCCAGATGTTAAACAGCCCTGCTTTGTAAACATGCCCCTCTTTGTAAGACTCCCATTTTGGTCATTCCTTTCTTGACCTTACTTGTTTTATGCAACTATTATTTGTCTTCATCCTTAACTTGAATAATTGAATTAAAATTTAAGGTGCCTATGAATTTTTCAACCATTTCTCTTTTTATTTGCATTTTCCTTTAAGAAAATTGAAGGAAGTTATATTAATTTTGAATAAAGTGTAGCTACCCTTAATATATAGACTTGTGTCTAAAGGAATCACAGATTTTTTGTATTTTTTTGTTTTTTAATGGATCACATTTTGGTTGAATGAAGAATAGCCACAGTTAGACTTAAATTTCTGAAGCATTTTCTCCTGAACAAGATTGACTATTGCTAGGAATTTTTGTTTGTTTCATTTTAGTGAACTATATTTAGTTTATGTTTCTACGTATGCCTTAGTGCCTAGCTGCAGTGTGGCATTGCCCATTTTGTAGATTCCGATATTAAGGAGGATTGGCAGGTGTTTGTTATTTTACTCACTGTTTTATCCACTCCTAATCTAAATGAAGGTTGGTTTCTTATGTAACAGAAGTTACAAGGTTGTCAGCTGCTGAAATCGATAATTATTGATTGGCTCTTTTTATATTGGGATTCAGTTTAATAGCATTGCTTTGATGACTGCTTTTACTTCAATGGTTTCATGTGAATGTGCCTATTTGCACAGCTTCTCAGAAGAATCCCTTTTGGCAGGGAAGGGGTTTATTTTTTAGATCTAATTTTGTAATTAATCAAATTAGTAATCAAATTTTGAGGCATCCGACATCTTCCACAAGATTTGCTCTTGTGGCGTTCGTTTAAAATCAAGAAACCTACTGATATTTTTCATACGTTAATGTATCTTGTGCCTTCTTTCCTTATTTTTTTCCCAGTTTTACAGTCCACTTACCTTTTGCAGCCATGATGATATTACTGTGCACTGAAACTGATTTGTTCACGCTTGTTTGCACCTTTTTTAACCATTGCAAGCGTATTGTGTAGCGGATCAGTTCTAAGTTGTCTGGTCTGTTGGTGGTACTCATGTGTAGTCTTTGTGTTTATTTGCAGGTGGTTGTCAATGCTTTAATGGGAGCCATTCCTTCCATTTTTAATGTGTTGCTGGTGTGTCTCATCTTCTGGCTCATCTTCAGCATTATGGGAGTCAACCTATTTGCTGGAAAGTTCTATAGTTGTATCAACACAACCACAGGCTTACCATTTCCTGTAACAGAGGTGAACAACATGTCAGAGTGTAACAGAAGTGCTACATATGGCAATGCCCGCTGGAAAAATCTCAAAGTCAATTATGACAATGTTGCCATGGGTTATCTTGCACTTCTTCAAGTAGTAAGTAACTAGATTCTTTGAAAGTGTTTATTAATAGTTGCACAGTGAATACACTTTCATGCCCATAGATGTTTATTTGCTGCTATAATTCTTATACAGGCTACATTTAAAGGATGGACGGACATCATGTATGCTGCTGTGGATTCTCCAAACAAGGTATTCAGATAGTTCAGATAGATCTTTCTACATGGAAAATATACAAAATATGCAAAGATTAAGTGGAAACTTCAAACTGGCCCCAGGTGTGAGTGAGTGTGTGAATAGTTTTCTGTCACTATGTGACCCTGTGATGGACTGGCAACCTGTCCAGGTGTAAACCTGCCTCTCACCCAAAGATCACTGGAGAGCTGCACCAGCTCCCTGCAGCCCTTAAAAGGAAAAGAGAGTATAGTAAATTACTGACTGACTGACCTCTAGTTATATTAAAACATAACGTGCATCATTTTTTTCATTATAATTCCACAATTCTGTTATAGTTCCTTTGGAGTTTGTTTGCTTGAAAGAGGGAAAACTTAAAACATAGGAAAAAAAATAATAACAAAAAACAACAGAGAAAAGCCTGAAAATAATGGTAAATTGTGAGCACTTGTATAGCGCTTTTCTCAAGTCCTACAACTCCCAAAGCGCTTTACACTACGGTATGACATTCACCCATTTTCACACACACTCCCACGTTTGGTGGTGCTAAACTACACACATATTGTAGCCACAGCTGTCTGGGACACACACTGACAGAGGCGAGGATGCTAGACACCTGCGCCACCGGACCCTCCGACCACCACCAAACAGGCAGGATGAGTGAACTTTTTCGGAGGGGGGATTCAAGTCGGTGACCCTCTGGTTACCAGACAACCCGCTCTACCACCTGAGCCACAGCCGCCCTGAAAATAATCAATGAGCACTAACTCAGATTGCAAACTCAAACAAAAACAGTTGTGAAATAATCACATTTGCAACATTTGGAAATTCAACTTTTTATTTTTTATTCTAACTTGTCTGTTCTCTGTCTCCCCTATAGCTACTGGACCAACCACAATTTGAAATAAATTTTAAGATGTACACATATTTTGTTGCTTTTATTATATTTGGAGCCTTTTTCACTCTCAATCTCTTCATTGGTGTCATTATAGACAATTTTAATCAGCAAAAGAAAAAGATAAGTACCATAACTTATTTCTACACACCTTTTTACTGTTTGTTTGTATTGTGTGGTTATCTAACGTTCCTTATTTGTTCTGTTTACTTTGGAGGTCAGGATATCTTCATGACTGAAGAACAGAAAAAATACTACAATGCAATGAAGAAGTTGGGATCAAAGAAACCACAAAAACCTATCCCAAGACCAGTAGTATGGAACTTTATTATCAATGTATCCCATTTAAGTTAATAAAAAGACCTATTTATTTATATCTGACTGCATTTTTTATTATGTGTCTGTTTCTAGAACAAATTTCAAGGATACATCTTTGACTTAACAACAAACCAAGCATTTGATATTGCAATTATGGTTCTAATATGGCTCAATATGGTAACCATGATGGTGGAAACGGAAGACGACAGTGAAAAAAAGGAGGAAATTCTCAAGAATATTAACATAGCCTTCATAGTCCTCTTCAGTGGGGAATGTTTTTTGAAGATGGTTGCTCTTCGCCAGTACTTTTTCATGAATGGCTGGAATATATTTGATTTCATAGTCGTCATCCTATCAGTCACTAGTACGGCCTGTCTCTGCTTTGTGGTTTGCCTCAATCATTTTTTTGTTATTGAGTGTTCCTGTTTTGTAAATATTTCATAACATCTATTCTTTTTTTCTTTCCTCAGGCGTATTTCTTGGAAGTCTCATAGAGCAGTATTTTCTGTCACCAACTCTGTTCAGAGTCATCCGACTGGCGCGAATCGGACGCGTCCTCCGCCTTATTAAAAGTGCCAAAGGAATCCGCACACTCCTGTTTGCCTTGATGATGTCACTTCCTGCTTTGTTCAACATTGGCCTCTTGCTCTTCTTGGTTATGTTTATATATGCCATTTTTGGCATGTCAAACTTTGCGTATGTTAAGAAGGATAAAGGCATCGACGACCTCTTCAATTTTGAGACATTTGGCAACAGCATGATCTGTTTGTTTCAGATCACCACTTCGGCTGGTTGGGACGGCCTTTTGGATCCCATTCTCAATAAAGACCCGAAGGATTGTGACCCTGAAATGGAGCATCCTGGTAGTACTGTTAAAGGGAATTGTGGAAATCCTGCCATTGGAATTGCCTACTTTGTGAGTTATATCATCATCTGCTTCCTAGTTGTGGTAAACATGTACATTGCAGTAATTCTGGAAAATTTTGGTGTGGCCACTGAAGAGAGCGCTGACCCATTAAGTGAAGATGATTTTGAAATGTTCTATGAGGTTTGGGAAAGGTTTGACCCTCGTGCAACACAGTTCGTGAAGTACAACATGCTCTCAGACTTTGCAGATGCTCTGAACCCACCGTTGCGCATTGCCAAGCCTAATAAAAAGGACCTCATGAATATGGATTTACCGATTGTGAGCAATGGCCGCATTCACTGCTTAGATATCCTATTTGCCTTCACCAAACGTGTTCTGGGTGAGAGTGCAGAGATGGACAATCTGAGAGGACAAATGGAGGAGCGCTTTATGGCCTCAAATCCATCAAAATTATCATACGAACCCATCACCACCACCCTCCGCCGCAAACAGGAAGATATATCAGCTGCTGTGATTCAAAGAGCATACAGACATTATAACAAAAGTAAGCTCTTTAGCACAACCCTTGTCGACCTTAAACATGACCAAAAGGTCACTGGCAAAGTTGACAAACCGACAGGAAAAAAGGTGGAAATTTCTCGTGCTGAAAAACCTGAACTGACACCTCCAGCAGCCTCGCAGTCTTCACACAATGCGACACCAAAGGGGAAGAACAAATATGAAAAAGACAAAAGTGAAAAGGAGGTCTCGAGCAAAGATGTTGGAAAACAAGAGACATTAAAACATGCTGACAGTGCAGAAAAGACTGCAAAAGAATAAAAAGTCATGTTTACACTTTCTGAAAGAGACATACTTTCTTTATTTGCACTGTTTTAAATAAATCTCACCAACAGCTTAGTTTTCTATCCTGGTTTTTGAGTTATGATTGAATCGTAAATCTTTGTTTCCATTTTATTTTCTCAGTCAGATTTGTTCAAGCAGAAAATCTCAGTTGCCACTTCAATTTTTACTCCTTTTAAGATTGTTCCTTATTTAAAATGATTAAAAGTCCCATGTAGGTTTGCATGAATATTTCTCCATGGCTATGCATGTAAAAGACTGCTATTTTTAATCTTTGCAGACTTTTATTGTTTTTAAATGCAAAATCGTTGCCATGACCTGACTGTATTTGTACATGAAAACCAAAAGTGTATAAATTGATACAATTATGTGTTCTATCTCGTGTTGAAACAAGTGGCATTCAAAAAGACTGTATTCATTCACGGAAAGCATTTTTACATGTTATCACAACATGATGGGTTCTGTCAGTTTGTTTTGTTGTAAAGTTGCTCAAAAATATCTTCAAAAGCTTTTAAAACTTCAGGAAACAAAAATGCTTCTTTTTATTGGACTTTTGTTATAATTCATAGTGCAAACCAGAAAATGATCTTTAATTCTGTCTATTTGTAAGACAGCAGCATCACTTTATTTATTTATTTATTTATTTATTTTTTACTTTTTATTTTATTTAAAAAATTCTGTACTTTTTGTCTCAACAGTAAGTATTCCACATCAGTCACAAAATCATTTACAAATTTCAGAGAAATTTGTACTCATTTTCTCTGATATAAAACTCAATTATTCTTATTATTCCTTTTGTTTGGTTACAAATGAAATATGATGCTGTTTGCACAGTTCCGCGTTCACCTGCTGATGTGTGCACTTTGTAAACTGTGTTCAGTCATTTACTTCTCAATCTGTATCATGAGAATTAATCAAAGATGGATGTAAGACGGCTCAGGATCTGATCTGAGATCTGAATGATCTCTTGGAAACTGCATTACACATCTTATGTGTCCTGGAGCTGTTTCCTACCTCTGTTTACATTTTTTATTGTCCTAACTGAAACAGTCAGCTTTACTTATAATATAAATATTCCATTGACATAACAGTCTTTGCATGTCATGAAAGAGGTCAATGCCTATGCTACAGTTTATCCACAGTAAAATAATGTTTTTATTCCATGAAAGTCTCTTATTGTTTAAATGCAGAATGTTTGTGGTGTATAAATAAACTGCATGCAGGACATTGTTATAACTCCTTTTATTAAAAAGGTCAACTGAATATATTTGACATGTCTCCAGTATGCACATAAATTTAAATATTTCATGTAGAAAAAGAAGGAAATGTGTGTAACCTTGTTTCTGTTCTGTTTGAGATGAATGTGAGACTGTGTTTTGCTTGTTTTGTTTAAATAAGCCAGTTCTTCTTCACTCAGACTCAGCCTGATTTCATGTTGCTCCTCCCCATGAAAGTGAACACTTGAAGTGCTTCTTAATGATTTTTTGGCATTTTTTCTTTTTTTTTTATTTACTGTTATGCGTCAGTTTATATGTTTTCTTTATATTAATTTTCTAAAGATGTTTTTAAGAGCTAATATAATTGATTATTGATATTATTTCCCTTAGCTACCAAACTGATGATAGACTGATGCTGAGATGGGAGAACTGTTAACCACCCAATGTTTTTTGATTATATCATTATAAATTTCCCGAAAATTGAGTATTTACCATACTTGTATTTACTTCTACACACATTTCTGGTGATATCAAGTTTTAAAGTTGCAAAGCTCCAGTTTTCTCATGCTATTAGCAACAAATTCATGACTCAATAAAATGTGCTTTATTTTGAAATCGCACATTAAGCTACTCATAATAAATGTTCAGTGTTATATAAGCAACTGGCATTAGTCTTTAATTCAAAAAACAGATATAAATTATAGATTAATGGATGATCCTGAAGCAATAATCATTAGCTTCTACTGCAGGGATCTGTAAAACTCTTTGAATGCTTTCAGCAACCAAACCGCAATCATCATTAGTGGCATTTCAGAACCTGTAAAATGTTGAAGTTGTCCGTGTCCATTTCATGTGCAACAATTAATGAGCACTCAAACTGTAAAAGCTTCAACTTCCACTACATTATAGTTTTGAATTTCCTGTAACATAGAAACCACTTTGAGTAAATTGTTTTTGTAGAAAACATGTAAATGTGTCTTCAAAATATTCCAGTCACCTCTTGTCAAGATGGGATATTCAGAAATGAAGGTGTGCCGGGAGAAGAATCGTACACATCGTGTCTTTGGTTAGAATCCAAATCCTGAGTGTGTTGTGCAGGAAACTATTAGCATCTTAGGTGGATGGAACATTTTATTAATTATTAAAAACAATCCAAATATTTGTTACAGTCCATCACTGCGTTTGTCAGTTGTGGTTGCTGTGGGCAGTAAACAAGAAGCTGATGGCAAAGTGCTCAATATTCCTGGAGTTTTTATCAAATAGATTTGATGTGATGATCACTTTGTGCCACACCCACATGTTGTTGGTTTTTTTTTTCCTGACAGCACTGTAGGAATATTTGAACAATCTGTCTGTGGGTCAGCATAACAATTCTACTTTCAATATATATTTTTTATTATCATATAAATGCAAAAAAAAAGATAGATATATATACACACTGTGTTACAAGATAAACCAGCTCAATAGCAACAAGTAGGGTTACAGAGTACTTTTTATTTAATGGCTATTAAATCAAGGATGATTCTGCAGATTCTCTTCACCAGTTGCCCAGCAACATGACAGAAAACTTCTTGTTAGATGACATTAGGGTTGAAGGTTGGATGCTGATCTGCTGTCCCTCTTTCCCTAGAGTCTTGTATGCTCGACAGTAATATGTGAGCATGTTTATAGAAAGGGATGTCTATTTGGTTTGAATGTGGCCACTGGTATGCAAGGAGGGCATAGTAAAAGAAAAAAAATAACATTTCAGAGAGAAATCTGAGAATGCTACCCATAACAGCTCTGTAATTGTATTGGCTGCAGATGGAAGAGCGGAAAATTGTATTATGTTGGACAGCAGGGAGTTCTACTCTCTACCTTTTCACTGTGCTAATAGACGGACACACACGCTAACAGACACACACTGTTTTTTTATCTCAGTCTCCTAATTCTACACATGAACTATCTCACACATATCCAAAAACAGAAAATCATAAGGGTCCACTCGAGGTTGTTCTGTAGTTTGTTGCTACTAAACAGGACATTTCCCATTCCTGTTACTTTACACTGTAATCAACATAGACCTGTTGTATGAAGCCATTGTCATATCTCAAGAAACATTTTTGATTCTAATACACATGGAAATTTGAAATAAAATATTTCATTTACGAGTGAGCTGCTTGTATAATTGGGTGTGCTGCTTTGATCAATAATGGTCTGTATAAACCACAATGGAAAAGGCCATTAGAACACTGGAGCTAAACATCCCAGAGGATCAGTAGCGCATCGTCCTCCTCTAATAGGCTCTAAGATGCATTCTTTAAAAGTGCAACAACACATGCAATATTTAGTTTTCTATTCTAAGTACAACACCTCAGTTGTTTGACATGAAACAATGAATCACATGTTTTCTTACTGGCACAAATATTGATAGAAATTAATAAAATCCTCCCTACAAATTACTCAGAAACTGTCAGAAAACTTGTGCAGCACATTCAACTTCCATTGTTGTATATAGTTTCTGCAAAGCTCAATATCAACCTGATTTACTCTTCCATTGATGTGTTCTTTGGAGGGTAATGATTATGTGCCAGGATTAGTGCTAAATACTATCTGACAAGGCATGGAAAGGTCTCTGTTAGAACAGTTGTGCCAGGGACTCAACTGTAGACATCATACTGTCAATTCATCATGTTGCGTAACATTAGCCTCTGGTTACTGCTGGTTTGATAGAACTATGTTTCCACTGTGCATGCTAAATTATAAGATGTGTTAAAGACATGTGAAATAAACTTGTTATTTTACACATTTAAACTAAATGGCAATGACTGTCAGCCACTTTAGCCCAACCTACCAAAGTGTAATCCAACTCGGCGTTGCTTGTTCAGGTTATTTCCATACATTCAAAGTAGATTATATGTACTTTCGACCTTTGTCATGTATTTTTTTAAATGGGTTTGGGAGTTACTAAACCAAGTAAGATTACTTTGATAATTGAGCCTTGCTAATGCAGTTTTATGTAACTTGTACTTTTTGATTCAAATTAACACTATGTTAAAAGAAAATTATGTTTTTACTAAATCTTTCTAAAAGCAATGCCAAATAATTACTTTAAAGAGTTACAATATCATGCATCATCTGAATACAAACATGTTATATGGTAAAAAAAACACTAAGTAGAATCAATTTTACATGAATATTAGTTGTAATATTTAACTTGTTGTCTGTTAGAGATGTCTTAGAAAAAATACAAAAGTATGTAATAATGGAAAACTCCACCTGGTCCATTTTGTTGTGTAATAAATACTTAAAGTAATGAAAAACTGATATACTTGTACTCAATGTATTTATACAATTTGGATTAAAAATAAAAAATATATATATATCAGCATCGGAATCAGGTTTATTTGGCCAAGTATGTTGCACATACAAGGAATGAATATGAAGGAATTTAATCTTTTCTACAAAAAAAACCATCTGCATACAGTCTAAATTTAACTATCATCACATTCAAATAACAATGGAACATAATTACTGTGTAATGAAACTCTCTTGGACTCGGTGTCCCACACATCAAAATATCAAATTATAAGCAAATAACAATTAGAAAGGGAGAATGAAAGTGTTTGTAGATTATTTCTCTAAAAAATATATTTTGCTGCTCGAGATAACCTCTGCTCCTCTGCAGTGATTACTATTTTTTATCATTTGTGTTTCATTGTAAAGATTCTAATGTTGATGACAATGGCACAAGTTTAGTATCAATTAATGAAGGATCATTGCGCCATCTATAGACAGTTAGAGGGAACTACATGTTTTTTTTCCTAAACCTTAGCTTGGGGTTTTGGAACATATTATTCCCTGTGTTTTGTCTGCAAGGGTATGTACACTGCTGCCAACGTTATTAATCAACACCAAGAAAAGTATTGTAGCTTTGAATTAAAACTTTTAATAAACCTCCTAAATATTCAGTAAGTTATTTTGTGAAAAAAGAAGGCATTCGAACAGCTTTGTGAAGAAAGTTTGACCTGTAAGTCAAAACACAGGTACCTTTTACTTCACACTCGCTGTTCCTTAGTTACCAGGCGACGCTAAATGAGTTGGCGCAAGATGGCGAAAACACAAGCGTAACCATAATAACATGTTTTATACCCTAAAAAACTTAAAGGTGACATATATTTGTAAGAGTTACACCAACACAACTCGCTGTTTGAAGCTAAAACGTTGTAGCCAAGATGGAGGACGGAGACACCGCTCTGGTAAGCAAATGTGATGCATTTAAAAGCTGCACAAACAGCGAGGTGAAAATAACACAATTAGAACAATTATTAGCGAGTGAGTAGGAAGTTAGTTCACCATAAATGAGGGAAAACATGAAAATGTTAACAGTAATAATAGTATAGCAACTAACTGTACTGATAAACGGCTGCACGTTGATTGGATGTTCACAGGGTTTTTTTTTAAAAATGCCACTCATACTTTGTTTATTTACCCCGATTTGCTGTTTTTAATGTTTTCCCCAGGCTTTAATCAAGTACTACTGCTATGAAAGATATTTTAACCATGCTGTAGATGCTGCCTCAGCTGCTCAAAGGAAATACAGCCATCCTATCTATACTTTCTTCCATGCCTTCGGGACTCTAATGCAAGGTCAGTTTTAAAGAACCGGGAGTTATGATCAGACTATGTCTCTGTAACAAGTTGGACTCGTGCATCTTTCTTGTTTTTCTCTGAATCGTTTCCACAGATCAAATTCAAGAAGCCATTTCAGAGCTGGAGACAATAAAAGATGACAGAGAAGTGTCTCTCTGTGCAGTAATGGCTCTTGTGTATGCAGAGAAAAAGAAAACAAACCCGGGTAAATCAGCTTAGTCCTTGTTTTCATGTTACACATTTTTTCCTAGATTCTTTAAATCTCAGGGGTGGTGGGTCATTCGTTCTGTTTCATCTTCTAATCTCGGAAAAAATGTCCTTTTTTTTTTGCTTTTTTTTTCTGCAGACAAAGATGTTATACAGGAACTGGACGCTAAAGTCAAAGAAGATAGAAAAAGTGCACCGCCAAAGAGTTTGTATCACGCTGGGACTTTTCTCTGGCTATTAGGGAGAAACGAGAAAGCGAGGGAGTACGTCGAGAGGATGATCAAACTCTCCAATGGATCTAGAGAGGTAAGATCTTTTTAGCATGATTAGGATTTAAATTCTAATGCTTGCAAATCCTTAGTGTTCCTGGAAAGATTACATATATTTTTTTCTTATTAGTCTTCAGTGATCTTTGTTTTTTAGGGAACAGTTCTAAAAGCCTGGATAGATGTTACGTCTGGGAAAGACGCCTATGCCAAGAAGGCCGGGAAATACTTTGACGAGGGCCTGAAAGAGAAAGCAGATGTTTTTGCGGTGATGGGAAAGGTAATATGTGAAGAACACATCCTTCATCCATCCTGTATCCTGCACATCTCACATATGTTCTCAAATTTTTTATCGATTCTGTACGTGAGCTGAATTATTGTGTATCGTTATGATTAGCTGAGATAATTGTTTGTGTTAAATGAGAAAGTATGTCCAAACCTTTGACGCGTAGTGTAATTTGGAAAGGTTGTCAAAATTGTAGTTTATATCAAATGGATTGTTTGCAAAATTAAAAGCTATAATTGTTTTAAACTAATTGAAAAACACAAGATTCTGAGTGTTTTGTTGTTTTTGTAACATTATACTAAATACAAGGTGTTAAAATCAATAGATAGATGTCACTGCAAACAATTGCATTGTTTTTATTCACATCTTGTTTTGTGAATACAATTTAAATCATGCATTTCTGTTGTATGTCATTTTTTTAAGTGTGCCGTCAGCACTGTTTCGTTGATCTTTCTTTCATTTTAGGCACAATACTTTGAATATCGTCAGAACTACTCAGGTGCGTTAGAAATGGTTAACCAGGTCATCGTGAGTTTCTCTGAGTTCTTACCGGCTCTCATTAAGAAAATGAAACTGTTGCTAAGCCTTCAGACCTGGGACCAAACCATAGATGCAGCAAACAGGTAAATAATCAGATGTATTTTTACAAGTTTTAATGCAGATTTCTGTACACGTTTCTATGTGGAAACTGAACCATTATTTGTGCTTGTGTGCCAGAAAACATAAAAAAACACACCTCTCATCCAAAGTGCTAGAATCCTATTGTTTAAAGGAGTCATTATTATGAGAATTAGTGTTTTCTTTGTACCTGTTACCCCTAGGGTCCATTTTTAAAAAGTTTGGATTATCCTTCCATTGCTTTGCAGATGATCTGCAAATTTATCTCCCATTGAAAGGTAGAGGAAATCTGCCTGTCCAAAACCTCATCAATTGCTTAAGTGAAGTTAAATCCTGGATGGCAAAGAATTTTTTACACTTGAATCAAGACAAGACAGAGGTTTTAGTATTTGGCAAGGCTGAACTCCTTCTGGAAGGTTCCAGCCCCTTTTTCCCTTTTATCTCTTAACCAGGCTGTTTAACCTCGGAGTTCAATTTGATAACTGTTTTCAATTTGATAAGCAGATCAGTGCAGTGGTGCAATCCAGTTTTTACAAGTTGATTAGTAAAATTAAGCCATACTTGCCTTATGCTGGACTTGAAAGAGTGATTCATGCTCTCATCACTTCTAGACCGGACTACTGTAATTCCCTATATGCCGGGTTAAACAACTTTCTGTTGCGTCGTTTGCAGCTTGTCCAGAATGCTGCTGCTCGTCTTCTGACGGGCTGCAAACAACGCGACCATGTCACTCCAGTTTTCGAATCGATTTTAAGATTTTGACTCTTGTTTTTAAATGTTTGAATGACCTGGCACCACAATACCTGTCTGATTTTTTACACCTCTATGTCCCTAAGACACACTTGAGGTCAGAAGATCAACTTCTTTTGGTTGTTCCTAGATGTAGGTTAGTTACTCGTGTTGCTGCTCCTCGGCTTTGGAACACCCTTCCTCTCAATGTTAGGATGGCAAACTCCTTAGGAGTTTTTAAATCACTCTTAAAGACACATCTTTTTAAAATGACCTTCGAATCTGATTAAACTCGTCAATATTTTTTTTTTTGTACTCAACGTATATTGAACTGTCTTTTTATTTTTGGGCACTTATTGAATGCTTCTTTTGTTGATTTTATCGCTTGTGCAGCACTTTGGTCTCCTCGTCGGATGTGTAAAGTTCTTTATAAATAAAGGTTATTATTATTTAAGTTGCAGTACGTTTCACGGTTCCTTCATGAACCAAACTGGAGGAACAAGCAGCTAACAGTATTCCTCACTGTTACCTTCTCAGTTCCTTTTAGTTTTTAATGTTATTTGTCTTGCAGCTTAACACAGTACTGCAAGAGGATCAGATATTCTATTACTAGCAATAAAAGAAATCCTAGCTGATGAAGTGCTGGAGATGGACTTTATTCACAGCATCTTGTGTCATGTTTCAGGCTCTTACAGAAGGATAAAAATAACCTGGAGGCTCTGCGAATGCTGGCTCTTAATTCATTATGTAGAGATGGTGATATTCCTGAGGTGATCCTCACACATTCTTACATGTTTATTCTTTGAAATAATTCACATTAATACATGGCAACATGACCATTAGTTCACAGACAGACCTTTTGACATGTCACCCTCTAACAGGCAGTGAAGCAGCTTTCAAGGCTCATAAGCAGCTTAGAGATTCTGGAGCCGAACAACCCGGAGCTTTTCTACAGAATGTCTCTGGCCTTCACTCGAGTTGTGAGACATGTTTCCATTTTTTTTTAGTACTATTATTATTTCTTACACTTTTTATGCTTCACAAATGGATTTGTCAGGGTCCTTTCCTGCTTTTCTAACGTTTTTATGAGAAATATTTCATGTATAAATCTTTATCAAGTCCATATGACTTAGAAGATCCAGTCACACTGATGATTGTTCTCTCCTGAATTCTGATACTAGAAAAGTTTGTAGTATTTAAGATTTTAATTTTAAAAGGTTTTAGACAGATAATTTTGGATTTTACGAAGTTCCAAGACCTTTATACTGTTGTGTTATTCATTGGTTTGTTTGTTTTTTATGATTTAACCTCTCAAATTAATGTAATTTATTATGGCATGACCCCTTTTGGACCTTTTTTTTAAATACTTGTACAGAATTACAGCCCTTTGTTGTTTTTCTTATTGGGTTTGTTTGCAGTGTGGACGTAGTGAGAAAGTGATGGAGCAGACATTCAGAATGGTGGAAAGAGCTTTGTCTATGGCGTCAGGGGACCCAGATTTCGCCACAGAGCTGGGCTACCAGATGGTGCTTCAGGGCAGAACAAAGGAGGCCATGAAGTGGTACAAGACCGCCATCACCAACAAGGAGAAAACAAGTGTTTCAGTTTTTATTGGTAATATGTTTGAGTGGGTTTTCTGTAGTTTACATGATACTTTGGATCCAAAAATAAGATATTAAAATATTACTCAGGCTTTTTTCCCTGAAATACTGTTTTTATTATCCAGGTATAGCTCGCTGCCAATTAACTGAAGGTCAGCTTGAAGATGCAGAACAACAGTTGGAATTTCTTGCAGAGCTTCAGCAGTCTATTGGAAAATCAAGCGTAATGTCTAATTTTAAGGATTATGCATTAAGGATTATCTTTTCTTCTTTGCTACATTTCTTTACCTTGTTATTTTCTTCATAATAAAGGTTTTTGCTTTCTATTTATTCTTTCCCTTGGTTGCTTTTTTTAATTCCTTTAGGAGCTGTTGTACCTTCAGGCTGTGCTGGCAGGAAAGAAGCGTCGACCTCAGACAGATGTGACCAACCTGCTGAATGATGCCGTGGACACACACTTCTCCTCGAATGAATTGCCTCTGGGAGTGGAGTATCTGGAGAAGATGAACCCTGACTTCCTGCTGGAGATCGTCAAAGAGTATCTTGCTCTCTGTCCAGCTAAGGTACGACTAAAAAAGTCACTATTGATAAGGTGTCAGCTGATTCTTGAAATCTGTTTTGAAATTTTGGATAAAATGTGAAGATCGGAGAAAACCTCCTCATGAAAGACTTTTCCTCTGATGATTTTAAAAAATTATTCTTGTAGTTTATTCATCTGGTCCAAATACATTTTGAAAGCATTTAAGCCTCTTATTATTATTTTAGCCCCCTCCCCCTGGCCAGCCTCCGGCTCCTCAGCTTCACCGTTGTGCCAATTTGTTAGAGACGGTGATAAAAATCGTTCCAGGTCTTCTTCAAGCAGTTTTCCTGCTCGCTAAAGTTAGATTTCTGTCTGGTGAGTGATGCAGTCAAACTCTGGCTTTTAAGATGGATTGAACTTTGTTCAACTGTAGGTTGTATTTGAATTTGCTCTCCTGCTGTATGTTCCTTCAGGTGACTTAGACACTGCACAGAACGGACTGAACCACTGCCTGGACCATTGTCCCTCTCATGCAGATGCTCATCTTTTAATGGCCCAGATCCATCTGCTGCAGGGTAACCTGTCGCTGTGCACTCAGTCGCTTGAACTCTGCCTCAGCCATAACTTTGAGGTAAATTAATTTAAAAAATGCTAATTTTGTCCAACAAAAGTGCCCCAAAATGTGATTATTTAATGTGCTTATTCCTTTTTTGGTAATTTGCGGGACATGCAACATGGATATCAATACTGAAGGTTATGAGGCTAATCAACAATCTTTGAGATACTTTAAAGAGGCCCTTCCATTAAAAACGTTTTTTCTGAGGTTTCTGTTGAATATTTTAGCTCCACAGGTGTTCTTACCTTCATAGTGGGTGTGAAAACAGGTCAACAACTTCTCTTTCAGTTTTAATCTCTCAAACTAAGCAGGTGGCGATAAAACCAGAGTTCGAACGGCCTGTATCTGTTTCATCACAACTCCTTTGTTCGTTAGCTTTCATCAGCTCCCACAGTTGAAACCACTCCTAGCATGCTGCTGGCTAAAAGCTGTAGCACGTCTGACGTTTTCATGCGCAGCGGGGCAGGAAACAGTATACCTTGCTCTCATAGGCTAGTTTGTTAGCCAATCAGAGTCCAGCAAATTCGAACAATGAAAATGAACGAGCTGCTGACGAAGCAGCTTAAGCAGCCTGATGGAAGGAGCCGGAACCACCCGAATTTTAATGCAGACAGATTGAAAGGTCTGTTAATCAGTGTTTCCTGACGTTTTTTAGATATAAAATGTTTCATATTACAGGTTAATACTTAAGAAATAACCACAAAGTACTGAAATTTGTATGAAATGGCCTCTTTAAGAGAAACAGGGTTTATACACCTGATTTCTGAGCTCTTCAGCTTTTTCTAGCACATTATTACATGAACAAATCTGTTGGGTGTAAGTCAGAGAAACTCTATTATGTGACTCAGTTAGATCTGAAATGTGTTGGAATAATAATAATTTTCAGCTCGCTGGATGGATTCTGAGTGTTGTAGAACGTTAGTAGATTTGTTTATGCACTGCTGCAGAGCAGAAGTAACACCCAGTCACAAGTTGTCGATTGAAACACATGTGGAGAGGCTTCAGGTGCAACTGATGCACATGTACTATAAGCTACAGCATTCCCAATCTGTGTCATCAGTTAGCATCCCTGTCTGATAGCCTGTGGTGAACATTAGTTTTTGCTATAACTTTTAAAGTAAATGAGAGATCTGTCACATGACCCTGTTCATGTTGAGGCAGAGGAGTTCAGAATTGTTGTCTTTTCCAGGTTCGGGATCACCCGTTGTACCACCTGATTAAAGCTCAAGCTAAGAAGAAAACAGGTGAGCTTGCGGAGGCTATCCAGACACTGCAGATGGCCATGAGTCTTCCTGGAGTCCGTAAAGTGGGATCATCATCCAAATCTAAGCAGAAGAAGACAGAACTGAGTTCTGCTGACTGCGTTTCTGTTTTCTTGGAATTAGCTGAAGCACTTTGGCTCAATGGAGAACAAGTAAAATACTACGTTATATGACTTCTAACATATTCTTAGATTTGAAACACATAGTGATTAACCTGATGAACATCTCCGCATGTTTCAGCACGAAGCAGCAAAGGTAATGCAGGACGCCATCTACGAGTTTTCAGGAACACCCGAAGAACTGCGTGTCACTATTGCCAACGCGGACTTGGCTCTGCTGCGCGGGGACACGGAGTCGGCGCTGGGCATGCTGACGAACATCACCCCCGATCAGGCCTATTACATCCAAGCCAAAGAAAAAATGGCCGACATATATCTGAAACACAGAAGAGAAAAACAGCTGTATACAAGTTGTTACAGGTGAGCAGCTAAACTCCCAGATAAAAGCTGATATAGACAATAATGTCTGAAACAACCTATAGAATATACACTTGTTAAACATTAGTCATCAAGTCTGAAAGAAAAACAGACAAATAGAAGTGATGATTCTATTAGTATCTTGGAGCACCCAGAGAAATGTCCACAGAACAATCAGTAATTCTCGTCTTTTCCACAGAGACATGGTGAAGAAGCTACCCAGCCCTCACACGTATCTCCTACTCGGCGACGCCTACATGAACATTCTGGAGGTGTGTTTACGCTGTGATTCATCTTCATCTAAAAACAGATGATTTGTCTGTTTTTCTAAAAATCTTTCGGTATTTCATGACTTTTCGAACAACGAACCAAACTATTCCCTTTACAAAAAGAAATGAAACATTTAGGATTAAAACCATTCCTGAACAGATTTTAACATCAGTCTGTGATCTTGACTGGTGTCTTTAAAAGGACACAGGACGTCGTTCTTGCAATTTTCATTTTGCAGTTAAAAGCAGGTTGTGAGCAAATCAGCTAAGTTGAGGTTTCTTTCTGAAGTTGAGAAAACACGCGGGTTCCTGTGAGATGCAAACACAAGCGTTCAAGTTTCCTCCTGCATTAGCTGAATGAGATACAAGCGGGACTGTTTTTGGAACTCATAAAAACATGACTTCACACATGACTCCACACAAATAACTCACTTACACAGAATACTGAAGAGTGGTAGCTTTAGCTCTGTAAAGTGGTTACATGAGAGTGGAAATGAACAGCGTGTACCTGCAGCTAAGTGACAGACTGTTATTAAGTAGGTTTGTAATAAATCCTTAAATCAGAGTCAGGATGGAACATAACGTCACCATCATGAGTTTATGGATGGTAACACAGGCTTCCTCCTGTTGACACATGTTTTGGTTGTGACGATAGATAAGATCACAGCAAATGAATCATCCCAAACTAACCGTTAGTAACTACTTTTATCCATGCTGTACGTTAAAGCCCGTAAGATGTTTACAACATGCTCCCTGCAGTTTATAATATTTACAAACACTAGAATCCAGCAATAAATTGTGATGCTACTTACCGTCACATGTGTTTATCTTTAGCCAGAGAAAGCTATTGAAGCTTACGAGCAGGCTCTGAAGATAAACCCCAAAGATGGAGCTTTAGCCAGTAAAATGGGGAAAGCTTTGGTCAAGACTCATAACTACAACAAGGTAGGCTTGAACAGTATTATTCACTCATTTAAAGGTTAAACAGGACCCATAAACATGTGTTAAAGAGTCTGTCACCATCAAACAGGCTGTTAATTATTATGAGGCGGCGCTGAAGTCGGAGCAACAAAACTTCCTGCGCTACGACTTGGCTGAGCTCCTGATGAAGATGAAGCAATATGAGCGCTGTGAAAAAGTCCTGCATGAGGCTCTGGCTCATGAACCAGGTACTTAAACATCACAATATTCAGCACACAGTGATTATAGTTTCTGCACAGACACAATAATGCAAATATTTCTACAGTATAATTATTTACAAAGAAGAACGATAAATACTGTATGAATATTAGCAATATTTAAAATCATTATAGGTGGATGAATGTCCAAATAAGGATATAGAATGATATTTGAAAACTTAGAACTGATGATATTAGGACTAAACATCATAAAAGTTAAGATCTGTCACAGCCAATCAAAACCCAGCTGAGCTCAAGGTCTAAGAAAAATCCCACAAATTAATATGAAACATGATCCTTGTGTAGCTGTTCAGGTTAAACTATTTTCTTTCATAATTTGATGTACTAACTTAAAAAAAAATCTTTGATCATCCTGATCACACATCTTGGAGTCTTCAAATTTGTTTTCTTCTTAATTTAAAACAATGTATTTATTAAAACTACTTACTTGTTTCTTGTACTTTCCTAAAAACTTTGCAGGATTTCTGACCACTAGGGGGTGCTGCAATATTCACACCATTCCTAGCAGCTGCAGGCTGTTTTTGTTTTTTTATTAGTTGTCGTTTATGTGAATGTTACCATGGCGACTGTGCCCTGCTGAACAGTTTGAGCCTCAGTGCTTCTTGCAGCTATATTGGTTTAAATGTATTTGCTCTTTTTTCCTCCATCTTTTTTTCTTAACGGTCTAGTGAATGAACTGCCTGTGCTCTCAGATGATTGTCGTTATCTGGTCCTGCTGGCAAAGATCCAAAATAAAGTAGGAAAAAATGAAGATGCCTTGCTTTCCCTTCAAAAGGTTGGTGATTGTTTTGATCAGGTCTGTTTACAAGTTTCGACTGTTTCATCCGTGCTAGTTTACCCAATAGCAGCATGGATCACTTTCACTATCGTTTCCATATTGATGTTGTGTAACTTCTCCTTTCCAGGCCCGAGATGTGCAAGTCAAGGTGCTGAAGCGTGTGCACCTGGAGCAGCCCGATGCCGTCCCTGTGCAGAAGCAACTTGCTGCTGAGATCTGCGCTGAGATCGCCAAACACTACACGAGTCAGAGGGGCTTTGAGAGAGCAGTTAAATTCTACAAAGAAGCTCTTTTATATTGTGAGACAGATCACAAGGTCAGTGCAGCTGAATCAAAACCGTTCTATGTACTGACCGCAGCTGTGGTTAACAAGCAGTTGTTCTTTTATTGTTTGTTTGTTTTATTTTGTCTTACTCCAGTGTTTTATTTTTAATGATGCGACCTCAGTTGTTGATCTTAACTTGATTAAAGTCCAGAGCTGGATTTATCTGCTCAGCAGTGTCACACAAAGAGTCATGTGACATGATGAATGCGCTCCCTGTTCTTTAGGTGATGCTGGAGTTGGCACGGTTGTACCTCACTCTGGATGATATCAATGCGTGTCAGGAGCAGTGCAGTGAAATTTTAAAGAATGACAAGTTTAATGAAGAAGCAACTCTGGTTTGTTTTGTGTTTTTGTCACCACAATTTTTAATCACATGCTTTTATATTTGAACTCAAACAGAAAAGGATTTCTCGTGTGTGTTTGTACTTAGATGATGGCAGACATTCATTTTCGGAAGCACGAGTACGAACAGGCAGTTCGAAATTTTGAACAGCTGCTGGAGCGCAAACCAGGTGCGGGACACTTGAAACTTTTCACATATAAATTTAAAGGGATTATTTCAAATTCTCAATACTGAAAGCAAAATGAATCACGTTTGTTGTTTTCAGACAACTACCTGACTCTGTCGCGTCTCCTTGACCTGTTGAGGAGGGCCGGCAACTTAGAAAAAGCCCCCAAATTTCTTGATATGGCTGAAAAACATTCTACCAGGACTACATTTGACCCTGGGTTTAACTACTGCAAAGGACTTTACCTTTGGTAAGTTCCACTACTGTTGTTCTGAGATTATCAACAATTGTTCTTTCAAACCTTGTGACTAAACTCATGCTTTCTACTCAGGTACACGGGAGAACCTCTTGATGCTCTTCGACACTTTAACAAAGCTCGTAAAGACAACGACTGGGGTCAAAATGCTGTTTACAACATGATTGAAATCTACCTAAATCCCGACAACGTCACAATTGGAGGAGAAGTGTTTGAGAATTTAGACGGTGAAATTGGGTGAGGCTGTACCGAATGTGTTGAAACATCTGAGACTTTGTCTAAAAGCTAACAGGACTTCCTCTTTGTTCCTCAGAAACTCAACCGAAAAGCAAGAGAGTGATCAGGCTGCTGTGAGAACAGCCGAGAAGCTGCTCAAGGAGATCAAGCCTCAGACGGCAGTCGGACATGTGCAGCTTCGTATCCTGGAGAACTACTGCCTGCTTGCTACCAAACAGAAGGCTAATATAGAGAAAGCCCTCGGTGTGTTCACAGAGATCGCAAACAATGAGGTAAGTAAACTCCAGATGGTGCACGTGAGTCATAAGCACACACTAGGAACTGTGGATTATTACATGATCGGTCCATTTCACTGTATCAAGCAGAATTACGTGACTATAGTTCAGCCACTGTGAACTAGAATCACCCTGTCTGACTTGAATTCTGTGGTTCTGCTCAGAAAGACCACGTTCCAGCTCTGTTGGCCATGGCAACCGCTTACATGATGCTAAAGCAAACTCCTCGAGCCAGGAACCAACTCAAACGTATAGCAAAGATGAACTGGAACGCTGCAGATGCCGATGAGTTTGAGAAGAGCTGGCTGCTCCTGGTGGATATATACATTCAGTCTGGGAAGTACGACTTGGCCACGGACCTTTTAAAGAGATGCCTCAGTCATAACAAGGTCAAGTCCAGGAATCAGAGCTCACATACACATCAGATTCTATTGTTTCCTGATTGTGCCCTGAAATTAATTTATTGTGATTATCTAAAGTCTTTTTTTTCCCTCCCAGTCATGTTGTAAAGCTTATGAATATCAGGGCTACATATCGGAAAAGGACCAGGCGTTTCGTGATGCCGCCGCCAACTATGAAATGGCTTGGAAATATGGAAATCGGAATAACCCAGCTATCGGTACGACGAGCGAAATCAGATGTCCTCTTCTTATTTTAGAACAACAATCCGAAAGTTCTGTTTGTAACGGCTTAATGTCTGTTTTCCATTCAGGATACAAGCTCGCGTTTAACTACTTAAAAGCAAAGAGGCACGTTGATGCTATTGACGTGTGCCACAAGGTGAGAGAGAGATGGAAGTTTATGGCTTAATATCACTGATGTGCTTTTATTCCTACAGTCCTTTTTATTTCTGTCCACAGATTCTTGCAGCACATCCAGATTATCCAAAAGTGCGAAAGGAGATCCTGGACAAAGCTCGCGCTGCTTTGAGATCTTAATGTGAGACCGAGGTCACTGTCAAGTTGACAAGAGTTCAGTTATATAAATTATTTGTTTGGGAAGAACCTTTGATGAAGTTCCTGGATGTCTGAAGAGAAAAACTCAGACTTGTTGAATTGAACATGTTTTTAAAGTTCCTGTTATCTTTTATAAATTCATCACCTGTTGATGACTTCCTGTTTGTAAGGTCACATTTTGATGAATGTTCTTGTTGATGATTGAACTGTTTTTAAATAAAATTATATAACACTGGGATTTTGGCCTGATCTGTAGTCCTCTGTAGGACACACGGAGCATTTTAATGGACATAATAAACTGGCTGGCTGCTTCTGTTAGGAAGCCATGGGGGTTGTTGGGGGGGGGGGGGGGGGGGGGGGGTTGGAAACAGAGGGGTTCTTAATCAGGCTGGAATCCACTTCTTAACTCCTACAAGCGTCTGATACTTTGAGCTTTATCCGAAGGACATTTGAAGGATTAGAGGTGGTGAGTCTCAGTTTAATTCAACAACTTTCATCAGTCAGTCGGCAGGATGACTTTTTTGTTTCATCCACTCGGGATGAACGTGTGTTTCCTGTTGAATCAAACTTGGTTGAGTTTTACGCCCTGTGCGGCGTCTCTCAGAGATCTGATTGGATGCGGAGCTGTTTCACCGCGTTCCTCCGCTTTTTTGTAGCCGGGCAACTCTCCCAATGAATGAGCAGTTGAACAAATCCTGTTAAATGACACCATTTTTGACTCAGCAGCTCCGATCGGAGCGGTCAGTCACCACCAGACTCTTCATCAAGATCAAACTAACAATTTATCAGCTGGTTTGTAACGAGCGTATCCGATAGAGAGAGAGACTTTAAAAAAAAATCTTGTTCCGTTTAAATCCTCGTCTGGATTACAGGAATGGATTTGGGGTATTTGAAACGCAAAAGGAGTCAGATGTGCGCAGGCGCGCTCCCGTGTCACCGCCTTCTACCTGAGAGGAGCACACCTGGATCCAACAAAACGGAAGTTCAGTGAAGTCCAGGAAACTTTAAGTGTTCGACTAGGACATTTTTGAGAGAGACAAACAGAAGAAGTTTAAACATGATGCCACTTGTTGAACTTTACAAAAACCTTTTAAAGGACTGCAAAGTTTAACCTGTAGTTCAGCGACTCATGGTGAGTTTTTCTGTTTGTTTGCTTTTTCTTTTATCTGATTGAATCCAGTTTGTTTGCTGATATAAAGTCTGACCACATTAACATGTTAAAACGCATCATTTATCACCAAATTATCGTATTATTTCCTGACGCTTAAGAAAAAAAGAAACACTTATATTTGTAAATATGCATTTTGTTACAGCTGAATCACAGTTCGAAGCCAATCTGCTCTCCACTATAGAAGAATGACAGTTCTTCGTAGAGTTCTCCGAAGAAAACTGCACCCACTTACGCTTCTGATAGTGACCCTGGTGTTTGTGACATTTCTGTTCTTCATCCAATGGGAAGTCGGAACCCAAAGCAAACAGGAGGACCCATGGCTGAAGGAGATGTCAGTGAAGCGGGACACCATGCTGGGGATGGTGATGGGTGCTGTCAATAACTTCAGGGATGCCATGCCAAAGATGCAAATCAAAGCCCCTGTAAGGCAGCAGGGTAAAGCAGGCAGTGCCTCCTGCCTGCCAGGTCACTACACTGCTGCTGAGCTCAGACCAGCTTTGGAGAGACCCCCTCAGAACCCGCTCTCTCCTGGAGCAGCTGGGAAACCCTTCCACACGGACTCACTGAGCCCCGCAGAGCAGAAGGAAAAGGAGAAGGGGGAAGAGAAACACTGCTTCAACGTTTACGCAAGCGATCGCATCTCGTTAAGCAGAGACCTGGGTGCAGACACCAGACCACCAGAGTACGTGAACACGTGTGATCTTCATGCTTTCTACTTTTTCATTCATTTGTGCTCAGTGTTTTCAAAGTGAGAATGTTTTTCTCCCCCCTCAGTTACACAGTTAAACTTCAGCCTCTCTCTGAAAATGCACCACATGTACTGTTGTAATGTAGATGGGATAATACGACATGACGGTCTAACCCAAACAAATTTCTCATATTTGCTTATGTCTGGGAGAAACCACAGAGATGATTATACAGACTGAGAGGTTGTTACAGCACGCCTGCTGAATTACTGCAGCCGAATTCAGACAAAAGCTCAGATTTAGACATCTGAGCACAACGGAATATAAATACATGACTTTTTACGTGTGTTCAGTGTGATTTAGACTCGATACACAATCCGTGCACTAGGCTGAGCTGCTAAAAGCGTCCCCGCCGCCATCATCATGGCAGGTATTTCAAAGGTCGCCACACACAAAGTGTCACAGCAGAAATAGATTTCCCACAGAGGAGACCCTGCTGATGTAATAACACCACCATCATGCCTCTGCAGGAGAGTCAAGTCTTTTGTTTTTTTTTTTTTTTGGTTCTCCTTTTATCCAGATGTATTGAGCAGACCTTCAAGCGATGTCCCTCCTTGCCCACCACCAGCGTGATCATTGTGTTTCACAATGAAGCTTGGAGCACTTTGCTCAGGACGGTTTACAGTGTCCTGCACTCCTCCCCCGCCATCCTCCTCAAGGAGATCATCCTGGTGGACGACGCCAGTGTGGACGGTAAACAGTCAATTTGGTGGTTTGATTGCACGTTAATGGGTCGAATCATTCCCAGAACTGGATGTTTCTAATCGTTTCAGATGTGCTGAAGGACGAGCTGGACGAGTATCTGAAGAGGCTGAGCATCGTGCGGGTTGTCCGCCAGCGAGAAAGAAAAGGCCTCATCACAGCTCGCCTGCTGGGTGCCTCCGTGGCAACCGGCGACACACTCACCTTTCTCGACGCCCATTGTTAGTCAACGTCACAGACATTATTCACACATTTAAAGTATTTTACACACCCTGAGTTACACACCCACACCTCTACAAAACAATGCAAAGAAGCTATTATTAGTTTGTGACAAAGTGTCTCGCGTCTCAACAGGTGAGTGTTTTAATGGATGGCTGGAGCCTCTGCTGGCGAGGATAGCTGAAAACTACACGGCTGTAGTGAGTCCTGATATAACCACTATAGATCTCAACACATTTGAGTTCATGAAACCGTCCCCGTATGGACAGAACCACAACCGGGGGAACTTTGACTGGAGTCTCTCTTTTGGCTGGGAGATTCTACCAGATCACGAGAAACAAAGGAGGAAGGATGAAACCTACCCCATTAAGTAAGTGTTGATTAAAAAGCACCATGTAATAAACATTTAAAAACAGGTTACAGACGTTAGGTGTTCTGCAGGACCCCCACGTTTGCCGGTGGCCTCTTTTCCATCTCTAAAGAATATTTTTACCGCATTGGAAGCTACGATGAGCAAATGGAAATCTGGGGTGGTGAGAACATTGAAATGTCTTTTAGGGTAAGACGTCACTCTGCAATTATTTGATTCATCACTGATTCTTTCTGGCCCTGGAGCTCTGCCAGTATCCAAACGTTTTTCTGGGTGTGTCTGATTGCATGTCGTCTGTTTCTGCTAACTCTCTTTAATCTGCAGGTGTGGCAGTGCGGTGGACAGCTGGAGATCATCCCGTGCTCCATTGTTGGTCATGTTTTTCGCACTAAAAGCCCTCACACCTTCCCTAAGGGTACGGAAGTAATCGCTCGAAACCAGGTACGGCTGGCCGAGGTCTGGATGGACGAGTACAGGGAGATCTTTTACCGCCGGAACCAACAAGCTGCACAAATTGCAAAAGATGTAAGCAGCAGTTTCCTAAATGATATCAATTGGATCTACTTATTCTGAAGGAGCAGCAAATTGCTCTGAGGCATCGTCTCTCATTTCCACTCTACTCCAGCTGTAAATAAGTGTTTTGGAGGCTACTTATTATCTCCCTCTTTAGGCAAGCTCAAGCAAATCTAGCTCCTGCCTTTGAATTACACACAACAGGCTTAGTGCTGATTATAAGTTGCTTAACATGCTCTGCAGGGAAACGCTCACACTTAACAAGAGAACAACGTATTATTGTAACTAACCTACTTCAGGCTGAGCTTTATCTCACTTGGGTTGCATGCAGCTGTTCATAAAACATCTGGCTCACACCCAATTCAAAATCAGCCTTTTGAGCAATTAATTTGATCCGCATGACAAAAGGAGTCAATGGGTGTGAGAATAGTCTAACTTTTATTTTTATTTTTGGGGTATGGAGTTTTAGCTGATTAGAAACTTGGAATGAAATACTGATCAAGCTGTCTTTGATTTAGGAGCTTAAAATGAGTTTTATGGCATTATCTTTTAGATTTTCACTGGATGTGACACTTTTTCAAGAAGGCAAAGTATTTATGTGTTTTATGAATATAAAACTTGTGTGATTATTTGGAGATAACAGAGTGTTCACGTGTGATCTCAAGAAAACCACATCAGAGTTTAACATTGAAGGAACTTTTTTTTTTTTTGGCTTCCATACTCAACTGTGTTAAACGGCTTTTTTTTTTTACATGTTAAATACATTTTTAAAAATATGAATGTAATTAATCAGCATTTTTGGAAAATATTCATAAGAAAAAAAGCACTCCGATTTTGAGTTTTTGATTAATTTATTCCTGATCCAGATAGTGAACCATATCACCACCAAAATCTAATTGATAGCTCAGAAATAGTACAAAGACCAATCCTCAAAATTTCATCAAAATCCATCCAGGAGTTTTTGAGTTATCTTGTTAAAGAGGCCATTTCATACAAATTTCAGGACTTTATGGTTATTAAGTATTAACCAGTAATATGAAACATTTTATATCTAAAAAACGTCAGGAAACACTGATTAACAGACCTTTTAATCTGTCTGCATTAAAATCCAGGTGGTTCCGGCTCCTTACGTAAGGCTGCTTCGGCTGCTTCGTCAGCAGCTCGTTCATATTCATTGTTCGAATTTGCTGGACTCAGATTGGCTAACAAACTAGCCTATGAGAGCAAAGCAACATCAGACATCGTATCTTCCTGTTTGCTACGTCTTATGCTACAGCTTTTAGCCAGCAACATGCTAGGCGTAGTTTCACCTGCAGGAGCTGATGAATACTAACAAACAAAGGAGTTGTGACGAAACAGATTCAGGCAGTTCGAACTCGGGAGAATTCGGGTTTTATCACCACCTGCGCAGTTTGAGAGATAAAAACTGAAAGAGAAGTTGTTGACCTGTTTTCACACCCACTATGAAGGTAAGAACACCTGTGGAGCTAAAATATTCAACAGAAACCTCAGAAAAAAATGTTTTTAATGGAAGTGCCTCTTTAAAATACAGACAAATCCTGATAAAAACACACCCTCCTGGTAGAAGTAATTAAGTCTATAAATGAAACAGAAGAATAAAATCTGTATCTTTTCAGTATGTGCTCACCAACACATTAACATTTATCTGGATGAGCTCATTCTTCGTTTCCCTTGACTTTCTTTTATTTTATTATTTTAACAGGGAACTTTTGGAGACATCTCCAAGCGCGTGGCCCTCCGAGAGCAGCTGCAATGCAAAAGTTTCTCCTGGTATTTGAACACCGTTTACCCAGAAGTCTTCATGCCTGATCTCAACCCAGTCTTCTTTGGCTCAGTAAGTTCTCCACTCGCCTTCCGACATCTCTGGTTGTTCCAAACCCCAAAACTCTGTCTAGTCACCGGACGTTTCCACTTGGGACCTGCTGAGGGTGCAGGCCTGCTCCACTTTAACACCACTGAAAGCTCCAGTTGTTTGAACAGCTTGCTCTGGATGTTAGTTTTTCATTTTGTTTCCTCTCACTGCTCTCTCTTTTCCTTCTCCTCTTCTGTAGGTTAAAAATGTGGGCAAAGACTCATGTCTGGATGCTGGAGAGAACAACGAGGGTGGGAAACCAGTGATTCTGTACCCGTGTCATGGACTTGGAGGAAACCAGGTCAGAAAGAAAATCTCCCTCTTGTCCCTCGACAAAACTCAGTGGTTTTCTTAAACCTCATGATTTGATTTGTAATTTTAATGTTTCCAACCCGCCCAGTATTTTGAGTATTCCACGCGTCACGAGATTAGACACAACATTCAGAAGGAGCTGTGTTTGCACAGCTCAGATGTGGCTGTGAAGCTGGAGGACTGCCAATACAAAGGCGGGAACACGTTTGTGGGAGCAGAACAGAAATGGGAACTGAAGGATGTGAGTTTCCCCCTTTTTTTTTTTTTCCTTATAAACAAATTTGTGATTTCAGATTCCTGAATTGTCTCTTGTATTTTTATAAAAAATGTTCATTTTTATTCTCTTGTGTTTTTAGAATCAGCTACTCCACTTAATTGGATGGAACATGTGTCTGAGTGCCCGTCATGAGCGTCTGGTTTTGGCTGAGTGTAACCCCTCAGACAGATACCAGCACTGGTCCTTCATCTGAGTACGCAAAACTTCAACAAACATCTACTCGTATGCATGAGCATACTAGGGCTCGAGTATTCCATAATATGTGCAGGGGTTTTTAGATTAGAAACTGCAATGAGTTTTAAGTTATTTTTATACGTAGAAGATCTAAACTACTACTGCTGCTGGAAAGTCCAGACTTTGGAAGAAGCAATCACTGCTGCAAAGAGGAACACGGTACTTGCAGCAGATAAAAAGTGCCTTCTCCGCATTTTAGATGTTGTCCATCCTTTATTAGTTTTCATAAGAAAAATGCAGCATTAAGTATTTAAAGTCAGTTTATTCTTTAATGAGGTACATATATGAACTTAAAGCAAATGTTCAAGCTGGAAATACAAATGTGATGCACCAAAGAGACGAAAGTAACAAGCAGAGACACAAAAATGATGTCTATGTAGTTTTTACAGGCGTAAAACATTTTGAACCGTCCAGAGCCTTGGATGAAGTTTATTTTAATTTCTACCATTTTTGGGTTTGGGTGTGAGAGTGGTAAAGGTTTGGATGCTGAGGTTTTTGAGAATTTATATTGGGAAAAAAAAAATGTCTTAATTTAAATACATTTCTTTTAGATTAAAAGTGTTTTTTTTATTACTATGAAGAGATCATAAACAAAGTGAATAATTTAATGTCAGTTTGGGTCAATATATTAATTTATAGCAACAGCACAGGTGTTAATTGTTTCACTTCATCCATAATAACCATACAAGTACAAGCAGTTCAATTATACATAGGTCCACATATGAATTTCTGGTGCAGGCACTAGTGAACAGATGGCTGTGAAAAATTCTTTTTGACTGTTTGAAGATCAAAGTGAATGAATGTGTTAACTTGTCTCAAATGGAAACGCCTTTGTGTTCTGGGTTCTAAGGTTTGGAGAAGTCGAGAACAATAAATTCTGTTTGAATAGTTCCACCTCGTCTTATTCACTCTGGTAGTCTGCAGAGGGCGCTCTGGAATAAGAAACGTCTTACCTTCACTAACAAATGGTGAAAAGAAAGTTCACACTATTTCAGTGTTTGGTCATTTGTATTTCCTTTAACAGACCATTGAACTGCTAAAACCGTTTGTAGACGTGTTCACACTTGTTGATAAGTTAATCAGTACATTTGATTAGCAGCATGTGACAGCCATTTTCCTTTTTAAATTCTTCAAAAGCATCAAATGTGGATTTGGTTTCTCACATACAGCTTCACCATCTTTACTGTGTCTCATAATTAGGGACAATCTGAATCAGTGTTTTTGAAGACAAAGTTAAATGTGGATCATAAAACCCCCAAAACTGAAGGACAGTGTCGACACCAGGCTGAATACTGCAGCATAGACATGTTTCATAACAGATTAACATTATAAAATTTATTTGAAAAGCATTAGATGTATTTACAGTTTGAAACCGAACACACTGAAGGGGGAAAAAAAGTACAATTCTGTGCAAATTTTATGCATTTCACAAAATATGAAAGCAAGTAAAATAAATCAGGCACATGAAGCTTTACAACTCACACTGAAAACAAGAAGACAATATTAAGATAATAGGGCAATCTACTCAATACAGACTTTTAGGAAACCACAATAAATACACATTTCAATAGTTTCATTCATAATAAATACTGTAAAAAAATGATAAAACAGGATTCTTGACTGGATGCAGCGTCACTGGGCGTGGCCTCCTGATACTGTACACTTTGGCATAATTAAAACCCATAACAGGCTGTTTTGATGACACTGATTGCCTGAAAGTGGTTCATCTGGAGGTTTCAGCTAATTAACAAAAAAAAAAAAGATTTAGAATTAAATCTCTGGAAATAGATGCAAATATTTATATTGTATAGAACCTCCGCCAATCGATAAGCTGTGACTTCAAATTTATTGTCTGTAAATGTATCAATAAATATAGAATTTTGTACATAATCGGGTTAATGACTGTTCAGACTTTTCAGTTTATGGCTGACAACTCAAATTGTGTGGTTTTACTGTTGATATGTAGAAATATGTTCAAAAATAAGCTTTGATTGTCAACGTTGAACATCTGTTTCCCCCTTTTACATTATCTTAATCTGAGATATTGTTAATAAAAACCTGTAGCGCTTTAGATAGAGATATTAAAGTTCAGTCATTTTCTTGGAAAAGAAAAATCTGCTAACATCTATTACACTTCAGCAAAACAATTTTCTCATTTTTGAATCCATATAAATAAACGTAATAGTTATTCGTCTGTGGAATGTAGCCGAACTAACGTTTAAAGTAAAACAATTCCTTGTCTTTAAAGGTTAAAAAAATACCAATGATGGCGTCTAAGAAATGCACAATAGGATAAATCCTCATTTTTAGCCAGACAAGCTAATTATGTTTGTAGTATTGAAAGTGAAAGGTGTAAAAACCCAGAGCCACAGAAACCCCCTACACAAGTGCATAAAGCTTCACTGATTTTGAAACGTCTATTCATATCGTACTTCAAAGTATTCAGGCATTTTTATGCTTTTCAAACTCATAGAGAGGCAATAAATGATGATGCAAATCAAGTAGAAAAACAAATTTTTCACACACACACACACATATGTATTTGTACATATGTATGTGTGCATAAAAAAGCAAGGTCATTTTCACAAATGTCACTGAGATTTCAAAAACTGCATGCATTTTTTTTCTTATTAAAACATTTACACTTATATTTAATTACAATAAATAAACTGACATTGAACTTTTTTTTTTTTTGTTTGCACACTTGACACATACAGTACAGCAGACTTATAAAAGTCCAATCTACAGTACAATATCTGCTTTAAACTAGAGTTTTACATCCAAGTACCTCACACAGCATGATGTAAAGTTATTGTTTGACGTTCTTATCTGAAGCATTTTGGCATTAAGCGTTGAGAAACCTGCATTCGTTTCCCAGAGCTGTTTCTATCACAAACCTATGGCTTTCTAATTACAGATGAAAATGTGCCAATAATGTTTTAAAGTCAGATAGTAGAAACCAAAGGCAAAGATCTTTGTTTTTGTATGTTTGTTTTTCTAGAAATGCAGCTTTGTGAGGCCCGAGTGAAGACATAATCATGAAACAACACTTTATTCATAAGGTGGGGGCCTTTAAATGGCCGCCACCTCAGGGCAATGGTCTGGTAACGTGAGGTTCTTGGCGCTGTTTCCTAATAAGGTCAGGTCAGAATGTCCATTAGCACTTGATTCCTCCTGCGGAGGCTGTTCAGCTGTCATACATGCGCTGTGACTGCTGTAGGAGCTTTGACTGTTATTGTTGATGTAGTTGTGAAACTGGTTCTGGTTCTCAGGTTGCTCCATAAACACTGACTTGGACAGCATCTTGTTGTTCTGGTCGGGTGTGTAGCAGGTCAAAGGAGCTTCAGGAGCACCGCTGTCCAGAGTAAAACGGTGATTGGTTGTGTATTGTTCCCCCGCCTGATTAGAGTAGCCCGTGTAATGCTCGGCAGCCATGCTGAACGGTCCCTGCGCCACGTTTCCGTTGGTTGTACTGATCGGATCTTGGAATGCTAAGGCTTCCTCGTAGGACTCACCAGGTGGACCGGTTTGACTTTTCAAGTCAGCGCTGGAGCTCCCCAGCTGATAGTACTCAGCTGAGGACGAGTTCATCAAGTAAGGGTTTCCATTAATGTGGTTATCATGTCCCACAGAGCCATCGCTGTAACACATCACAGAGGATAGAGGCACCACTTCAGTGTGAGAAACTGCTGAGGTCATCATGTCTTCCTTAAAGTTGTCACACTTCTCTGCATCCTCCTCATCCCCCTCCTCATCCTCAGAGTCGCTGTTTGCCAAGCTCTGTGTGCTGGAGTCAGACAGCCCACTGCAGATGCTGCTACTATCCTCCTCCTCATCATCATCTACTTCATTCTCTTCCTCCTCCTCCTCCTCCTCCTCTATATCGTCGTCTTCATCTTCATCTTCATCTTCATCGTCTAGTGGCTCCTCCAGCTCATCTACAGCATGTAGGTGCATGCTGGTAGTCTGAGGGATGGAGTCAGACAAGGAGTACTCCAACCGATGCTGTGATGGAGCAAATGGGTTTCCACTTCCCGGCTCGTTGGCGTCACCGCAGAACCCGTTGGTCGGGGAGGCCTGCGGCTGCTCGCGGCTCTTCTCCAGCTCCAGCTTCATGATGGTGTGCAGGAAATGGGTCCGAACGCGGATGGGATTAAACTCCACTCTTCCAGCTGAATTGCTGCATCCTTCTTTTGTGCAGCCACATGGAAATGACATGCGATCCACCTGAGAAAAACATTAATCAGGTCATACATGCTTTCTATTTTTCGTAGTTGTTTTTTTTTTTTGCAGATCACATTATATAAGATATTGTAAAAAGATTTGTGCATCATGGGATTTACCTGACACTTGATTCCTGCGATGCTGCAAGCACAGGTCTCAGGGTCGCAGAAAACCCTGCAGTCGCAGCCGCAGTCCTCCCTCGACACGCGAATGGCCCGAAGCTCGTGTTTCTCCTCTACGTCAATCTTCTTCACCCCCGAGGAGCGCAGCAGCGCCCGGCGCTTTTTAGTGGTAAGAGGCTGCAAAAAGAAGTACTCGTCCACCTCCGTGTTGTCCAAATCGATGTCGTCATCGGAGATGTCCTCCGCCGTTAGCGTGCTGGCCTCTTCAGACTCCACCGTACCGTTCTTCGTCAGCTGGAGACAAGATGGCAAAACATGAAAAATTTAGATTCTCCGAAATGAATCACGTTTCGGATGAATTGGTTGAATTTTGAGTTGAACATGAAAAAAAAGAAAACAAATAAATTACAACTGAAGAAAATATTATTTACAAAAACTACCACTTAATTTATTGCAGATTATTTTTTGATTAAGATACATGTCCATAGCTACACATCTACCTAAATATTGTTTTAAATTCCTTTTTTAGGTAATGTTACAATAAATTTTCCATCATACAGACTTAAGGATCTGAAAGGTATTCATGTTTTATTGATTTTTTTTTTTTTAAACAGGAAAGTTTTGCTGTCCCTTACAAATGTACAGTGGGGCAAAAAAGTATTTAGTCAGCCACCAATTGTGTAAGTTCTCCCACTTAAAAAGATCAGAGAGGCCTGTAATTTTCATCATAGGTATACCTCAACTATGAGAGACAAAATGAGGAAAAAAAATCCAGAAAATCACATTGTCTGATTTTTAAAGAATTTATTTGCAAATTATGGTGGAAAATAAGTATTTCCGTGTCTGTGTTGACGTGTTGCCCAGCGTCAGCCCCAAAACATCACTGCTCTAGAGGAGATCTGCATGGAGGAATGGGCCAAAATACCAGCAACAGTGTGTGAAAACCTTGTGAAGACTTACAGAAAACGTTTGACCTCTGTCATTGCCAACAAAGGCTATATAACAAAGTATTGAGATTAACTTTTGTTATTGACCAAATACTTATTTTCCACCATAATTTGCAAATAAATTCTTTAAAAATCAGACAATGGGATTTTCTGGATTTTTTTTCCTCATTTTGTCTCTCATAGTTGAGGTATACCTATGATGAAAATTACAGGCCTCTCTGATCTTTTTAAGTGGGAGAACTTACACAATTGGTGGCTGACTAAATACTTTTTTGCCCCACTGTATTTGTCAACTTCAGTGATATATCCAGATGTTTTATTGTATAAAACATCTGTGGGGACATACTGGTGTTTCAATCTTTTTATTTATTACTTTTTTTTGCAAAGAGACCCCAAAAGCTTCTTTACCTTTAGTTTGATCGAGTTGAGTTTCTCCTCCTTCAAGTGGTCTCTCAGCATATCTTTGTGGATCCTCTCCTGCTCCAGGGCGAACTCGCCCAGGGAGTACTGCCTGACCCAGCTGTGCCTGTTGGACATGCCCAGCGTGCTGCCACCCTGGCTGGGCACGCTGGTGAAACCCTGTCGCCGGCAGAAGTAGTACACTGTCACTTTCTCGAAGTGCACCCTCCTCGCTCGCAGGCGCTTCCCCCGCTTCAGTATAGAGTTAGCTGCAAGGAAACATGGAACTGGTTCAAAATCAAACACAAATAGGTGCAAATCATGAACTCCTTGTGGAGAATATTAAAGTTACAGAATTCAAACCACTGCTACAATATATTTCATGTAATATATAATGAAGCATCTTACAGCCATATTTCTTTAAATCAGTGTAGATTTTTCATTGTTTTCTTAAAGAGGGAGGGGCAACGTTGGAACATAAATAATCCCCTGGATGGCCCAACAAGAGCACTGGTTCACAATTAGTGTCTTAGTTTTATATTGTGTTGTTGTCATTCTCCCTCTTTACCCCCCCCAAAACATTTTCTCATGTGTTATTTGTCTTTGTCACTCTGTCTGTCCACTCTGCTGTCCAAGCAGGATGGAGTCTGTCATGCCACAAGAATACACGAAGTCAATTATATCAAATGAGGAGAAGACCGGACTTCCTGTTGTAGAGTAAATCTGCTCTGACTAGCAGGATTCGACCCACCGATCTGTCTGCCTAAAGCTGTCAAGACAGGACTGATTTAAAAAGCAGCCATCTGGTTGCAGCAGCTCTCCTCGCCGTGCAACAAGGACAATGATCTTCATTAGGGAGTTTGAGCTGTCATGTTGAAGCTTGGGAGGTTTCATCACGAACAAAAACAGATGGATCTTGTTTTTATTATTAGCGTTTTTTTTTTTTATTTCAGACATATGTAATCAGATTTGCAATCAGATTTTTTTTTAAGGATGTCTAAATAAAAGCTGATCATCATGAGCAAACAATAACATTTTTTTTTTATTTAAAAATTGTATATTTTTAGATTGACAGTGTGCAGATATACCCAAACACGTGTGTTTATTTGATTCCTTTCGTTCAGTTTTCTTTCAAAGGGTGACAAAATGCTATTTAATGTTTTTTTTTTTTTATTTCCATTCACTCTCTTTATTCACAGCATCCATCATGCAGAAAGTGCAGATGAAAACAGTCTTCTGTAATTCGACTGGATCTGCATTATTTCACTGAAAGTCAATCAGGTCTAGAAGCAAAGTCTTTAAATCTTAACTGTTACCAAAACTTGCAACATTAAAAACTACAGTTACTACATATGTCCCTAGCTTCAATCTCTATAGGAGACAAAGACAAAATAATTTGCAATCTTTAAAACTAGTTTATTACAAATACATCAGATTAAATTGAAAACAACAACTAATTTGTCATTGCTAATTGGCAGCTGGGTTGTTTTGGTTTAGGATGACAGCTTTAGTGAAGTAAGACAGAACAACACATACACACAGGAAACATGTGAATGTGTAATTATGAGCTGTGAATAACAACGATGCATATTTCTTATCAACAACCCTGCAAAGTAAAGTATGTGATTTATGTGACAGTGCAGGTAAATCTGGTTTAAGATTTAGACCAAAATGTGAGATTACAAGCTTTCATGGAGTGTGAATTGTAGGATTGACTTATTGAATGTGAATGAGTGAATGTTTATCTGAGCTAGAATCTGCACAGTCATGCTCCCTCACCTACACACAATCATCGTGTGTTTTTTTGTTTTTTTTTTATTAAAATAATTAACTAAATGCAATGGAACAATGACTATTGTTAAAAAAAGGAGGAAGGTAACAGCAACATGAATCAACAGAAGTCAAAATCTAAAATAAATAGTATGAGTTTTATTTATAGTTTTATATAAAAAATGTTCCCCTTTGTTTAGGGGTGGGACTTAAAACCACTACTGCAGCCAACCACTAGGGGGTGCTCCTTTTTTTGGCTTTAACATCCCTTTGTTTTAATGAGGCCATTCTATTAAAAACGTTTTTTCTGAGGTTTCTGTTGAATATTTTAGCTCCACAGGTGTTTGTACCTTCATAGTGGGTGTGAAAACAGGTCAACAACTTCTCTTTCAGTTTTAATCTCTCAATCTATAAAGGGGGGCAATAACACCCGAGTTTGAACGGCTGGTACTTGTTTCGTCACAACTCCTTTGTTCGCTAGTATTCGGCAGCTCCCGCAGTTGAAACCACGTCTAGCATGCTGCTGGCTAAAAGCTGCAGCATAAGACGTAGCAAACAGGAAGACACAACATCTGATGTTGCCATGCGCAGCGGGGCAGGAAACAGTATACCTTGCTCTCATAGGCTAGTTTGTTAGCCAATCAGAGTCCAGCAAATTCGAATAATGAATATGAACGAGCTGCTGCCGAAGCCTGACAAAGCAGCAGAATTTTAATGCAGACAGATTGATAGGTCTGTTCATCAGTGTTTCCTGACGTTTTTTAGATATAAAATGTTTCATATTACTGGTTAATACTTAAAAAATAACCACAAAGTCCGGAAATTTGTATGAAATGGCCTCTTTAATTGTTTTTAAAATTTCAGTACTGAGGTTAAATAGTGCTGTTGACATCAGAAGATGTTGCTGTCCTTCTGTTTTCCATTACAATATTAAGCAAAGAAAGTACCGTACTTGTTATGAATAAGTTATTTTCATTTATTTGCTAAAATCTCAAAATTTGAATTTGCCTCAAAATGGCAAAGTGATTTAAAAGTGGGAATAATATAATATTCTCAGGCTTCATTGTTCTTAGAGAGCAGCTAATGTAATGTGCGTGTACAGTAGCAGCAGTGTTACGCACACAGCTTGACATCAGCTCATTCATCTGACTTGACCTGCTCACTGATGCTGCTCCTAATGAGGAAGACTGCCTGTGCATGTTTCCCCTTTATCACAGCACCAGCCTTTTCTTGTCTCTAATGCACAGCTGCAATTTGAAATTCATGCCATATCTCCCTTATCAGCAGGAATGCAGATTTGTTTTGTTTGACGTGCATCTTGTAGTAATTGTGAGCTACAAAATCCGCCTGGCTCTGAAAATCATTCCCCATCTTGATTAAAAAATCCCTTTAGGTGCTTCAGCTTTGTTTTCCCTCATATGAAATGATGACATTTATCTTGCTGTCAATAGAACACACTCGCCAAACTGAAATTAATGCATGTGTTTGAAAGAAACAGGCACTCACGGGTGAAAGGACCCGAGGCAGAGGGGTTAACGCTGTCGCTGCTATCCCCGCTCTCACTGCAGGAGACCTCATCATCAGACTCCCGCACGGAAGAGCACGGGGAGGAGGAGGCTTCCACCTCCTCAAATTTTCTCTTCAGTATTCCGCTCATGGTCCGCCGCATCTGCACCTGAAATGGAGAAACAGCAAGAGGGGCCACGCATTATTTAATATCCAGTTTAGGACCTTCATAATCCTCAGCTCACTCAATTAGCCACCAACCCAGTCTCCCCCAACCATTAAAGCCACTTTCACTCACACACTCACACAGAATGTCTCTCTAGCTGCTGTCCCGGCTTCCCAGCGTTCCCTGGGCCATTGATCACCTTGGCACAAAGGAGCAGAGAGGGACCGATGAAGCTGCTAATTACAAACTACATCAGACTCACAGGAAGTTCATTCCACTGAGTTTGATTGAGAGGTTCAAGGAAAAGTAGACTGAATCAATTTATCCTCCACTGCAGCCTATCAGGAATAAGTTTAGAGGAAGAATCACTATTAAGGTGATTATTAGGTTATATTAGTACACAGTTAAAAAAGACCCACTACAATTACAGATATATAAAGGAGCAATTTATGGGAAAAATTCAATGTCTCTGGAGGAGAAATTCAATAGATCGTAATGTAACTAAAATGATTTCTGGTAATGTGGTTCTCTAACACCAGACACACAGAAAAAATACATTTCCACAAAGCTATCCAAGCTAGGCAACAATATTACATAAAGTCATGCACAAATCTATCAGTGTGAATAAATAACAGTGATATAGGAGCCCTAAAAGTTTCAAAACACTAGCGTTGGTTCAGCAATGTTCTACAAAGACCTAGCATTTGTTGAATAGCTATTGCAAGATATCTTGTGATCAGTTAGCACAACAAATTTCTGCCAACGAAAATGTAGCTCAATATCTTGTAGCCATTTTTGTGTTGGCTAATGTTGGCTAAAATTTCCATCTGAAACTGGGTTGCAAAACACGTGCAGACAGAGACAAAAATTTAAGTATTTCCTGTTCAATGCTAATATTATTATTGAACATCACAGTAAAGACATCAGTTGTGATGAACCCAGATTTTTCCACAATGCAACACGTGCTTTAGCATTTTAGCTTCTAGCATCTTTGTGATATGAATACTAGCAATGCATTTCTGCTATATTGTACCACTTTGGTTTTTCCAATTAAATATTTGTGGTTTTGCGCATCATGCAAAGGATTTTGATTTACTAGCAGACCACAGCAATGTCAAGTGAAAAAAGGTTCATAACTGATGATGCAATTAGACAAATAAACAAGAACAGACTCATCAGTCAAAAACTCTAAAGCTGATAGCTATTACAGTCAATCTGCCTCTAATACTGAAACACTCCAGCTGTTACACTGCAGATCATTTTCAATTCCTTTCAAAAACATCCTGATATTACTGTTCTGTGTCTGATAGACTGTAATTAACCACCGCTTTATTATTGTTGAAAATAAAGCTGTTTAATCTATTAAAATGAAGAGCCTTGTGTTGTGTTTTTACAGAAGTAATTGGAACATCATGTCACATAATAAAAAACATAACAGTGCTGCTGTGGTACAGTGAGGTTGCAATGACTGGCAGCTTCTCCTTCACTGATTTTTTCCTCTCAGAACCTAGAATCAGTAGAGGCAGCATGAATCTTCCGCCAGTCCCACGCTGTCTATCTGCCAGAGCAGCTTGTGGGGGAGTTTCATTCACAGACAGCCTCAGTGTTTCATCTGGGCTCCGCTATCGAGTCATTACAGATGCAAATGCTGCCTGAGAGAGAGAGAAAGAGAGGTGTACAACCCAGAGATGACTCGAACTGCCAGAAAGGAGGGGGGGGGGGGGGTCATTGTTCCCGTGAGGCTGTGCTTGTTCAGCGCATCGACATGGCACAGCTAACATTTGGAGAAGCTACAGAGTCAACAACTCTACCTGCAACTAAAGAATGTGAAGCATCATAAATGTGACAGAGAAGTCAGTCAATATAACTTCAATGATTAAATATCGCTTCAAAAAAAAGATTTCTGATAACTAACAGGAAGAAACACATTTCCTGAACCGTAGGTTTTAAATTTAAGTGTCAAGAAACTGAATCTCTTCTATAAGATTAGAATAAGATCATCAAGGAGACATTTGCATAATTCTGTCTTGTGTGATTTAACAATTTGATTATCAGGAGCTGCTGATCTCACACTGAAAACAAATTTTGTTCACGATGCACTTCACTTGTTGGCAAGCAGGAATGGAAATTTCCACCAGAGATGACCTGTGCAATTTCAATCCATTTCCTAGTCAGGGTCCTAATTAGATACCATTGTTGAGCGCGTATGCTTAGCCCTTAGCTGATGCTGCACTACGCTTTGATATCAAAAGTAGTTTCCATGGAGATTCTAATGCACTCTCACAAATAGTACTTCCCCATATGGCCGAGCTTCCAGTGTTACATACTGTGCATGAGGGCTCTCAATGATAAAACACTGACGGTGGAGGAAATTCTGTTCATACGTTGGTTTTCCTCCTCAGATAAAAGGTTTAGTGATTTATTTATGTTCTGTTGTGCCAGCATGAAAAGCTAAATGTCTTGATGCTGAAGGGGCATGACATTAGAAACCAGAGAGCTGTGGGTAATCTGGGGTAAATCGATCCTTTCATCAAAAACACAAATTGTTGCTCCACTCCAACAGATCTTTCTTTGTCTTCGCTGTTGCCTTACCAATAATCATAGCCAGGCAAAGCAAACTGTTGGGGGAAAAATATGGGGGGGGGGAGAAAATTCCAGAGAAAATAATGCAGCAAAAAAGCAAGCTTGGAAAGCCCCTCCCTGTGTTTGCCTTTGTGTGAACACACATTAAGTATGGACACCAACTTCTTATCCATAATCAAAGCAGCTCACATCTCAAACATTTGCAGCTCATCATTCACAAAGTTTCAAAAATGCACTTCCCATGTGATGCCAACTAGCCTGTAGCATCTGGAGCAAGTCATGACACATCAATCGTACTGTGACCACATCACACTTCTCTGTGTGTGTGTGTGTGTGTGTGTACACGTGTGTGTGTGTGTGTGTGTGTGTGCTAAACCTCACAAGAACAACTGACCTGTATCCACTGGCAGAGTGTGACTCCCTTCACCTCTTCTCACAGCGGTTACAGCCTCACAGTCACAAATGTGGCTATTCAAAAAAGGTGAAACGTGATGAATGAAGAGGTTCTCATTTTTCTGTTTCAGTCCACTGACTTGCAGCGACCCTGAGCTCCGTGGCCATGAGAAAGAAAAGACGCGCGCAGGACAGTGAGGGGAGACGGGTAATTTTCCAGCTCTGGCTGCACTGCCGGTAACGTATGCTTTATTGTTGCAAGACGACAGTCTTTCTCACTTAAACTCCTTCTCTGTCACTGTGTTGTGCTCTCCTCTTTCTATCTTTGGCCACACAAAGGCTCATTAGCTGTAGCCGGCAGAAAGGCAGGAGCCTGACTGGAGCAGAGCTGAGGCAGCCTGTGAGATCACATGGGTGGGATGTCTGAGAGAGAGAGGGAGAGAGTCAGGCATGCTTCTGCTACTGCTGTCTGCAGATATTTTTACCAACATGGGGAGGGAGGGGAAGAGGGCAAGTAAGCGAGTGAGTGAGTGGGGTAGGGGGGTTGGAGGTAGTGGGAGTGTTCAAGAAATTGATGAGGGGCAGTGTGATGGAAATGCAGGGCAGAGGAAAAATGGGGCACAAATGAGCGGATTTAGAGGGGAATAGTAGAAGGGAAGGGGTGAGTTCAGAGAAAAGAAAAGGAGAAGCATCTGATGCCAAGAACAACACCACAGAGACATTTGTGGTGGGGGTGGAGGGCAAAACCACAGAGGAAAAAAAAAACAGTGGCATCTGAATACAGAAATTCCAGCCTGATTTAAATTAAAGAAACATATTATTCATGAAACAAAAGACAGCCATCCTAATGAAAACAGTCCTTCCGAGAAAGTTTTCTATAGAGATGCTGGTGTTTGACAAGTAAATGTCAACATGAACTAGTTCATCCACAGGAAATATGATTTGCCTGCACTGACTGAAGCGTTCTCCTGATGCTTCCTATGCCAGGAAGTTCTACTGAGGATTAAGTGGGGCCCCAGCTTGTTCAGTCAAAGAGCCACAATACCATTCTTACACTAAGTAGGATCATATGTCAGCATTAAAGGTCCAGCACTTCCTCTCAGGATAGCTTTAAGCTAGACATTTTTTTTCCTGACAGCTAATGCAGTCAGAAAAACAAATGACAATATCTTATGACAAAAACAATATGTTGTATTGAGTAGAGAATAAACTTGAACAAAATTACATATTATTATTATTATTAGAAATATATTTTATACAATCGTAATAACAGGAATTAAAGATTTCTTTAAATAAGTGGATGTTTTATTGTTTCTTCGTTACTAATTTGTGAAAAAAAATCAATTTGCCCTTGTTATGCTCTGCATTTTCTCCCGAATCCTCGCTGAAACTCGGCTTCACAGCACTGCACTCCATCTATGTTTCCCTCAAACCACCTCTGTGTGATAATCCTTTCAACGTCACTGAGCTGGTGAGTCATATTAGAAATCACATCAAGTGCCTCTGAAGATCATCAGACATTTCAAGATTCATGCAGTAAACATCTCTACAGTATTTTTTAATGCTGTTGACATCATCTTTCTGACGATGTTCCATTACTGTGAAACACCTGAGTTGTGTGGCTTTTTTTTTCCTACAACATGCTAATCTCAAAGAAGCATTTTCAGTCAAGGTATAATGTACAATACATTTATAAGTTTAAAATTGATATCTGATTATTGCGACAGTTCATTTTTAAATATGTGGCTTGCAGGCAGAAAGCCAGAGGAAGAGTACAGGCTGTACTCCGAATGAGCTCGCAGAGCCCTTAAAGCTTACACCATCAAAATTAGAATGAGCATGGAACTAGCAGCCTTTCAGCATAAAAGCAGCAGAAAAAACATACAAGTGCTTCACAGACACAAACATATAATAAAATTAGATTTTAATATTATTCAGCAAGATATATTCCAAAGTAAAAAAAAAAATGGTGTAAAAGTTAGGTTAGGTATCATTTTTCTTAAAGACCCCTGACATATTTATCATAGTTAGTGTACTGTACACCATGCTACTGAATGGCACAAACTGTTTGGTTCTTATTATCACTGTATTGTTTTGTTATCAATTTATTAGTAATATGTGTGGCGCTTTAAAGAAATCAATACCAGTGACTTAGTCACACCAACAGATGAGCAACAGTGATTCATAAATGCAGAATCTTTAGCCATTTCCTTGAAAAATGTGGAATGAAAATATATAGAAAAAGAAATAAAAACCCACGTTGACCCATGACTTATCTTGAAACTGAATTCAAAGATAAGTTTTGGATGCACAGTCGTATATTTTTGAGCTGAAATCAGTTCCACAGGCTTCAAGTTCTGCTGATCAAACAAAGTCAGTCTCAGTGTCATTGTAGATGCCAATGAGAGTTATGGATAAACGGCCAGATCAGAGCAGAAGGAGAGAAAAAGAGAGAAAAGAGACCAAAATCCATCAAGTAATCTTCCACACATGACTCTGGTGTAACTGTGAGTATTTGTTGATTATATTTTTTTTACAGGCTCTAAATATTATGTCCAAGTTGAATTGTAGGCACACAAGAGTGTGTGTTTGTGTGGTGACAGCAGTAAAAAGAGTAACGTTCATGACGCATCCAGCAGCTCGTTTCAGAGCGCACAAAAAGAACCTGCTGACCTGCAGCTGCAGCTCATTTCAAACTCCACTCCCTTCTGATACATTCACGTTTTTCAGCTCAGAACTCCGCATGCTGAGGGTGTGACATTCAGAAAAGAGGATTTCCACATTGTCCTTTCCGCATATCAATGCCTTCTTTTTTCTGTGCAGAATCTGATTACAGGTTGTTGTTCATAGAAATGATATCTGTTGCTTAATTTGTTGCTCTGCTGCGTGAAAATGGGTTTGACTCCAGCACCATGTTTCATTAAACAGCATTGTAATGCTTCTAAATGTTTTATTGAGACCTGAGCATGTCAGAGACACTTTAAGGATTTGCAGTAAGCCTCAGACATATATGCGGCCCTATTACATAAAAATTCAACACATGAGCAGGAGAGATGGCATTTGTTACACCATTGCACCAGTGATGGTGACCTATATTTGCTCTGACTTCAAGAGACTCGCTCATTCAAAAGAAGGAAACTAGAGACAGCAGGCAAATAATAATAAAAGAAATATTGGGAAATGATCTAATTTCATGTGTAACGCAACAGTGTTATTAGGGTCATCTGCAAAGTTGAACAACTAAAAAGTAAAATGATAAAATATGACATTTTTAAACACAGTGTTATTTAATGGAGTTGGTTTTGCCAGATTCTTCAGATAATATTAGTGAAACACGACCAGAGCGCATATGTTAAGGTAAGATGCAACATTCAAAGGTAACATGAGAAGGAAACAGGAATAAAACAGCAATGAATCATTTAAGAAGACTGGAATGAAACAGCACTGAATCATTTAAAAAAAACTGGAATAAAACAGAACTGAATCACTGCACCCACCTCGTTTATCACATTCACTACAGTGTTTCTTCAAGTCAGTATCCAAGACAGAAATTTCACAGTATGTTCAAATATCATAAGGTCCAGATGGCAGATCATTTGAAATCAGCTTTACTGCAAGTTCACAAGTAAGTCAGTAAAGTTTATTTATCTCACACCTTTTATAGATAAAAATCACCAAAATTCTTCACAAGAAAATGTTCTAGGGTTTTATGTTTCAAGAAATATACCATTAAATAGCATACCATATCATAACACACCATACCAAGCTATGATATACCTGAACATGTCATTCCATAATATACTAGTTCATAACACACCATACTAGATAATAATATGCCATGATATGCCATAGCTTAGCTTGACTGGACTTTACTTGCGTGAAAGTTCTTTTACTTTTCCACTAGTGTTGATATGGTCTGGATTGGGTAGAATCAGACCCATTTTGGTGCGTTTCCATTACCTTTGTCTGGGCCGACCCGACCCCTTTTCTAGACCACCTTTACCTTGGTCCGAAGCATGCCAAAGAGACCCAACACGCCCACCTATGGACTGATTGGTTGACATGTGCCAGCAACAATGGCGTGGAGTTTTTCTTCAGAAAGAGCCACAGTGTGAGTATGGAGTACAAGAAAACCTCAACATCCTCCATTGTTGTTTCCTGCTCTAAATGAGCACATCCACATTTGTTTACTACTTATGTTGGGATTACGAATGACATCACAGACCTTCCTCACGTGCCACTTGCTAAGCTGAGCATGCCCTCACCAAGTCCGCATTCCTGAGATGGTAATGGAAACACAACCATCCCGTTCTGGGCCGTTCTGACCCGACCCATTCAGGGCTGACCCAACCCAAGTGGAAAAGGGGCACCACTTGAACAACTGGCTTCATATTTAACTCTAGAATACTTTTGTATTCAGAGACGTTCATAGTAGACTCAGTTACTGGATGTCCAAATTGTGCAAAACAAGCCCAGATCAGGAACTTTCTACCACCATGCATAACATTTCCAGTAAGCCCAATTACATGGTTTCAGAAGTCTCTGGGTTTGTTTAATTTCAACCTTGTAAACCAATGAAATGATGCCAAGTTCTTTTGACAGGAAATAGACACAAGACATTTTTTTTTTTACCTAAATCATTATAAAACACACCATTTGACATGCTCACTAAGGCCTGTAAAGTCTGAGATGCAGCTTGTTTTGGGGTTTGTGCATTTTTCTAAGTATTATACAATCCTACCAAATGCTGGGAACATTAAGAATTTGCATTTCGTCAACTTGTAATACATTTTCTCAATATAAAATAACAACGTCCGAATTTGTTCTGAGGGAATCAAGAAATGTTTCTCTGAGATTATTGCTGATGTCTTTCCAACTTGGCATTGTGTTAAACACACACCAGAATGCTTCAGACTAGCAATTCTCTGCTTATTTTTGTCAAAATATTTCTCGGAGTTGCTTTTATGTCTAAATGCTAGACTCTTTGATTATGAGAAAAAGTGGCCCAAGGACACATCAGCATCCTGCTTTAAAAATAATTTTCACCACAGGAGAACATTTACAAGAAATGTTCATGAAGGGGCAGCAGAAAAATGTGCATGGAATTGTACTATTTCATGTGAGGAAGCAACATTTTGATTTGGAGCAGACTGTATGCTGAAGTCTACCAATGTTCCTGCAGGCAGCTACTGTTTATGCTCATTGGATACATAAATAAAGGGTAAATTAAGCAACGCCAGAAAAAAGGCTGAAAGAGGACATTGGTCCAGACAATGCAGCTATATGGTACCTATCTAGCAGGAGATATCAGACATTAAAAATCAACAGTGAGAAATGTTGAGCCAATCTTAGTGAGCTGGACTTGGACAAAATGGCTCCTTAAGATAGGAGTTGAAGTCAACTAAAAGCCATGAAACTCATGCAATGCTTTTTTTTTTGCAATTAAATAGTAGTAAGTAAGTAAGTAAAGAGTTTATTTAAGTGTCCTGCACAACAGGGTGCCCAGCCCTCATGGGCTTACAAGACACTCGCACACAATATACATTAAATTACAAGATGGTCATCCAAAAAAAGCCAGAATCCATTACCAATAATACATCCCCGTATTATTTTACAAATACAGGGTTCTCTTACGCAACTTCCATGCCAACTCCAAAAACTTTGCTAATGTAAATACCTCCTCCCTAAACAACCAACATAACATTGAACTTTCCGACATCCAAAATAGATCAGGGTTCTTTTCTTGAATTTTTTCAAACAAAACAATTCTCAATTTATAATAAAGTGGACAATGAAACACAAAATGAAACACGTCCACTACGTTAAGGTCACAGAGCACACACAGTCGCTGTTCTTCAGGGATACCTTTGTACCTACCTACCTCTACTGCCAGGGGTAAGACACCAGTTTGTAGCTGGGCACAGAGAGACCTTTGTCTTTTCTTTAAATTAAAGGCAACATAAGGTTCTGTAGAATACACACTCTTAATCTGAACATACATTCTCAACTTTGCTTTTTTCCACACATCCAACTGCCATTGCTGTTTGTGTAAAAGTGTCAGTTTCTGTTTAATCTCCTTTAGATTACATTGTAAATTATTCAAAAAATGTGTATGTAGGTCCAAACTTGAAAGGATTGAGGATATCTCTCTGACCCAAGGATAATTATGTGCTTTGTTCCAATTAAATATACTTTTGGTCAGTCTCCTTTCTGGCAGCTGAGTTAGGCGGTTCCACAACCTGATCATCTCACATCTCTGTCTTATCAAACATAAATTCAAACATTAAATAACTGATAATGAATCATCCACACACTCTTTTGATTAAACAGTTTCAATGCGAACTCACTGAATTTTATAAAACCCGTTGGACATGACTTGTCATTCTTAGTAACAACTTCTGATGAGCTTCAGCAAAAACAAAATGCATCAACTTAAATGCCAGATGCATGTCTGCAGGTTCTTTTGTGTGTTTTCCCCCATTTTAACAAATACAGATTATATTTGTCTTGTATGAGTAACTATTTTCCCCTTAACCTTCCACTTCTCCTTTTGTCTAGTTCCTTTACTTTGAAAAGTCAATGTTTTCACTTAATTGCTACTTGGAAATGTTGTTTGGTGGAGCAATGATTACTACTTTGTGTTTTTTTTGTTTTGTTTTTTTTTTTGTTTTTTTATTTAACTTTTTTTTTTAGATTCAACTGAAAAAAAAAACAGGAACAAATTATGTGTTTTCAACAGGCTGCTTATAACAAAGTGCCTAAAAATGTAAGTTAAATTGAAGGAAGACATGGGTTCTTATATGGCTACTTTAGAAAATAAAAAAACAGAGTAGCACTTTGAAAGACACTAAAGAAATAGCTGGTCTCAGACTTTGTACTATGTACACTGTAACTGTTAGAATGTAAAGTACAGATAGCTCCTGAATTAGGTCAACTATTTTTGGAGAAACTACCTGTGCCTGTGTGTGTGATATATAAACCAGAAATATTAGCTTCTTTGTGTTGTCTGCCTCTGCCTGTGTCATTCAATATGGCCGGTCACATCACAGAATGTTTCCACAGTGGTGCAGTACGCAATTACACATCTCAGATGCCTTCGCGGATCTTTTTTATTGATTCTTTTTGTATCTTTTTTAACTTGACTTTTTTCTTTGCTGCAGCAGACTCCATCCGAATAAGTACCGATGCATTCCAAGAAAGTCAAGTGACGAGAGTACAAAGGAAAAAACCCTGCAACCACAAGAACTCCTCATCCACTACGCAGCCGGTATGAGGCTGTGCGTTGGACTCATCCATCATGAATGTCACACTAGGCCATAAACGGTGAAGTGAAATAAAGAGACAGAGAGATGGTGGGGGGGGGGACAAAAACAGAGAGAGACAGAGTGAGAGAGACTCAGGTCTCAGCTGGACTCCCCCGAGGAAAGGCTGTGGCCTGGATGATTATACAGCTACAGATGATGTCAGTGGAGGATCCCGGTTTGTACGATAAAACACAAAAACACTTTGCACAAACACACTGACACCGTTTTGTAGGCAAGGTGTGGTAGCTTCTTAAGCTATGCATGAAAAGCTAGCTTTGTAAGAGGTCAGGGGGTCCGTCAGCTCTAATGTGTTTGTGCAGTCATCATGTTCAGGGATAATTTAATAAACATTCTCCTTCTGTCTCCGGGGGGACACAGAGTACCAAACATAGATGCAGTGGCTGATTAAAGAATAAAATAGAATAAAATTAAAGATTAAAGTATAAAATATCTTGTTTGGAAAAAATACATTTAAAACGAAGAACTAAATATGCAGTTGTTTTATTTTATTGCAAATGGTTCCAGTCAAATGGTCTGGTTATACAAATAAATACTGCTAAATTAATGCTGCTTTATCTTTAAACAAGAATTAACACAGTGGAGTAAAACATTTCTCAATCAAACACAATGAAATCCATTGACGAAAATGTTGCGACATTCACAGATTTATGCAAATGAACCTTCACATGCGCTCTGTACATTTGTTAACTTGCACTTGCCTGAGGCTGCAGATAGAGCTGCTCCACACACATACAGAAGGAGGAAGGGGGTGGATGTGGTGGGGAAAGGGTAGGGTTGGAGGAGGGGGTGGGGGGTAAGCATCCACCCCCCTCCTCCTTGTTCAGCACACACACAGACTGCAGCCTGGTGAAGTCTGCTGCAGACTCTCCTCTGCACCTACAGCGCTGGGAGTCATTGATCTGCTCTTCCTCCTCTTAGAACAATAAAGGAAACACAGTTTTCGATTAACCACATGGGTCTGGTGAAAACCGCACGTTATTTATAGACCCATAAGTCACACTTTAATACCACTTTAATCCATGACGAGTTAGGGTTAGCTACCAGTATCTTGGAATACCTTGATTCTAGTAAACAACCGATATTCTGATGTGAACTTGTTGAGAGCTTGTGAACTTTTGGACTCGTGCAATGTGTGTATTAACAAACAACATCAGCACCATTTTAATGACAGATGCCTAAATTGGAGCACAATCTTTAAGTGACATTTCCTCCAACATCTCAGCAGCCTCTGTTGTAACAAGCAGTGATCAAAATCCACAACAGCCAACAAGCAGGTAGGCGCCGCGTTCAGACTGATGTTTTGATTTGCTGTAATTCAAGTCTCACGCTGCTGGGGCATAATCAGCTCCTCTCACCCTCATGTCAATCACAATGCACATCTAAATTATTCATAACGCTATAATTTATTTATGACTAGATTTTCCCATGCCACCTGAAAGTTAGCGAAAGCTGGCAGAAACAGAGCTGCCAACGCATTTCATAAAGACAGGGCTGCTTTTATCTTTCGCACAGGCTGAGAGAAGCTGTGGGATGTGGAGTTCATATTCTGCAGACAAGCCTTATCATTTATATATAGCCAGTATCATGTAGCGATCTCAAATGTTTTTTTTTTCTTATATGCAAAATATTCACACTGTTATCTAAAAAAATTTGTAAAGTAGGCCAGCTCTGAATACAGATACAATTTATTGTGAATTAGAGGGATACGATAAAACATGTGACACATAATGGATCCTGGTGTGAAAGTGTCTTAAATTTCATTTAGATGTTTGAAAAATGTTATGTTTCAGTTAAAGATGTTGCTAAAGTCTGACTGTGATACAAATGTTAGGGATTGTGGAGTCATTTAGAGATCTGTTTGTAGATTGTTTGAGATGAACCATTTTCTAATAAAAAGCTGAGCAGGATTCTGCATTTGCAAATCCAAAAATAAATGAAAAGCACAACGAGACAAACTGATTAAACATTTAAAAATGAAGAGAGGCTTTTATTTTGAAAGATCTAATATTCACACATTTCAACAAATTATTATTATTATTATTATTATTATTATTATTATTATTATTATTATTATTATTATTACAGCAAAGTTATTACATGTGAAAATTTCTGAGCCTCACATGTGAATTTATTTGGTTTTAGCATATTATTAACATAAATTGTTACAAATTCACATGTTTTCACTGAGTAAAAGGCAGATTTCACATGTCTGACACACTTTATTGCATTTAAAGGGACATAAGGCAAGATTTGTGAAAAACTACACATGCATTTCCAGTTTATTCAATGCTAATGGGTCATGAAGCATTAAAAACCCAAAATAACGAGGCCATCCGCATATATGTCTGTTGCCTTGGAAACACTGTGTGCCACATAATGCGCTGCAGTTCGACGTCCGAATTTCCCGCGCAGTTGTAGGGATGTGACGTAAATTGACGCTGCATGCGCGTTGCCGACAGCTCTTGAACAGGAAGAACATGGCCGCCGTGGACTTGGATTCAAACACTGAAGGTATACTTATGGATGTTTCTGCAGCCAGCAAACGACCTGCATCCACTCTCACCCCCCAAAAAAGTGGCACCACGAAGAAAAAAAAGACTTTATCAGCGGCATCTCGTGAGTCTAAAAAAAAATATGACCGAAGCCGGGCAGGCACCCGCATAAATATTGGATATGCGTTCGGTTCATGGAGGGAACTTCAGCTGCATTTGGGAGTGAAAACGGATGCTGACATGGCTCATTTCCTTGTGACCAGGTGAGAAAACATTATAGGTCGTGTTTAGAGCCTGATACAGTATGAAAATGATGAGATCAAATCAAATAACAGAGTGGAGAGACCTGACGTGAAGTATGTTAGCCTCCCCGGTGCAGTGCTGTGAAGACGAACAGTCTGTAAAGTGTCTGTGCGCGCTCCCGTGCCGGCTTGGCTGGTGGCTGCAGTTAGCCACAGCGTCTGTCGCGGCAGCACTGAGTCAGATTTTGTAAAGCTACCTTAAGTTCCTTTAAATTTTGATTTTTAAAGTCCATTTGTTTTTTTTTCTAAAATCACACATGTGAAAAACAAATATCAAATGTGCTTCACATGTGTTAAATTAGCATGTTTTTACAAAAGAAAATGTGTATTTTCCAATGTGCAAAACATTTCTCGCATTTCACACATGCTATTTGTGATTTTCTACGTGAAATGTGTTTTTTGTTTCCCATGTGTTTTATATGTTACCTGTTGATTTCACATGTTTACGCATGTGAAATCCAGTGATTAAAGGAAACATTTAACATAAAAACAAAAATATTTATCTGATCTTGTACAAACTTGTGGAAAAACATTTCGGTGACAGTTTACATTGAAGTGACGAACTTCATTATGCTAGAAAAGTTTGTCCCTTTTATTTTCCTTTTTATTGTGACATTTGATTTGCTGGCGACAAACCAAACATTCCAAATAGGTGTCATGGCAACATCTCCAGAGAGCTGAATCCTGAAGCATGAAAGCCCAGAAACAGCTCAGCCAGGAAGGAGCCAAACACACAAAAAGAGTCACATCAAAAGCCTCTAAATTGGAAACACGAACCCTGCAGAGACCCACAATGCTGCTGCAAACTCAAAGGTTGATATTAGTTCACCCTCAACTCCAGCTGACTGTTTTCTCCATTAGTGCTGCGATTAATATTGAGCGTTCATAAAGAGGGGAGACAATTAAAACGTGCAGTGACAAATGATTTTAAAAAGAATTTTTGGTGAGGAATTTAAAAGAAATTCATTTTTTTTTATGTCATTAAGTGTTTTTATGACGCAATGAAAAAGAGCTGGTTAATGAGGTTGGTACAATATACCTGTGTGTTTGTAATCCATTTTAATCTGAATTAAATGGATGATTTTATGTGTTTTATAAGACTCCATAAAATCTTGTTTTTAACAGTAGACTGAAATGTGCTGCATTCTGAAAGTTTTACAGGGTGATTCTGCTCGATCGCAGCTGTAACAGAGCCTCGAACAGAGAAAAAATGTAACAATGTGGGTAGTATTACTTTTGAGTTCGTTATGATACTTTTTGTGTTTAAAACAGTAATCTTTTTAATTTGCTTCTAAAGTCTGAAAAGAACTGAAATCTATCTATCTATCTATCTATCTATCTATCTATCTATCTATCTATCTATCTATCTATCTATCTATCTATCTAGTGTGTGCATGTGTGCGTGTGTGTGTGGGTTTGTATTTCTGACCTCCTGAGGACCAGTTTCCTGACTTTTACTATCTTTCTGGGGTCCGAGGGTTCTTGTGGGGACCGAAGCCTGGTCCCCATGAGGGGGACTCCCCTTTTTAGGGTTAGGGGTTAGGTTTATAGGTATGGTGTGAATAGAGTTTTAGTTAGTCTTAGGGTTAGTTATAGATCAGTAATGGTTAAGGTTAGGAAAAGGGTTTGGGTTAGGTATAAATCTAGTTACTAAAATCAATGGAAGTCAATGGACGGTCCCCATAAGGATACCAAAACACACTTGTGTGTGTGTGTGTGTGTGTGTGTGTGTGTGTGTGTGTGTGTGTGTGTGTGTGTGTGTGTGTGTGCATCCCAAGTCATGAACAAATAGACAAAANTCTGCTCGATCGCAGCTGTAACAGAGCCTCGAACAGAGAAAATATGTAACAATGTGGGTAGTATTACTTTTGAGTTCGTTATGATACTTTTTGTGTTTAAAACAGTAATCTTTTTAATTTGCTTCTAAAGTCTGAAAAGAACTGAAATCTATCTATCTATCTATCTATCTATCTATCTATCTATCTATCTATCTATCTATCTATCTATCTATCTATCTATCTATCTATCTATCTATCTATCTATCTATCTATCTATCTATCTATCTATCTATCTAGTGTGTGCATGTGTGCGTGTGTGTGTGGGTTTGTATTTCTGACCTCCTGAGGACCAGTTTCCTGACTTTTACTATCTTTCTGGGGTCCGAGGGTTCTTGTGGGGACCGAAGCCTGGTCCCCATGAGGGGGACTCCCCTTTTTAGGGTTAGGGGTTAGGTTTATAGGTATGGTGTGAATAGAGTTTTAGTTAGTCTTAGGGTTAGTTATAGATCAGTAATGGTTAAGGTTAGGAAAAGGGTTTGGGTTAGGTATAAATCTAGTTACTAAAATCAATGGAAGTCAATGGACGGTCCCCATAAGGATACCAAAACACACTTGTGTGTGTGTGTGTGTGTGTGTGTGTGTGTGCATCCCAAGTCATGAACAAATAGACAAAACCAGACTATAAAAGCACAAGGCCAAATAACACTGTATCACTTTGAATTTATGGCTGTCAAAAAAAGGTCAAAAACACAAAATAACTATTTCGTTTCTCAACATCAACTTAAAAATCTGCCTTCTAACCTGACTTGGCAAATCTCTCAGAACCTCCCGGTCAATCTAAGACCCAAGGTCTTCGCTGATCCCTTGTAAAAGGAAACAAAGTGCAATCATCCATGCATGTGAACCCTGACAACTCACCCACATTAGCCTGATGATGTAAAACTCTACTTAGTGCTGCTGAGCCATGACACCTTTCCTGTGAATCTTTAATAGACTGCTTTTACTGCTATCATGCTCGAGCCATCTGTGCTAAAAGTATGTAATACCAGCATGGCTGAATCACATCTTCACGTAAGCCTGCAGCTTAATTGAGCAGCTTTTCACAAGTAAATACATCTACTTCATGTTTCAACGTCCTTTAACTCACTGCCACGTGTGCTAATTAAATTCTGTTTCCAGTAGAGGACTGGGTCCTGATAGACAGAGGAAGCAGATGGATTGAGAAGGGAAACCAGAAAGAAGCCACTCCTTCAAAACACACACACACACGCACAGTTTAACTCCTCACCTTCCAGATCTCAACCACAGATGGCCTTGTGATTGTGTGACATCACCTGATGCTATGGACCGTTAGGTTCATTTCTGACAGGAAAATGCAATGCAGCTACATTTAAGTCAAAAAGGTAAAAACCTGACAAGTAACAAGTAAAAGGCAAAAAACAAAATTGTTGTTTTTTAAGTGTCTTGAAGTCCTTTTTAATTTTTATTAGCTCAGACGCTCGATTTAAATAAAACACAAGTAGTATTTTCCACAATAAGAGCGTCTTCTCTTTATATTCATCCTGATGCTGTTCAGTTTGACTAAACATGTCTGATCCAACATCTCGGCATGTTCTGTCATCAGAGGTTCCTTTGTGGGATCTTAGCAACAGTTGTGAGCGCTTTGTACGGCGTCTAGCTGACAGAGATGAATTCATCATGTCAGTGCATTTTGTGCATCTTTATATGATTTCAAACAGCATAAACTGAGGTCTGAACTTACCTTTAGCTGAATGTGTTACACTGAAACAAGCGACTTCTGGTCTGTGAAGAACAAAGAAAAAAAGTACAAACAGCATTAATCCTTTCAGCAAGTATGAAGAGATCATGCACACTACGACCTTAGAGAGGGGTAAAAATGGAAGATGCTGTTTGTTATAACATCTGAGGAAAAAAAACAAAAAGTGATTGCACCGTGATGCTTGTTTTTATCACAACAAAGGCTTTGTTAGGGAAACTTTTCAGCTCCGACATGTGGATGATTGACGGAACTTTATCTTAATCCTCTGAGAGGCAGCCTTTCTTTTACAAGGGGGGGATAAAGGGGAGCTGGTGGGTTCCCCAGAGTCCTCTCCCTTTCTGCAGAACACTGCCTGAGACCAGACTCTCTTTCACCTAATGCATAAAACCACACATGGATTTTGGATAAGCACGGTGTTTTGAACAGATGTAACTCCTCCAGAATAAAATTAGAATACACACATTTATACATATATATATATATATATATATAGTTCTAAAATATAACATCCAATGGGTTGTTTGTTAGTTGCTACATACACAGATCTTTGTTCCATTGGGCAAAAAACTTATAAGAAATAAGAATAATAACAAAAAATATGAAATTTTGTTATAATCGTTTCACTTCTAACATCATTTATTTGTAGCAGATGCTGCATATCAGAGTGAGATGGAGTTCAGTGGATGTCTGCAGCTATTAGGAGTTTAATAAACCTTGTAAAAAAAAAGATGCAGCAAATATGAATAACAGGAAAATATTGAATATATGTATATATTTCCTAATAAATGTGTAAAAGCGACCTGTCACCTGGGACGGGTTCTACTCACCATTCATTTCTTTATTCTCATCTAGACCCAGTCTGACGCCCAGCGCAGTTCTAAATAGACTTCACAGTTAGTTTTTTTTTTTTTTTTTCATTCAGCCATGTTCGGGCTTTCTTCTGCGTTAATCCTCCATCAGAGTAAAACCACTAAACCTGGTACCGGTTTTCCAGAACAACACCGGACGAACCGGCACAGCTGTCGCCTTCAGCTGGGCTTCAACAAGCCTTTCTTCCGGCTGCTCGGGGAACAATGGTGCAGCATCAGACTGACAGCTTCAGGAACAACGTGACTTCTTCTGACCAATCAGAATGTTTCAGAGCAGAAATCAGCCGCAGCAGAGCAGCGCAAATTCCCGACACTCACGAGCGGCATTATCAAGGCCACGTGGAAGTTAGGATTTGAATAAAACCAAATAATAATAATAAAAACTGAAATCTACCCCCAAAGTCAGTCATGTTTTGTTGGCTTCTTTTACTTTTTGTGTAATTTGGAGTGGCCTAAAGCCAAAGTTTGTCCAGCACTTTTACAAAAGCAACTGCAGATCACTAAAATGCTGCATAAAGCTACGAAGTATGGAAAATAGTTTGGCTAGAAATTCCAAAAACTATAAAATATCATGAAATAAAGCGAAATATTTCTTAAAATATTTGCACTAAAACAGAAGAATAACTGCGATGATTAACTGTTTTACAGCATTAAAGGTCCGCAAGTTGAACAAATTGTTTTACTGATTGTTCTGGAATAATTATGTTACATATTTTTATTATGGCTCAGGTTAGAGATCTTTAAAAGTATCAGAAGCTTAATAAATAATATTTTTTCTTTGTGATCTTTGTGATGCTGCATCTCTTGTTTATGTTTTTTTTATATATACAATGAGGAAAAAAAAATCTAACATAGACAATTCAAATAACCTCGAAAGAATGAATGATTAATTTTGTCTCCAAAAGAGTAAAAAAGAGAGAAAATATATAACTAAATCTGTATAGGGAACCACACTGCCACCTGGTGGTCATAATGTCAAGCTTCAAATTTTCTCCCAAAAATAAATAAAATCTGCACATTTAACTTTCTTTTTTTTTGTTTACTTTGGGATTTTATAAATAAATAAACAATGAAAAATATGAATATAACACTAAGTTATGAATACGGGTGCACTTTCAACAGATTCGAATTCAATCTGAGATCACTGGTTAATGGATCTACAGCTTTCAAATAAATGAAGAAATCCATTTAAGCAGTTGTGTGTGTCTGTGTGTGTTTGAGTCAAAAGAAAGAGGATTGTCATACATAAACATGTAACATGAGTTTATATTTGTTGGTTTGTTGAACTTAGATTGCTTTACAAGGCCACTGCTTTACTTTCCATTCAACAATTGCACAAACTGCAGTGCATGTTGGGAAGGGAGCGCCATCTTGTGAGGTATCCCCATAACTGCAAGGCCCTGCATCACTAACTGTGACTTTAGGTTATTTAAGAGCAGCAATTATTTCAAAGTTAAATTCCTCCATTCACTTATTCATTCAGGATTATTTCTAAAGGTTTTACTTTCACCTGTTAGGCTCTCCTGTCAGCTCTTTGTCTATTCTAACCCCTCACTTCCACAGATAATCTGAATTATTTAGCAGAACTTGATGTTCCAGAGACTGTATTTTATTAAAGGAACAGTAGATGATGTTCAAGAGGTAGTATTGTAAAGTAACGGTGACATGAGTGTGTGTTGTGTGGAAATACACACACACTAAAGGCTGACAAAGGTATGTGTACAGAGTCAACTAAAGATTAAATCCTCTTTCTTTGTAAATCAGTTTAATTAACATTTCAAATGAAATGCAACAAAGCAATTTACCCATAAATCATGTTTATTATTTGATTCTTTCAGATGACCATGACAGCAGCTTTTAATACTGAAATAAACCTACTTTACTTCAAAATCAGTCATTAATTCCACACAGGAAGAGTTTTCGTCATTATGTTTTGGCTTAACTGCAGTTGGACTTTTATTATGTTATTTTATTTGTTGTTTTCTTTGAGTTCTTTTTGTTCTGTGGAGCATATTGAACCACCTTTGCTGCATGTACAAGATGATCCAGCAGTATACTTTCCATCACATAATTAGTGATCCTGCATTTGAGTCCAATCATATAGTGTTAACATGTGTTGCAGATTACTTTGTATTTTAAAAATCATCTTCTTTTTTAATGTCAAACTTTTAGGGAAAAAATAAAGTTCCAAAAACTTTCTCTTCTACAAATAGTCAGGTTTTGTTAATATGTTAGTCATGTTTTTTTTCTTCTGTTATATCAGCTTTCTTATAAATTTTTATTTAAAATTTTGCTATCTATAATTTCAACTTGATCATTACTAATATTCTACTAATTGCATTTTTGTCGTTGTTGTTTGCATCCTGCAGGTGACGTTCTGCACATGTCGTGACTTCACAGCAATACACAAATGTCAAACCCAGAAGAGATAATTTGGGATTTAATTTCTTTCTTAAAATTCTCATAAATTAACATTTTCCTTGAATGTCCACATTAATTCCATAATCGTTACTTACATTTTTAGATAAGAATATTAATTTGCATAAAAGTTCAATCTCTGTGACACAGCAGAACAATATTGGGGTTTCTGTCTCTTAGATGTAAAGAAACATATATTGTGTTTATAGTTTTACCACAATAACCCTAATACATCTGTTTTGATTCAGTTTGTTTGGACAAAATCCTTGTTTTAGCTCAGATATTAACACAGTGATGAAGGTTTTTTTTTTTTTTTTTACAATCTGATATTTTCCTGCAGCAGCTGGGAATTGATTCATAAATAAAGTAAATGTCAAACTTGCTAAAAGGTTTAGACCCACATTTGATTTTTTCTTCTTTTTTTTTCTTTTATTATTTTATCATTGTGTTTACTCTCTAGACAAATAGATAAAATATTGTAATAAATATTGTAATAAATACAACTTAGAATGTCTCCAACCACCAAACCAACCTGTGATACACTAGCAGAATCATTTCAGGCTTTATATGTGCACGTTTTTCAAGGTTTTTCTCCACAGTCTCTTTGCTAGAGATGAAGATGAGAAATTGATGCTTTTGTTTAATAAAAAAATAAGAATGGGAGATTTTGTTTTAGTTCAGTTTTAGAGGAAAAGATGCTCTCCAGCATCAGTATGATGCAGAAAATCCAGGTTTACAGTGAAGGAAAGTGATCAGTTGTGAGTGTAATCTGATGGCGGCATGTGGACAAAGATGTAGGTTACATGTGACATTCTGCTCTGGCCTCTATTGAATTATGCATTCCTCTCAGGTTAACAGTGGAGCTCCAGTATCACTCAGTGGACACAGATCTATCAGAAAATACTTTTGTCTCCCTGCAGCCACAACCTTGATGAGACATTTTAAAGATTTATATGACCAATTTAAGTTTTGTGTAGTCAATGATGAATGTGGAACTGCGTTTCTCAGAGTCAATATGTGAGAAGGAGTCCAGCAGAACCAAAGAGAGCGTGTCTGTCTTTAGGAAGCTCTGGAGAGGCTTTTGTGCACCGCCTGCCAATTTTCTGCCCTCACAGAGCTGCTGATAGAGGCCCCCAAAGGTTGCAAAGAAAGTAGAACCCTCTCAAGTGCGGTGACCTGTGTCCACTCCCTCCTGTAGTCTTGGCGATACAATTGCACCACAATGGAAATTCAATCAACAGATGGAAGAACAGAGAGAGTAGAAGCTGCAGGCCCCAGCTCTCTCTGGCTCAGCTGGTAATCGATCAAAAGCACATCTGGAATAAAGAAGCTGCAGGACAGTTCGGAGAATTTGACTCACTTTTTCTCACTGTGAGTACGACCTGTTACTTCTGTCTGTGTGTGTATACATCGCATAGAGAATTGGGTTTGCTACTGCAGTAACTTAAGACTGAAGACTCTTGTATGTGGTGAGACGGGTTAGCTAGAGAAGCTTCTCTCTGACAGACTGTGTTTTATCTGTACATGAGTTTTGTTGTCAGACGTTCCACCTGTTGAACGAGACAGACTGTCTCAAATGGTAACATGAATCAGGCAGCACTGGGCAGCTTTTCAGAAAGAAACATACATGGTTGTTGGCAGGATTTTTCTTCTGGCTGGTCTTTTCCAAACCAGTTTCTTCTTACTGGGATCCTACAAAGAATCATCTGCACAAAGTCACTGTAGAAACTACAGAAGCAACTTCACATCTGGATGCAGTTGACCTGAGGGTTCATGTTGGACAACAACACTTCTCCACCAGTGTTGTGAAGCATCGACTAACACACAGGTGGAAGCTTTTCAGATCAGTCAGAGAAATGTGTAAAAAAAAAAAAAAAAAACAGTTTTGTCAAATTATCTTTCATCTTCCTTCAGAGGATGAAGGAGGCAGACGAGGAAGAAGGAGAAGAAACCTCCAGCAAATTGAGTCTCATGATGCAGGCGACCATCTGTCTCAGATTGCTGGGAGTTCAGAGAAAGGATACATAAAGGGAAGCAGCTACTAAACAACTGCTGAAAGAGAGTGAAACACTAAGGTTGAGTCAGTAAAATAGTATTTATATGATAAATACAGCAGCATAATTAAAGTAATAGCCTTCTAAATACAAACAAAATAAACATTTAAGCCCAGTTTTGATGTTTTAGAGGGATTCTGGATCCTCAACTCTTTTTCAGAGAAGGTTCCATCAGAGAGGAGCCGGATAAATAAAAGCTCTGCCTCCTGTTTTAGTTCCAGATTGAGTTGAAGTACAAAACTCTTTGTCGTTTAGTCATTCTAAGGTTTGTATGAAGAGAATTAAAGTTTTATTTATTAAATAGTGGTTAAAACAGCTACAGAAGAGCAGAACATCACTCAAAATGAATCACAGTTTTTTTTTTCTATTTGACATCAGAATTTCTTGGTCTGAAACTCCTCAAACAAACTAGTAGCTGTTTCCTGTTGGAGTCTTTCAAACCCCAAAAAATCAAGCAGTTTGGTTGGTTGTTTTGATACAGACTGAACAGGCATATAGGTTTGAGGCTTTCGGTGAGGGTATGCAAGAGGAGACGTTCTAACTCCAGAAACAAATCTGAAAAATTCATGACCTAACTGCTTCAATCAGTGTAAGCTGTGATTACATTCATAGTCCTGGGTCATGCACCATACATTTAATATTTGGAAAAATCCAACTGTTCTTTTGGACAGTGTTTCTCCACCAACATTGGAACTGAACTGGGGGGAAAAAGGTCAAAAAAGAAACTGACCTTTGACATCAGAGTAAGAATCTAAGAGAGCCTTTGTGGACTTTAAAGGATCCTCATTATAAAGGTGTCTGAACAGAGGAGCCAAAAATTATCTTATTTTATTTTTCATCCATTTCTTTATTTGCTACACCAAAGCTCAAGTTTGGTCAACCTACTATTGCCGAGAGTGAGTAATCACTTCACTGTCATTTCACACAGTGAAAACAACTCATTCTGTCTGATTTCAATTAGAGGAGGACAATTTGAGAGGAAGTAGAAATGCCCAATTAACCGCCTGTTGGAGCCAAACAGATTTTGGAAAACACAAAAACAACGATGAAAACATTGAATTGGAATGACAGCGTGTCTGGGCAGGAAACTAAATCTTCATTTGGTTTAAAGCGTCAACTGAAAGGATGAATGTGAAATGGACTGAGCAGAATATTAGTGTTAGAGAATTTACAGAATCTTCACAATTAACCATCACATGAGGAGCAAAACCTGTAATTTCATGATGCTGCGATTGAGGATCGACTCGAAACTTATTTACAACCAGATTGTTTTTCTTAGATTTTCACATAGTTTCATACCAAAAATCTGCAGCTGATTGTTTTGGTTTTGTGGAGGAAAGAAAAAAATGTAGAAATCAGGAGTGCAGAGGCTGTTTTTTACCACAAGATGGCTGGTAGTTCCCTGCTGAACACAGTAGAAGTCACTGACTTTTGCCTGTCAGAAATATTTTACTAAATATCAAATATAATCTAATATTCCCGTTCAGCAGATCTTGTGGTTTGATCACTCATATTTTCTGAAAATTTTAAAAGCAAAGTCTCTCCAACGACGCGTCAGCCCTAATTATTGATTAATAAACAAAACCCATTTTTTAAATGGACTAAATCAAAGTAAAAATATACTTTAAAAAACCATTAGATTCTGTTGCAAATCCCTCGGAATTCTCCAAATCTAGGAAGTATATTTTGACTAAAGTGGTGTACAACAAAACCCTAAAACATCAGCCATAAAAAAAACAGGCAAATAAAACAGATTTAAAAAAAAAAACATAAAAAGACATAAATAAATAAATAAATAAATAAAAGACTCAACTAGTGAAATTTCTAAAAACGTATTTACTAATTATTGAAACACCCAGACCTTCAAATGCAAATAAAAGCTAAAAAGAAAAGTAAATATGTTTTAAACAGCTCTAAAACGCTCTACCCTCACTTAAAAAAACCTGAGGATGGGACTTGAAATGAAAAATGGACATTTGAAATTATCAACAAAGAGGCTGAACATTGTGGTTGTGTCAGTCGAGTCCCCACGAACAACAAGTCTTCTAATAGATTTTGGAGATGAGGCAGGAAATGCAACAATTTAAATAGGAACGGACCTGTGAAACAGCATGTAGCAGCACTGATGAATGAAATTATAGAAACCTTTATAATCATAATGGATGGAGGATAAAAAGGGTAATGAGAGGATTCAGAGGAACACGATTGTGAGTTATTTGGTATCAGTGTGTTAGTTGCCATCGGTGAACCAGGCTGAGGGGCCTGAGGTTGGAGAAATGTTGGTGTTTGGGGGCATTTAATGCTAAAGTTGCTCAGACTGACGATTCATCAGATTAGCAGGTGTGAAGAATTCAACTTCATTTATTAACTTCCACGATGCAACACTTCTGTCCAGGATGACTGCAGATCGAGCTGAGTAACATAATGAGCTAACTAAACTACAATAAACTCTCACAACAACTAAGAATAATTTAATGGGATGCATTTTATTTAATGGCCACTTTTGTTCAGCAAACAATTTCAGTTAACGCAACTCATTGTAGAAAATCAGGAAACGGATATAGAGAAAAGAAATGACGTGTGAATATTGTTGAATTTGGTCCAACCACTGCAGAGTAGTAGCAAAGCTTTAGCTCCTGAATGCCTTGCCTTGCCTTGCCTTGCCTTGCCTTGCCTTGCCTTGCCTTGCCTTGCCTTGCCGCGCCTTGCCTTGCCTTGCCTTGCCGCGCCTTGCCTTGCCTTGCCTTGCCGCGCCTTGCCGCGCCTTGCCGCGCCTTGCCGCGCCTTGCCTTGCCGCGCCTTGCCGCGCCTTGCCTTGCCGCGCCTCGCCTTGCCGCGCCTCGCCTTGCCGCGCCTCGCCTCGCCGCGCCTCGCCGCGCCTCGCCTCGCCTCGCCTCGCCTCGCCTCGCCGCGCCGCGCCGCGCCTTGCCGCGCCTTGCCGCGCCTTGCCGCGCCTTGCCGCGCCTTGCCGCGCCGCGCCTTGCCGCGCCTTGCCGCGCCTTGCCGCGCCTTGCCGCGCCTTGCCTTGCCGCGCCTTGCCTTGCCTTGCCGCGCCTTGCCGCGCCTTGCCGCGCCTTGCCGCGCCTTGCCGCGCCTTGCCTTGCCTTGCCTTGCCGCGCCTTGCCGCGCCTTGCCGCGCCTTGCCTTGCCTTGCCGCGCCTTGCCTTGCCTTGCCTTGCCGCGCCTTGCCTTGCCTTGCCGCGCCTTGCCTTGCCGCGCCTTGCCTTGCCTTGCCTTGCCGCGCCTTGCCTCGCCTTGCCGCGCCTTGCCGCGCCTTGCCCTGCCCTGCCCTGCCCTGCCCTGCCTAATTATTAACCCCACGTTTTTCTACTTTTGAAGAGACAAAAAAATTAGTGAGCTGTGGCTTTACAGTTGAATAACTAGTAACATTGTTTTTATTAAATCCCTACTGTATCAGAAGGTGAATTTTGAAACCACAGAAAAATGTATTTGTCTCTGAACAATAATAATTTAGACTGAATTGTATTTTCAAACACAGTCAAACAATGGTAAATTTGATAAACACTTCCACAGCATCATTTTAACTTTTTAAAATCTGTTGTTGTCCCGTAGTACTTAGACCCTCCACTAGAGAGCAGAAGATTCAACACAGCAGATTTTGAAGGAAATTGCTAATCCTGTTACAGAAATTGAGCTCTTAGAAACCCAAAAAAATGTGTATCGAATAAGATACATTTGGTATCATGGGGTTTACCTCAAACAACTCCTCCAAAGAGCTTTACACTGTGTTTCTCATACACACAGTGCAACTGTGCTTTCTATTATACATTTGTATTCTGTCAAAGCCACTTTTTGATAAGCTCAGTTATCTTGTTTCAAAGGAAAGATGTTTTTTTTCAGAAAATAATTATTGAACAAATTATTGGAGAATGAAATAGCCGAAGCAGCCGAATAAACTCATCAATGAATTGAAGGGATGTGAGAAGATTGGCCTTTCAAAGGCTAGTTGTATAGAGATAATTGCAACCTAATGGAACAATGCTAGGATTCTGCTGTTTCTGAACACAAGGAGGCTGAAAAGTATAAAATAATTCTGTCAAAGAAAGTCAACTTTGTACGCCTTAATTCAAGTGAGGAAATCATTAACCATGATTAATGCAAATTATTCTAGGGGAGCTTTTTCAAAATGTAACATGCAACACTTTAGAATATATAAGGTCCATAGCTTTCTTGTATGTTGTAGCCTCATTGTTTGAAGACAAGTTCATAACATTTCCTCATGTAGGCTGATAATTATTTGGCAAATTTGTGATTAGGATTCAATTGATCAGGGTGAACACTTTATTTATGTAATGTGGGTCACCATTCCTTGTTGCTCGGTCTTTTGTCACTTGAGACAGATATATTTAGGTGCTTTTTGAATTTCTATCATGGCACTTGGTGCCAAGATTGGGTGTCAGGCATCACTGTGTCACAGGATGAGCAGAGGCTAAATTTATGCACTGTTGCTACGAATGTTGGTGACGCTTTTTGGCAAACTGATTATGTCATTGTCTCAGCAGCTTATTCCACACACATTGTTTCTGAGAGGATATCTGAAAATTCACACAGGGAGCAGTTTGGATTGAGTGTTAAGTTTTAGCTGTCTGAGCACAGCTTATTAAAATTTATGCACACATTTATTTTATTATTTTTTTTACAATCTGGCAAAAGCTGCATGTTGTGGTGTTTTCACTAACATTGATCACTCTATTTTGAAAAAGTAAATCTCAATGAAAGAGAATTAATAACTTAACAAAGTCTTGAACATTTAAGATAAAAGTTCTGGGGGGATTGACGACTAGCAGAGGGCGGAGCTTAAATTATGTTATGTACAGTATTTGCCATAATTCCATCTGAAACACAGTTCTCAGAAACACTTTCTATGATGTTCCTAAAGGCTCAATAAGGAAATCTGACTGTAAGTTATGTTTTTGCAGGTCATTTCCATTTCAAAACATTACTTGCCCGCAGTGGGGCAGATGTAATTTACTACAGCCAGTAACTTTTCAAAAATATATTTTTACCATTCCATGACACATTCTTTTAAAAGAAACCAGATCAATTGTATTTGAATGTTATTATCTTGTTTTGAAATCCAAAAATTGAGGAAGACTGATACAGGTAGGCTTTGTGAAGCACATTATTTCATTACTGTTGTTACGGATTTTAAAATGTAAAAAATTAGCTGAGTGCTTACTGAAGTAGTTTTTTAAAGATATTTATCTGTTGCCCTAAATCAGCAAACATATTAAAATATTTATATGTTGTGATAGACTCTAGATGAAAGAGGGGACACACACACACCAGCTTTTCACGGAAACTCTGATTGTGGGAGTTTTACTGTTGTTATGGTTACATTTTATGTACTAATTGGAGCAGCTTATTAAAATTTTATCAAATTAAAAAAAACGTCCTTTTTACCAGCATTTGGTTGCCATCAGAGCGAGGCACTGAAAACAAATTCAATAAACAGAATAAATCTGAGTAAATATGACCGAAGAGCTCGAATATTAAGTTGTGAGTTGTACTAAATAAGAATTCATTCATGCTTGTTGAACTATCGATCTTTCACAGGTGTGAAACTCAGGACTCTTTCACTTGCAGCTCTGTAGTTACTACAAGACACAAATGTTTAACTTTGTTAGACTGGAAAATTTTATAGTGAATCCAAAGATGCAGTTTTTCAAATGGGTGTAAAAAGAAGGAAAGTACAAAGAGGTTTGCACTTGTCTGGAAGTCTGGAATGATATTTCGATATTTCTGGTTTGAGCTTTGACAGCTGGCGGGAGGCAGTGGGTCAGAGAGTGCAGTCAGTCTAAAACAACATTCACTTTACACACCTTCCACTGAGCTCAGCATTGTTTAATGAGTCTGTAATGGTGTAAAAAAGGGTGTCAATTTGTGAAAACAACAAATCAAAATCTTTAGAATAGTCTCATTAACACAATGTGATTTATGGTTTAAAGTCAAGTTTTGGATAATTTCATGTATTTCTGTTTTTAACTGCATTTTAAAGGACCTCAGTTTGGAGAAACTGAGTTTAATTCTGACCATAGACAAGATAACAATAAGTTTGAGCAGAGCCAAGATCTACTGCTGTTTCAAAATAAAACAATTACAGCAGTTTATTCCAGTGTTGTTTATTAAACCTTTGCATCACCTTCCATTTCACATTACACAGTTATTCACATAGAATTTGGTCGTTATTTCAAGTCAGCTGGAGCAGCTAGGCCTAGCAGCAGAAGCAAGCTACTACACCTCTATTGCAGCTGGGGGTACTTCCAGAAGAAGTATCGTAATATTTTTTGCAAGAATAACAAATGAATTTAAAACTGGTAATAGTATAAATGTTGTTAAATAGAATTTGATAAAACCGCAGTGAAATTTTTGAGTTTGCAGTTTATTGAGGATACTTTAATCTTCAGCCACACAGAAACTATAAACTAATTTGTTTTTTGCACTTTTAGATAGATTCCATTAAGCAAACAAAGGCTGATTGCAAATAATCAGCTGCACACGAAATGATGAAGGATCAGATAAGAGTGCAGAATCTCCTCAGTATGGGATTCACACTTGAGCTTCTTGTACAACAATCTTTCCAAGAGGGTTTTTTTCTCCTTCAGGCTAGCTTTAGACAGACGGTAATGAGAGCTTTCACAGAAATCCTTCTGTCTCCAGTGTGTTTCCAGGCACAAACTCCTGTAGCTCAGTCTGGCTGAGTGATCCACACTCAGCAGTAACAGCTGTGAGTCTCTGGGGACAAATCTGTTAACGCTCATCATAGCATCATGTTTCTGTTGACAAAATAACATGTTTGAGTCTGAAGTACCACAACATCTGTCAAAACAATACTTATTCTTTAATAGTAATAATACTTATTGTTCTTTTTGTGTATGAGTAGGTAGGTAGGTAGGTAGGTAGGTAGGTAGGTAGGTAGGTAGGTAGGTAGGTAGGTAGGTAGGTAGGTAGGTAGACAGTTTAGAATCTGTTGGGAATGTTTTATAATTATAAAATGACGTGTGTTTATGTTTAATTTGATATCGTTTTTTTATTCAACAATGATGAACATTTTCATGAATATATGTAATTTAAGGGCTCCTTTTTCACTCTGCAAAGGTTTAAGAGCCACTGTCACACATAATTAAACTTTTCCACCTGTTTCCAATTTTATTTGAATAACAGAACATTTTTTGACTCATTATATAATGGGGTGCGTTCCAAATTAAGTTCAAAATAGCTGGTTTCCTGCAAAAATGACAAATTTACCCCCTCGTCCCTCTAAATGTTCTTTTTCATGTAAAGTTTTTTTTTTTTTTTCAGCTGTTTTATTTTCAGCTGTTGTAAACAGCTTATATTCAGTGATTTAATGATCCTCTTGGAAACCACCTTTCTACAGCAGCCAATGAGCCAACACCAAACTAAATATATCAGCGACAAACTTAGAGTCTGGAAAGATTTAACTGTCGCTGAAATACTGGAAACTACTTTAGGTCTAAAATGAACAGCTGAACTGTGAGCGGCAGAAGCAGCAAGTTCAATGTGAAAGACGGGCATGTTGGTATAATATCAGCATAAATTATTAGTGTATTTTTTATTTTGCAAGAGAAAAAGACATGCGAGACAGCTAGAAAAGACTTGTTTGAATTTGGTGGAGGACGCATGCAGAGGATTTTTTAACATCTCTGCATTTTTTTTTTATTTTCAGCACATGAAGCAGAACTGTTTTGAATTTTGTTTTGAATTTATTTTCCCCAAGTAGCAGCAGGAAAAATGGTCTCAGACTATCATTTGTTCGAAAACCAAAGAGAGGGCATTTTTAAACACCTGTGGTGCTGAATATCAGCTCATTAGTGTCCACTCAGAAAATTGTATTGTAAATTGTAAATATAAATAAAAGAGTTTGCATATTATTCTCTGATAAATCACTGTTTCTGTGCAGTTTAATGCTGCTGCATTCTCTGAGGATTACATGTCAAACGTCATCAGATTTTCTATGACTTCTATTCAAATTTGCAAGAATTTTATCTAAAATCTGAAGGGAAATAGGAATTGTTAGTTTTGAGTTCACGCTAATGAGGAAATGTTTGCATTCTACTCTATAAGACCCTAAATAAACATTAAAGTGGGATTTGAGTTTAACAGATGAGCTTGAATGAAAGCAGACTGACTGATCAACTCATTTGAGTGTAATATTGTTTCTTTTCCATATGTTTTTCTTAAAAAAGAAAAAAAAAAGCAGGACCCCAACAAGCAGGTTGGTTTGTGCCTGCTGTAAATTCTTGCAATATTTTCAGTGGAGGAAAAAAGCAAAGTGCTTGTTGAAGACAATGACCTGCTGATAATCAGCAAACGCCTTCCTCTCATATTTTGCCGAGTCTGTTTGCAGTAATAAGTTTGTCCAGCTGGTTGTGTTTGTACTTAAAATCTTCTACTTTTCATTTCATAAACCTCCTCTAATATTTTTCTCCTCATATAATCCCGGTAACTGAGTTTGCTTGTGGTTCGAGGCACTGAGGGAGACGTAACAAAGCTGCTGCCACTCTGCATGAAGTCCAGCCACTTTTACATTTACTATATCACTGCCTTCTTATAGCTGACTTCATCTGGGCTTGCAAGGCTTTAATAAGGTTTTACATCTCTTATCATGCATAAAATATGTCACTTGAAGTAATCAAATAATTGAAGAAAAACAGAATCTGTTTGTTGACAGGAATCAAAAGCAGAGAAATAGCTAAGAATATTTATTTATGTGATTTTGGAGGCAGTCATCACCCAGTTAAAGATCAAGAAATCAGCTATAGAATGAAAAGCTTTTCTTTGTGTGTGAGGCCTTGTGAGTCACAGTCTCGTTTCTATCAGCATCCTGTAGATTGGTGCTTCATTGTCATTCACCCTGTGGCTCGATCTGCTCGTGGTCTCCATGCAGTGCCCACTGATGTGAGCTACCTCAAAAGTCTGCACTAAGAAGAGGGTCAAAATCAAAACTGATGGCATTAAACTGTCAAAGTGTTAAAAAAAGAAAAATATCCATCTCATATTTGTGAATTAAATCACATATCTTGACTGTGTTTGCATTGAAATTCCACTTTTAGTGTCACCGGGCTTTGACATTATATACTTATCCTCTTTCTATTGGCGTTATAACGTTATATTTGTTTTTGTTTTTCCTTGCAAAATTATCAGGCGGACGTGTCTGTCAGCCTTTGTGAATGTGACATTTTCTTTGTTTCCTCCGAAAAAAAGAAAATAACCTAATTAAATGTTGCAAAATAAACAGCTCAGTCCTCTGCTTTAGGCTGCTCAGTCAGTTAATCAGGAGCTGAGACAAAGAGCTCAAAGATATTTACAGCAACAACCCGCAGGGTGATAAGTTGTAGGAAAAGAGAGATTTACGCTCTCCAATAAATACTCACGCTGGTCGGCAAAAACCTGCTTTATTTCTTGGGAGGAAGCAGCGAGGGATCAGTTTCTTTGCTTTAAGGCATGTTTATGGAAATTATCTAAGTGAAGACCATTTATTCACAGATATTTCTTTGCATTTATTCAATGCATCATCCAAACATCCCTAATGATATTACTTTATAGCAGTTAATCTGGAGGATTCTTGTGAAGGAGTGTAATATTTTGGACATGTTTTTCTTGTTTATATTTTTCTCCTTTTGACTTGCTGTTCTGCTGTGAACAAAAATGAGATATTCTCTAGCAGCAAATGAGTAATTACAAAACCAAGGGTGCACGAGGAACGCAGGGGATAAAGACGTATGTAGGAACAATGGACAGAGACAACTAAAGACTTAGGTATGAAGCTGGGAGGCTTCAAAAAAGGAATGTGGAAAATATGTGAAAAAAACGGGTGACACAAGAGGGACAAAAATACATCAACCTAAAAGATAAAACCTTACTAGAACAAAAATTGAACAGAAAAGCAATCCATGAACCCAAACAGACAAAAACAACGAGGAAAAAAAACCAACAAAAAGGGAGAAACAGGAAACAACAACATTTACAAAATAAAATAACAGAAAACCCTGAAGCTCATAAAATAAACACAACAGCTAATTCAACAAAAATCCATGCCTATAAATATCTGAGGTTTATTTGTATTTGATAACAAGGGCAATATGCCATTTGTTACATGAAGAGACTTAAAACAAAAGTTACAATTGTTGCTCTGCACATCAGTGATTTAAAGCCTTTTTTCCCTTTAAATTTCAAATAAATTCTCTAGATGTCATCATCATTATTTGCTTCTAGCTTCCTGTTTTATCTGCCCGGTCAATGTGCCTAAAAACACACACCTAAATTAAATCACTAATTACCTACCCCAGCATGTATTCTCAGATAATTTCTCGGATCATCTGATCATAAAAGTCACATTGGCTGCTGTCATGTTCTAGTTTTGCATTACTTGGACTTCCTGTAATCTTTTATCATTTTGGAGATGTGGAATCTGCTTCTCCCTTGTCCTGAGATTTGGTCATATTGCTGATAAAATACATATGCATATGAATTCATTTTTGGAATAATCAAACATATTTGTGTAGCACATTTTACAATGCAAAAACCAAAAACAGATAAGGTCCCATTAAATATGGTTTAATGAAGAATTTGTGACTCTAATATAAAACCCAAATATACAAACTCTAGAGCCTTTCCTCAGAAACGGCCTTTAGAAATGCAGGTATGAGCTGCACATGCCGTGCATGAGCAGGGTTGTGTCAATGCCTGGTACACACGTCTGGTCTCCAAACCACTGACCCACCTTCCAGGAGATACCAGAGTCAGACTGGCGCCGCCGTCTGCAGCTCATCCACACTTAGAGGTGTCTCTTGTATTTACAGCCCTCTTAACTCTGCACTTCCTAACACATCGCATTACATCACCGATCCCAGTCCCACAGGCTCAAACACATTTAAAAAAAAAAAAGTTTCATGCCTTCTGAACACCTGCTGGACTTCCAGTTTGCTCTTCTTTGGGATTACCAGAGCTGGGAATGATTGGGGATTCTTACAATATTTGTTTGGTGTGTCATGACAGGGTTTCTGTGTGTGTGTGTGATCGGGTTTCCTCCTACAGACCAAAACCTGTATGTTCAGTTAACTGGCAGCTGTGTGTGTTTGAATGGTGTTTGATCTATATGTGTCCCTGTGATGGAGTGGCAACCTGTCCTGTGTAACCACTCCTCTCGCTCAATGATCACAGGAGAAAGGCACTAAACCCCACCACCACCACCACCACCAGCACCACCACCACCATGAACAAGCAGGCATAGAAAGTGTATGGATGGATGACAGGCAGCAGCAGCTGCTGGAGTTTGGTATGCGCGCTAGTGGAAGATGTGATGATGAAACTAGCGTAACCTGATTTAACTATACAACCGTCTGTAAAGGAGTCAGAGCAAGTATTTCTGTTGGGATTTTCTTGGGACTTGACTTGACATTGGAGGCATGAAGTCTTACTTCCTAAAAAAAACACCCCAGGACCAACTTGTACGAGTGGGCGGAGGGTTTAAAATAAAATCAGCTGTCACTGTCTGCTCGTTGGACAGAGGTGGACACATAGTACTGGAGCTGGTCTCCATCACTGACTGGGATTTGCTTTTGGCTTGGAAAGACCCTGCAGGTTGGGGAGCAGCGGCCTTAAAGTGGGATTCTACTTTCTGAACTTCTATTTTTGTTAATCAGCATCTTCTTCCCCTGGTAGGTAGTGAACATTTTAAAAAAAAAGTTAAATTCTGAGCATGATTTTTAGGATCAGTTTTCTGTATATTTACACACTGTGTTATTTGCAGAACCAAAAATGAAAGGCTGAATCTAAATTCTTAAAATGAGGACATTTTCACTCATTTTAAAAGCTTTTTCAGGCAGAATGTAAATCAAACTGTGACTAAAATGGTAAATTTGGTGAACTTTTAGCTCAAGGACAGATTAGATTTATTCTGTTCAGTAAATCCAAACAGAAAACTCGAAGCTATTTGTAAAAGGACCAGTCCTTCAAGCTGCCAAGCTACTTTATCTCCTCAGTGCCAGTCCGGGTCATGAAACACAGAAATCTAAAGAGTAATTGGAAATTCAGTCTCAAGTACTACAAGGTTATCAGTGCAAGTTTTCTGGATGCTTTTTGGGAAAGTAAAACCTTGACCCCCACCAGCTTCCCTCCATAATTCAAAGAGAAACACAACCCATCATGGTAAAGTCTAAAATAGACTTGATTTATTTTTGCAAGTACATGGTGCCGAGATAAATTCACTTTCCTGTTATTTGAGCTCTTAACCCAACCTGACGCGTCATGTGATAGCCTGAGACTGTCGACAGATTTGACTGAAATGTTGACTTCCTACTGCAGTCATTCAGTTTTATGCAGCAGCATAATTATCACTTCTAAATAAGAAATGTGACATCATGTTTTTTACCTGCTTTACTGCATTTTAGATGCTTTTAAATCCATATTTTAAGTTATTTTAATCAGCTGACTTTAAGTTTTCAAGACAATTTCTTCTTTCTTTTTTTAATTATTGTTTTCTTTGCATCAACATGTTTCATGTTATCAAGAATGGATGAGTGAACACTTGGAATACAAATTTCCAAAATAGAGAAATTGGTTTGTTCTTGGTCTCAAAGCATTTTTTGTCACCCATATCAATAACAGTTGTTTTTATTTTTGTGTAGTTGGAATCAATTATAAAGGTTTAATCACCTAATCGATGTCTAAATACACCCTTTTGTATTAAAAGCATGATCTACAAGCAGGGTAATAAGTGATTGAACTGCAGTTTAAAAGTCTCAAAATGACTATTAAAAAACTCAAAATGATCAAAGACAAAATTTTACGAGGTTATAAAACTACTGAAGTCCTCATTAATCAAACATTCACCTCATGTGAGACCAAATGTTTCCACATAGAAGGAACTAAAACAACACGGCACAGCATAAAGACTTTGACATTGGAAAGTTGTTTAAAACACGTTCAATAAAATCTGTAAATTCTTGGAGTAAAAAAAGTGTGCAGTTGGTTTAAATTGTGTTTCAGAGGAATATTGTGGTGCTCGAACCGTCAGCGCTGTGGTGGAACCTTGTAAGCAGCTCTGTGGCACTTTTATCAACAACGGATTATAATTACAAACTGAAGATTGTTTCAGCTTTGTGCAGATGCAAGATGATGTACATGTGCATATCAAATTAGTCATATGTGTACTAAGAATGATTTGACTCTTCTTACCTGGATCATGAAGCATATGCAGCGTTTAGGCTATATAAAAAAAATTAATACGATAAGAATTTTCTCCAACTGTTGGCTTTTTGTGCCTCAGCTGCTGGCAGTACAGGTTAAACCAGGACTGGAGATCCTGAAAGTTTGAAACCAGAAGAATCAGGAATCATTCTGCAGACTCAGACATCATCCCACTGGCTAACTGCGAGGCCACGTACCAGGCAGCTGTCTCCAAGCGAGCCGACACCAACATCCCCAGCGGGGTACTTTAGCTCCTGCATGCATTTGCATTGCTTCAAATCCCACAAGTAACAACCCAAAAAGGAACCTGCAGTCAAAAGCAACCTTTTCACAGCTGAATAAATATGTCAGATTACAGATAAATTAGTGCTGTGTCATATGAAGGTGTTATCAGTGTTATTTGGGTGTTTTGGCAGTAAAATAATCCACAAACGCATTTATTCAGTTTGTGTGAGCATATTTTTGGACAGAAAAATCACCCTTTGGCTGCACAAGTCTCAACAGCAGCCTGCACTGTTTGCATGCCAGTCAGAAATACAAGCTCCAATTTTTAAGCATTTGATTTCAGATCCTGTAGAAGTGAAGGCAGATAATGATATTTCCTGCTTCATTAGGTCATGGAGGAGTCAGAAGTCTGTTCCCTGCCTGGGGGACTATCAAGTGTGAGGAAACAATTTCAAACCCAGGAAACTGCGACATCACAAAACGTAACTCAGTTTCATTATCACCACAGAACGCAGCAGGTATAAATTTCACAGCATTTCCCATCGTTAGCATCGTTAGGCTGATACAAAGTATAACTATTCAAATAAGACTAACATTTTCTCAAGATTTTAGCTTTTTTTTTTTTTTTTTT